>OX246738.1:86430697-86602251 GCA_945910005.1 Isoperla grammatica
GAATTTTTCAATGTATCAAACAAATAATTTGCATATCATATTAACTCTCAAAACATAACAAAAAATACCTTGATAATTTACATATAAACAAACAAACAAACAAACAAACAAACAAACAAACAAACAAACAAACAAACAAACAAACAAACAAACAACAAACAAACAAACAAACAAACAAACAAACAAACAAACAAACAAACAAACAAACAAACAAACAAACAAACTAAACAACAAACAAACAAACAAAATACAAACAAACAACAAACAAACAAACAAGCAAACGAAACGAGAGGCATTACAGTAGATATCCAAGTACTACACATGGATTTTGGGACGAACATGAGCGAAATGAATCATTGTTTTACCTTCGAGATGGCCTAGACCATGTTCACCTTCATAATGAGGAGAGGACTCGTATTATCATTGATTACTTGGCTCGGCAACTAGAATGCAATTATTGCAAGAAATTAATATTTATAATTATAATCAATTACTGTAGACAGCCTTCGGTGCTACAGCAGTGTATGACACTTGTTTGTGTTCTAGCTTTGAAGTTACAGCAAGATAAACCGGCGGAACAACGAGTGATACCTATTGTTTCCGTAGTAAGTGTAATTCTGAATTTATTTTTTACATCTAGGCCTACTAATTTAAGTACCTTCATTTCGGGAGCATGTTACATGTTACTTGTTACATGTTACAAACAACTGTTGGTCATGGTTAGGTTAGGTTATAGGTTAGGTTGATTATGTTTAGTTAGTTGGTAGTGGCACAGTTGGAAGCGACGTTACTGAATTGGTCGCGTCACTCTGGGAACTGTAGCACAGTTGGACAAGGTCTCGGTTGGATGACAGTTGGACAGTGGCTGAGTTGGTCGTGTCACTCTCGGAACTGTAGCACAAATGGACAAAATCTCGGTTGGATGACAGTTGGACAGTGGCTGAGTTGGTCGTGTCACTCTGGGAACTGTAGCACAGTTGGACAAGGTCTCGGTTGCATGACAGTTGGACAGTGGCTGAGTTGGTCGTGTCACTCTGGGAACTGTAGCACAGTTGGACAAGGTCTCGGTTGGATGACAGTTGGACAGTGGCTGAGTTGGTCGTGTCACTCTGGGAACTGTAGCACAGTTGGACAAGGTCTCGATTGAATGACAGTTGGACAGTGGCTGAGTTTGTCGCGTGACTCTGGGAACTGTAGCAAAGTCGGACAAGGTCTCGGTTGGATGACAGTTGGACAGTGGCTGAGTTGGTCGCGTCACTCTGGGAACTGTAGAACAGTTGGACAAGATCTCGGTTGGATGACAGTTGGAAGCGACGTTACTGAGTTGGTCGCGTGACTCTGGGAACTGTAGCACAGTCGGACAAGGTCTCGGTTGGATGACAGTTGGACAGTGGCTGAGTTGGTCGCGTCACTCTGGGAACTGTAGAACAGTTGGACAAGATCTCGGTTGGATGACAGTTGGAAGCGACGTTACTGAGTTGGTCGCGTGACTCTGGGAACTGTAGCAAAGTTGGACAAGGTCTCGGTTGGATGACAGTTGGACAGTGGCTGAGTTGGTCGCGTCACTCTGGGAACTGTAGCACAGTTGGACAAGGTCTCGGTTGGATGACAGTTGGACAGTGGCTGAGTTGGTCGCGTCACTCTGGGAACTGTAGCACAGTTGGACAAGGTCTCGGTTGGATGACAGTTGGACAGTGGCTGAGTTGGTCGCGTCACTCTCGGATTTGTAGCACAGTTGGACAAGGTCTCGGTTGGATGACAGTTGGACAGTGGCTGAGTTGGTCGCGTCACTCTGGGAACTGTAGCACAGTTGGACAAGGTCTCGGTTGGATGACAGTTGGACAGTGGCTGAGTTGGTCGCGTCACTCTGGGAACTGTAGCACAGTTGGACAAGGTCTCGATTGGATGACAGTTGGACAGTGGCTGAGTTGGTCGCGTCACTCTGGGAACTGTAGCACAGTTGGACAAGGTCTCGGTTGGATGACAGTTGGACAGTGGCTGAGTTGGTCGTGTCACTCTGGGAACTGTAGCACAGTTGGACAAGGTCTCGGTTGGATGACAGTTGGACAGTGGCTGAGTTGGTCGTGTCACTCTGGGAACTGTAGCACAGTTGGACAAGGTCTCGGTTGGATGACAGTTGGACAGTGGCTGAGTTGGTCGTGGTCTCTGAGAACTGTAGCACAGTCGGACAAGGTCTCGGTTGGATGACAGTTGGACAGTGGCTGAGTTGGTCGGGTCACTCTGGGAACTGTAGCACAGTTGGACAAGGTCTCGGTTGGATGACAGTTGGACAGTGGCTGAGTTGGTCGCGTCACTCTGGGAACTGTAGCACAGTCGGACAAGGTCACGGTTGGATGACAGTTGGACAGTGGCTGAGTTAGTCGTGTCACTCTGGGAACTGTAGCACAGTTGGACAAGGTCTCGGTTGGATGACAGTTGGACAGTGGCTGAGTTGGTCGCGTCACTCTCGGAACTGTAGCACAGTTGGACAAGGTCTCGGTTGGATGACAGTTGGACAGTGGCTGAGATGGTCGCGTCACTCTGGGAACTGTAGCACAGTCGGACAAGGTCTCGGTTGGATGACAGTTGGACAGTGGCTGAGTTGGTCGTGTCACTCTCGGAACTGTAGCACAGTTGGGCAAGGTCTCGGTTGGATGACAGTTGGACAGTGGCTGAGTTGGTCGCGTCACTCTGGGAACTGTAGCACAGTTGGACAAGGTCTCGGTTGGATGACAGTTGGAAGCGACGTTACTGAGTTGGTCGCGTGACTCTGGGAACTGTAGCACAGTTGGACAAGGTCTCGGTTGGATGACAGTTGGACAGTGGCTGAGTTGGTCGCGTCACTCTGGGAACTGTAGCACAGTTGGACAAGGTCTCGGTTGGATGACAGTTGGACAGTGGCTGAGTTGGTCGCGTCACTCTGGGAACTGTAACACATTGGACAAGGTCTCGGTTGGATGACAGTTGGACAGTGGCTGAGTTGGTCGCGTCATTCTCGGAACTGTATCACAGTTGGACAAGGTCTCGGTTGGATGACAGTTGGACAGTGGCTGAGTTGGTCGCGTCACTCTGGGAACTGTAGCACAGTCGGACAAGGTCTCGGTTGGATGACAGTTGGACAGTGGCTGAGTTAGTCGTGTCACTCTGGGAACTGTAGCACAGTTGGACAAGGTCTCGGTTGGATGACAGTTGGACAGTGGCTGAGTTGGTCGCGTCACTCTGGGAACTGTAGCACAGTTGGACAAGGTCTCGGTTGGATGACAGTTGGACAGTGGCTGAGTTAGTCGTGTCACTCTGGGAACTGTAGCACAGTTGGACAAGGTCTCGGTTGGATGACAGTTGGACAGTGGCTGAGTTGGTCGCGTCACTCTGGGAACTGTAGCACAGTTGGACAAGGTCTCGGTTGGATGACAGTTGGACAGTGGCTGAGTTGGTCGCGTCACTCTGGGAACTGTAGCAAAGTTGGAAGAGGTCTCGGTTGGATGACAGTTGGAAGCGACGTTACTGAGTTGGGCGTCACACAGGGAACTGTAGCACAGTTGGACAAGGTCTCGGTTGGATGACAGTTGGACAGTGGCTGAGTTGGTCGCGTCATTCTCGGAACTGTATCACAGTTGGACAAGGTCTTGGTTGGATGACAGTTGGACAGTGGCTGAGTTGGTCGCGTTACTCTGGGAACTGTAGCACAGTTGGACAAGGTCTTGATTGGATGACAGTTGGACAGTGGCTGAGTTGGTCGCGGGTCTCTGGGAACTGTAGCACAGTTGGACAAGGTCTCGGTTGGATGACAGATGGACAGTGGCTGAGTTAGTCGCGTCACTCTGGGAACTGTAGCACAGTTGGACAAGGTCTCGGTTGGATGACAGTTGGACAGTGGCTGAGTTGGTCGTGTCACTCTGGGAACTGTAGCACGTTGGACAAGGTCTCGGTTGGATGACAATTGGACAGTGGCTGAGTTGGTCGCGTCACTCTGGGAACTGTAGCACAGTTGGACAAGGTCTCGGTTGGATGACAGTTGGACAGTGGCTGAGTTGGTCGTGTCACTCTGGGAACTGTAGCACAGTTGGACAAGGTCTCGATTGGATGACAGTTGGACAGTGGCTGAGTTGGTCGCGTCACTCTGGGAACTGTAGCACAGTTGGACAAGGTCTCGATTGGATGACAGTTGGACAGTGGCTGAGTTGGTCGCGTCACTCTGGGAACTGTAGCACAGTTGGACAAGGTCTCGGTTGGATGACAGTTGGAAGCGACGTTACTGAGTTGGTCGCGTCACTCTGGGAACTGTAGCTCAGTTGGACAAGGTCTCGGTTGGATGACAGTTGGACAGTGGCTGAGTTGGTCGCGTCACTCTGGGAACTGTAGCACAGTTGGACAAGGTCCCGGTTGGATGACAGTTGGACTATGGCTGAGTTGGTCGCGTCACTCTGGGAACTGTAGCACAGTTGGACAAGGTCTCGGTTGGATGACAGTTGGACAGTGGCTGAGTTGGTCGCGTCACTCTGGGAACTGTAGCACAGTTGGACAAGGTCTTGGTTGGATGACAGTTGGACAGTGGCTGAGTTGGTCGCGTCACTCTGGGAACTGTAGCACAGTTGGACAAGGTCTCGGTTGGATGACAGTTGGACAGTGGCTGAGTTGGTTGCGTCACTCTGGGAACTGTAGCACAGTCGGACAAGGTCTCGGTTGGATGACAGTTGGACAGTGGCTGAGTTGGTTGCGTCACTCTGGGAACTGTAGCACAGTTGGACAAGGTCTCGGTTGGATGACAGTTGGACAGTGGCTTAGTTGGTCGCGTCACTCTGGGAACTGTAGCACAGTTGGACAAGGTCTCGGTTGGATGACAGTTCGACAGTGGCTGAGTTGGTCGTGTCACTCTGGGAACTGTAGCACAGTTGGACAAGGTCTCGGTTGGATGACAGTTGGACAGTGGCTGAGTTGGTCGTGTCACTCTGGGAACTGTAGCACAGTTGGACAAGGTCTCGGTTGGATGACAGTTGGACAATGGCTGAGTTGGTCGTGTCACTCTGGGAACTGTAGCACAGTTGGACAAGGTCTCGGTTGGATGACAGTTGGACAGTGGCTGAGTTGGTCGCGTCACTCTCGGAACTGTAGCACAGTACGTTGGACAAGGTCTCGGTTGGATGACAGTTGGACTGTGGCTGAGTTGGTCGCGTCACTCTCGGAACTGTAGCACAGTTGGAAAAGGTCTCGGTTGGATGACAGTTGGACTGTGGCTGAGTTGGTCGTGTCACTCTGGGAACTGTAGCACAGTTGGACAAAGTCTCGGTTGGATGACAGTTGGACAGTGGCTGAATTGGTCGCGTCACTCTGGGAACTGTAGCACAGTTGGACAAGGTCTCGGTTGGATGACAGTTGGACAGTGGCTGAGTTGGTTGCGTCACTCTGGGAACTGTAGCACAGTTGGACAAGGTCTCGGTTGGATGACAGTTGGACAGTGGCTGAGTTGGTCGCGTCACTCTCGGAACTGTAGCACAGTACGTTGGACAAGGTCTCGGTTGGATGACAGTTGGACAGTGGCTGAGTTGGTCACGTCACTCTCGGAACTGTAGCACAGTTGGAAAAGGTCTCGGTTGGATGACAGTTGGACAGTGGCTGAGTTGGTCGCGTCACTCTGGGAACTGTAGCACAGTTGGACAAGGTCTCGGTTGGATGACAGTCGGACAGTGGCTGAGTTGGTCGTGTCACTCTGGGAACTGTAGCACAGTTGGACAAGGTCTCGGTTGGATGACAGTTGGACAGTGGCTGAGTTGGTCGCGTCACTCTGTGAACTGTAGCACAGTTGGACAAGGTCTCGGTTGGATGACAGTTGGACAGTGGCTGAGTTGGTCGCGTCACTCTGGGAACTGTAGCACAGTTGGACAAGGTCTCGGTTGGATGACAGTTGGACAGTGGCTGAGTTGGTCGCGTCACTCTGAGAACTGTAGCACAGTCGGACAAGGTCTCGGTTGGATGACAGTTGGACAGTGGCTGAGTTGGTCGCGTCACTCTGGGAACTGTAGCACAGTTGGACAAGGTCTCGGTTGGATGACAGTTGGACAGTGGCTGAGTTGGTCGCGTCACTCTGGGAACTGTAGCACAGTTGGACAAGGTCTCGGTTGGATGACAGTTGGACAGTGGCTGAGTTGGTCGCGTCACTCTGGGAACTGTAGCACAGTTGGACAAGGTCTCGGTTGGATGACAGTTGGACAGTGGCTGAGTTGGTCGCGTCACTCTCGGAACTGTAGCACAGTTGGAAAAGGTCTCGGTTGGATGACAGTTGGACAGTGGCTGAGTTGGTCGCGTCACTTTGGGAACTGTAGCGCAGTTGGACAAGGTCTCGGTTGGATGACAGTTGGACAGTGACTGAGTTGGTCGCGTCACTCTGGGAACTGTAGCTCAGTTGGACAAGGTCTTGGTTGGATGACAGTTGGACAGTGACTGAGTTGGTCGCGTCACTCTGGGAACTGTAGCACAGTTGGAAAAGGTCTCGGTTGGATGACAGTTGGACAGTGGCTGAGTTGGTCGCGTCACTCTCGGAACTGTAGCACAGTTGGACAAGGTCTCGGTTGGATGACAGTTGGACAGTGGCTGAGTTGGTCGCGTCACTCTCGGAACTGTAGCACAGTTGGACAAGGTCTCGGTTGGATGACAGTTGTACAGTGGCTGAGTTGAACGGGTCACAGAAGGGAAGTGCCATGGGTTGGTACGTACACGTACCCCACTTGGACAACTCTAATCAGAATAAATGCTATATAGAACATTCTTGATATGTCTGCTTATACAATGAGACGTAAAGGACGCTTCAAAGTATAGTCCAGATAGATAGGGACGTAAAACAAGGATTTTGGTGATTTTCGCTCATAGCTTGATTTAAAATGTGAAAGATGAATATGTTACGACGCCCCATGAAACCGACTTGCAAGAGACTTGCCTCCTTTAGTTCTCTCGCCCTTCGTCCGTCGTCAGTGTGAGGATACAGCCAACCAATCAGAAGCCAGGGTGAAGACAGCCGCCGCATCACCAGCTCGCCACCCAGCTGAAACGCGTCATAGATCTGGCGACCCACCCCTTCAGGGAAACTCATGCTGGTTCCTGGGGACAGTGTTCACTCTCACTAAAACATACAGCTGATCAAAACTAAGCTGAGCTAATTGACACATTCAAATTTTCGGTATATTACAGTAAAGGAGACATTTAAAATACACAGTTTAGATGTGACGAAAGGTAAATTCATTAGTGACCTTACAAGTATAGTATCAGTTCTATGGAGACTTAAACGACGCAAATATAAGATCAATGTTCGTAATTGTAGTGGCTATGTTAATTATTATGAGTGCTTTATATGGTGAAACGAAAAAGGTTATGTGATGTTCTGTTTTGGTTCAGTATCAGTGTGGGAGAAAAAAGAATATAACGATGTTCAGTATAACTGAATAGACCATAATTTAGTAAACTAAAAGTACTTTATTTCGTTGTAGAGTAACGTGCGTGAATTTGCTTCCCTTTATTTTCTTTTTAGACTTTTATCACAGATAACTACTTTTAACTTTTCATTTGCCTTTTCTTTAACATTTGATTTATTTTTGTGTCACGGTCCCTTTGGTTTCCTTGTATCTTTTGTGTATAGTGACCTTAATTTCATTTTACCTGTGCATTTAAATTCACTCATTTAATTTAACATTTACTATTTTCTTTAATTTAGTGTACAATTTAAATTTATATGGGTCTCAATTTTGTTTGAGCATTTTTTCGATCAAATGTTCTCGTTTTTGTTCGCTTTTCTCTAGTAGTTATAGTGTTCTTGTTGTGCTGCTCCTGTATCCATATCCAGGGGCGTCGGAACCGGGGGGGCAGGGGGGCGAGAGTATCATCTCGCCCCCCCTGAAAAAATGGCCAATATGAATTAAATGCATTTTAGAGTACAGATTCCGCTCATTCCTTCAAGCGATTTCAGAGGCTGGCTGCATGGTAACTTACGGATTTTTTTTTTACAAAATGTTGCAAAGTCAGGTGGAAAGTTCGCCCTCCCTGGAAAAATAGACTTCCGACGCCCCTGTCCATATCATCAAGTTATATTACACACGTCTTACTATCATTAGTACAATAATAATAATATTTGGAGATTTACGTCCCATATAATTGCAAAGAGGCTAATCAAGACAATGAGTGGGTGGTTCATCATCATCATCATCATTATCCATCGCCGTTCCCTGCTTCTGGCAGGGTCAGCTTGGGTTTCACAACCAAATTTTTACACCTCTTCCAATCTTCCCACAATCGTACTTCCTCAACTTGCTCCCAGTTCTCTCCTCTCTTCTGTAAGTCTTCAGCAATCTTTTGCTTCCATCTCTTCCTTGGTCTTGCCCCGGTTCCCCGTCTTCTTCTTCCTTGAATCTTTTTTTCGTATATTCTCTTGGGCATCCTCTCTTCCGTCATCCGTTTCATGTGTCCAAACCATCTCAGCCTTGCCCTGAAAATACGTCAGATGACATCCATGCCCAAGCCAGGATTCGAACCTGGCACGTAGAGACTGCGGTTTACTAGACCAACGCCTAATCGACCTCAGCCAACTGCGCCGGCATCATTAGCACACACAGTTGCTTGGTATTTTTTTATAAGTCGAAAATAACACTTAAAAACATTTGGGTATCAAATGATCCGTGGAAAGCTAATGGGAATGGCTGGGTTAGGGGTCGACTTTGAATGCCGACTTTATATTCTGAAGACATTCCACAAATCCAAACATTTAAAATAAAGCATATTATTTAGTAAATTTGTACCGTACTTATTAGTCCTTTGCATAACAAGAATGACGGTATAAAATTTGGGTCAAAGGATGACATATATCAAATGAAAGCTTGAGACGAGTACTTTTCACATAACCATGATATACCTCTGGCAAATCCAGCTTTCTATGTCAAAACTAGGGTCAAAGGTCAAATTTGTAATTTTTTCAATAATTTTTAATTAAATAATGAAAAATGTTTGCAAGTTCAATCATACACTTTTATTAAGGTAAATGTATTATGTTTCTTTAAAAAAAATTAAACTACCCATTTAGTCTTTTTTGACCTTAATTGAGGTCAATTTCCTCAAAATGGGTAATTTTTTAAATTTTCTTCAAATTATTGGCCAATATTCATTATATCAACGTACTTACTCATAAATACGTTAAAATGAATAGTTCTTATTGTTATCACATTGTTTTTACGGCATTCATTCAAAATGGCGGTCAAAATCAATAGGTAAGTATCGTCAAACTAGGTCTAGTAACTAAAATATTACTTGTGGGTACTCTAAAGACGCAGAATTTTAACTGCAATTACAATAACGAATAACAATATAATGTTTTAATCGCAAGAGAATGTAATTATAATATAACTTATAAACTACTTAGGATTGTTACTGAATTTTTAATTAATGTCCTCAGACATCAGGGTATTCTTGAATGGGTGTGCAACTGCAACAAAATACATTTTTAGAAAAGAGCATGACCATGCTGAGATACGTGATATGATAGTATGATATGATATCTGTCCTAACAGTCACTGTCTAGTCGTCAAATTAATCAAAACTGAAGTGAAAATCACTCAAAATTGAAGTCGTCAGATTAATCACCTTCTGATTCACTGGAATTCTCATGCTGGGTACCGATATTTGGACAGTCCTTCAGCTTACACGCGTGGGTACACTTCAGCTGATTGGCCAAACACTCATAGGTCGGCATCTTGCAAACACGGCAACAGTTACAGGCTAGGAGATCCATAACGGTCAAAGGTACTGGAGTTCCAATCATCCACTCGTTGCTCAGATCTCCTTCTGCCGTGGTTTTCCATCCATAGCCACACAGATCAGGAACATCAGGGTTGGCTTCCAAGCAACGTATCAATAGATCGGGTTTGGTTGATAACTCACAGTCGCAGGATATGAAGCAATAAGCAATCGTTACAAGGTGGTATAGCTGATTAGACTTCATATCATCACACTTACTTCTAAAAAGCTCGTAGCGCAGCAGGTGGACGCATGGCAGAGTCGTGGTCAAAGAGCAGAGTTTACAGACAAACTCTTCGAGTTTTTTTGATGACATCGATAGAAACTCTTCAGTCCTGACCCATCTTGCTTAGCTTGACACAGAAATGCGAGTTTTTTCTCATTATATTCAAAGTTCTCCTTTTCCTATTACCACTGAACGAGATCACTCAGGTTGGAACTCATAGTCGTCCCCTACACCTATAGATGCGCCCGTTGTTAACAAGGTAACAGTTTCATACATGTCATTTCCCATATAGAAAACATATCCATAGCAACATTGGGTGCATCTAGGGGAAGTGGCCGACTATGCATTCCAACCTTTGTCACAACCAGTGCATGGAGGTCAGGGAGGGTATTACATACTTTGAATCTCAACGAACTCGCTAGTTTTTACACATCTTCGAAGTGTGTTTGATTTTTGGTAGTCAAGCGTCAACCAGCTGCCCTACGAGCTTTTTAAAAGTAAATGTGATGATATTAAGTCTAATCAGCTACCACCTTGAAACGATTGTGTACTGCTTCAAATCCTGCGGCTGCGAGCTAACCACCAAACAGCGGTCTGCCGTCTGGATACGTTGTTTGGACGCCAACCCTGATGTTCCTGATCCGCGTGGCTATGGATGGGAAACCACGGCAGAAGGAGATCTGAGCAACGAGTGGATGATTGGAACACCAGTACCTTTGACCGTTATGGATCTCCTAGCCTGTAGGTAACTGTTGCCGTGTTTGCAAGATGCCGGCATGTGAGTGTTTGGCCAATCAATAAAAGTGTACCCACGCTTGTAAGCTGAAGGATTGTACAAATACCAGTACCAGTACCAGTAGCTAGCATGAGAATTCCAGTGAGTCAGAAGGTGATTAATCTGACAACTTGGACAGTGACTGCTAAGGTAGATATAACATAATACTAGTATCATATCACGTATCTCAGCATGATCATGCGCTCTTTTCTAAAAATGTATTTGGTTGCAGTTGCACACCCATTCAAGAATACCCTGATGTCTGAGGACATTAATTAGAAATTCAGTAACAATCTTAAGTAGTTTATAAGTTATATGATAATTACATTCTCTTACGATTAAAACATGATATTATTATTCGTTATTGTAATTGCAGTTAAAATTCTGCGTCTTCAGAGTACCCACAAGTAATATTTTAGTTACTAGACCTAGTTTGACGATACTTACCTATTGACCTTTGAGTGCCATTTTGAATGAATACCGTGAAAACAATGTGATAACAATAAGAACTATTAATTTTAACGTATTTATGAGTAAGTAAGTTGATATAATGAATATTGGCCAATAAATCGAAGAAAAGTTTAGAAATTACCCATTTTGAGGAAATTGAACCCAATCAAGGTCAAAAAAGGTAAGTAGGTAATTGAATTTTTTTTTTTAATAAACTTTATACATTTATCTTACTAAAAGAGTATTTTTAAACTTGCAAACATTTTTCGTTATTTAATTAAAAATTATTTAAAAAATTACAAATTTGACCTTTGACCCTGGTTTTGACATAGAAAGCTGGATTTGCCAGAGGTATATCATGGTTTTTTGAAAAGAACTCAGTTTAAGCTTTCATTTGATATATGTCATCCTTTGACCCAAATTTTATACCGACCAGGCCTTTTTCGAGCGTTATGCAAAGGACTATATTCATTTAGTGTTCTTTATTGCTTTTCTTCAGTACATATGGAGAATGCCTTATTACAATAAAACAATATATCGAGTAAGATTAAGTTAAATTGATTATATATAAACACAGATAACCATTTATTGCAGGTATGGACTTCGATAAGTGTATTGTAAGGACTGAACTGATTAGCACTATCATATCTCACGTAGAAGTCTTGTTCCAGTGTTTTGTTTATTACTTCATGTTACGATAAGGCTTAACAGATGCTTTATCCGACCTCAAGATTACCTTGAAGTACACATCTGATTACAATGTCATGTAACGATATCTGTTAGAGATCCACTTTAGTCGCAGTTGAGCACAATAAGGAATCCAAGCTCACTAACACAGGTAAAATAGAATACACCTAATTCGCTAATGCATCTACAAATCAAATCAAATATTTATTTTATCTTCTTACATTTTACACAATTTACAATTACATGTACACAGAACATTTAAGATTAGGTTATGTGTTATGTATAAGAAAAGCCCAACTATAGTTGGGAAGACACTGTCTTGTGTTTGGGCTGTGTTAAGAAAATAGCTATAGTTGCCACATGGCCGCAAAGTAGGTAGTAGTTACTAGTTACTATTTAAATTTAAATTCAAGGGAGTGCATTGTTTTTCATAGTAATAACGTGGCGTCACAGTGGGCCATATCGGTATCATATATGATTCAAGCATAACGTAAATAATGACGAGTGGGTATTTTTTTAATTGCATACAAGCAGTGTCTAAAATTTAAAATACATGAATTAAAAATAGGCCTTACAAGTCCCATATTACCAACAAATCAATTTTATTTAAAAAACACATCTTGTATGGAAATAAGATGATGTCATACTCGAATATATGGCCGCCACCCGCATTGTTTTAAGGTTTGTGAAACCATTCTTTGTGGATGAGATTGGTTTCTCAAAGGAACAACGATATAATATGACTCATGTGAGGAATTCTGAGATTTTTTATTTCTAAGTTTTGATGTGTAAACTTATGCCCGGAAGTGAAAAGAGCCACATTGGGCTCTCCTGATAATTGAAACCTAAATGCAAGAATATCACATTCACATAAAGCATCAATCTAAATGCCGTTCAATATCTCCCGAGATTAAAAGAAAGTTTGTGTTGCCCTACCCTATGACAAAAAATTCGATTCGTAAAAATGAAACAACATTTAAATTTGAACCTACGAAAGCTACGATATACAACTACGATACAAATACGATTTATTACTTCCACTCCAAATTATAAAAAATGAGATAGTAGACCTACATACAGTACATACTAGGCCTTGCAAAAGAAACTGATGGATGGGAAAGTATCTGGATGTGACGGGTCTCTTTTTGGAAGCTCGAGCAGCAGTGCCACACTTCTTCATGAAAATTTCATTCAGTTATCCATTCTTGATGATATAATTTTGTAAATTCCAAGGCTTAAACCAACATTTGCATAACGATCTATATAACGTCACTTCGTAATAATTTAAAATTATTTGAATGTACTATGCATTTTTCCAATACATTTATTTAGTATGATGTATCGTTGTGGTCACCCAATGTACGTTGGACAACAGACAAATAAATTGTATTTCTCTGTTTGTCTCGGTTCCCACTCAAGGTTCTTATAAGTACTCAGCAGCTTCGGTCGCTTACCTTACAGTCATCATAATTCTAAACAGGCGAGTCCCAATTTAGGGGACGCGTCTCCTTATAGTGTTGTACTGTTGTACATGATATCTGAAAATCTTGTTCACAACTTAAGATAAACACAGTGATCACTTTCATTCGTGTGTTTTACCTTTCAGCCATGAATTGTACAGAAGTACGGTTGCCCTTCATGGACGGCCTCAAGACTGTTCCCCCACACAGCAAAGAGGATGTTGAGCATATTCGCCAGTGGCTTTCACACATGGTAAGAAGTATTCAAGCAAATATGTATTTATTGTCTACATGCTCACACGCAAGAGATGATTTTCTGTGGGTGACACTGTTTTATTGTGCGTTTTGCTGCTTTTAGGCGAATAGATGATTTTCAGAATTGGTTTATTAATTAGAGTCTTCTAAATCGTCAATGACAACAATGCACAACAATACAAACTTTTTTCAAGGTCACAGTTAATTTTTAATGGTCGTGCATTGTTGTCGTTGAAGATTTAGAAAAATATGGAATCAAGGTTAGTAGATGATGATCTTTTTTATTTATTAATCAACCTTGATTACACCATTTTCCACCACCATTCACCATTTCACACCATTTCACCATTTATCGAGGAGCCTTAGATAGAGCTTATCACAGCCCTTGTGATAAGCTCTATCTTAGGGTCCTAGATAAATTTTGAAAATGTTGTAATCAAGGTTGATTAATAAATATAAAAGATCATCGTCTACTAACCTTGATTTCATATTTTTCATTGTTGAGCATTGTTGCACATACAAATCTAGAGGACCGTGATGATAAACATACAAAGGGTTCAAGATATTTCTTAAAATTACTTTTATGTAATGGTTTAGTTAATGCTCAGCCCAGTTTACTTTCACCATAGTAATTTAACACCTCGGATCATTGAAGGTGGCCAATCTGTCAACATTTAGTTAAATGGTTAAATGTGGATTAGTTTCGTAGCCTAAACAACATACATTGGTTGGGCTTTGGTTAAAGAACACGTATGCAACTAGCAGGCGATTCCATTAAAGCGGCGTTGGATGCAAAGCTAATAGACGATCTATCTAAAGTTCCTTGATAACTATGTTAAGGTACATTTTTCACGGGGTGCATTGTTGTCATTGAAGATCTAGGGCGTCGTGATTAGCTCTATCTAAGGGTCCTAGATCAATCTGAAAAAGGTCTATTGATTTAGGACCCTTAGATAGAGCTAATCACGGCCATCTAGATCTTTAATTACAACAATTGTTGAGCATTGTTGTCATTGATCTATCAAAGACCTCTATAGATAGAAGTAATCACGGCCCTTTAGATCAAACCTAACAATCATCTATTCGCTCCTCACGTTACGTGGATTACCTACATCTGTATCGTATTTAACCCTCATGAAATTATTTATGTAAACATTCTTAGTTCCTAAGCTAGAGAACATTGTTTATATAGCTTATTTGCAATAGGCGGGACAACAGTGAAACAATGAATTGAACTGATTGACAAGCCACAGGATAAGACTGGGCTACGTAGATTTTTAAGAACTTAGAATTTGTGATTAACTAAGTAAAATCATACAGAACACACATATATGCGTTCACATAAAACATAACAATTCTTATTCATAACAATATTGTTATGTGAACCCATATTAGTTTTGTATGTTTCAACTTTTTTAATCACAAATTGTAAGTTGAAACAAACAAAACACACGTGTATGCATTCACATAACAATTCTTATTCGTAACAATTGTTATGTGAACGCATATTTGTTTTGTAGTTTCAACTATGTTAATCAAAATTTCGAAGTTCTTCAAAATATACATAGCCCAGCCTTTAGCAACAAAATAACGTTGAATACGTATGAGGCAAACCACTGTTGTAACCATGCAGA
Source organism: Isoperla grammatica (assembly GCA_945910005.1). NCBI lineage: Eukaryota > Metazoa > Arthropoda > Insecta > Plecoptera > Perlodidae > Isoperla > Isoperla grammatica. The sequence goes on from OX246738.1 coordinate 86,445,956, forward strand.
CTACCACCAGTTCAAGTTCATTGTTTCTGACGTCACCTGCTATAGATCTATATTCCCACCAATACTATAGTAGCCAAACTCCTAGACAACATCCCTGCGAAACTAACGCGCGTAGCGGTCAAATATTTGACATACGTCCTAAGACCAAAAATCTATCTCAAGTTACCACTGTGCTACACCACAGCCCATAGGCATGAAATGCGCGCGCATGTGCCTGCTGTACGATAATTGGTCGAGTTTCGATGCATGTTACTTGGAAAATTCCCTACATTGTGACTTGTTTCCATCTCCAGCCTCACATACCACCGATCTCCGACGACGACATTCACTTGTTTCTGCACTAGAACCTTACACTGTGTCTTGTTTCCATCTCCAGTCTCACCTACCACAGACCTTGGACGACTACATTCACTTTTTTCTGCACTAGAACCTTACACTGTGTCTTGTATCCATCTCCAGCCTCACCTACCACAGATCTCAGACGACTACATTCACTTGTTTCTGCACTAGAACCTTACACTGTGTCTTGTTTCCATCTCCAGCCTCATCTACCACAGATCTCGGACGACTACATTCACTTGTTTCTGCACTAGAACCTTACACTGTGTCTTGTTTCCATCTCCAGCCTCACCTACCACAGACCTTCGACGACTACATTCACTTGTTTCTGCACTAGAACCTTACACTGTGTCTTGTTTCCATCTCCAGCCTCACCTACCACAGACCTTAGACGACTACATTCAATTGTTTCTGCACTAGAACCTTACACTGTGTCTTGTTTCCATCTCCAGCCTTACCTACCACAGACCTTAGACGACTACATTCACTTGTTTCTGCACTAGAACCTTACACTGTGTCTTGTTTCCATTTCCAGGCTCACCTACCACAGATCTTAGACGACAACATTCACTTGTTTCTGCACTAGAACCTTACACTGTGTCTTGTTTCCATCTCCAGCCTCACCTACCACAGATCTCGGACGACTACATTCACTTGTTTCTGCACTAGAACCTTACACTGTGTCTTGTTTCCATCTCCATCCTCACCTACCACAGATCTCGGACGACTACCTTCACTTGTTTCTGCACTAGAACCTTACACTGTGTCTTGTTTCCATCTCCAGCCTCACCTACCACAGATCTCGGACGACTACATTCACTTGTTTCTGCAATAAAACCTTACACTGTGTCTTGTTTCCATCTCCAGCCTAACTAACCACAGATCTTAGACGACTACATTCACTTGTTTCTGCACTAGAACCTTACACTGTGTCTTGTTTCCATCTCCAGCCTCACCTACCACAGATCTTAGACGACTATATTCAATTGTTTCTGCACTAGAACCTTACACAGTGTCTTGTTTCCATCTCCAGCCTAACTTACCACAGATCTTAGACGACTAAATTCACTTGTTTCTGCAATAAAACCTTACACTGTGTCTTGTTTCCATCTCCAGCCTCACCTACCACAGATCTAAGACGACTACATTCACTTGTTTCTGCACTAGAACCTTACACTGTGTCTTGTTTCCATCTCCAGCCTTACCTACCACAGATCTTAGACGACTGCATTCACTTGTTTCTGCACTAGAACCTTACACTGTGTCTTGTTTCCATCTCCAGCCTCTCCTACCACAGATCTTAGACGACTACATTCACTTGTTTCTGCACTCGAACCTTACACTGTGTCTTGTTTCCATCTCCAGCCTCTCCTACCACAGATCGTAGACGACTACATTCACATGTTTCTGCACAAGAACCTTACACTGTGTCTTGTTTCCATCTCCAGCCTTACCTACCACAGATCTTAGACGACTGCATTCACTTGTTTCTGCACTAGAACCTTACACTGTGTCTTGTTTCCATCTCCAGCCTCTCCTACCACAGATCTTAGACGACTACATTCACATGTTTCTGCACAAGAACATTACACTGTGTCTTGTTTCCATCTCCAGCCTTACCTACCACAGATCTTAGACGACTGCATTCACTTGTTTCTGCACTAGAACCTTACACTGTGTCTTGTTTCCATCTCCAGCCTCTCCTACCACAGATCTTAGACGACTACATTCACTTGTTTCTGCACTCGAACCTTACACTGTGTCTTGTATCCATTTCCAGCCACACCTACCACAGATCTAAGACGACTACATTCACATGTTTCTGCAATAAAACCTTACACTGTGTCTTGTTTCCATCTCCAGTCTCACCTACCACAGATCTTAGACGACTACATTCACTTGTTTCTGCATTAGAACCTTACACTGTGTCTTGTATCCATCTCCAGCCTCACCTACTACAGATCTTAGACGACTACATTCACTTGTTTCTGCACTAGAACCTTACACTGTGTCTTGTTTCCATCTCCAGCTTCACCTACCACAGATCTCGGACGACTACATTCACTTGTTTCTGCACTAGAACCTTACAAAGTGTCTTGTTTCCATCTCCAGCCTCACCTACCACAGATCTCAGACGACTACATTCACTTGTTTCTGCACTAGAACCTTACACAGTGTCTTGTTTCCATCTCCAGCCTTACCTACCACAGATATTAGACGACTGCATTCACTTGTTTTTGCACTAGAACCTTACACTGTGTCTTGTTTCCATCTCCAGCCTCATCTACCACAGATCTCAGACGACTACACTTGTTTCTGCACTAGAACCTTACACTGTGACTTGTTTCCATCTCCAGCCTCACCTACCACAGATCTCGGACGACTTCATTCACTTGTTTCTGCACTCGAACTACGGCCAGTTGGAGCGAACCAAGAAAACGATAGACAGCTACTTTACCATCAGGACTCACGCGCCCGAAATATTCGCTAAGGCTAACCCACACGATCCCGCTCTACAGCGCATGCTCAACCTCACGTGAGTCAAGTGCAGCAATAGTTGTTCTAATTTAACTTTAGATAAACCAACACCACTTACCTCTTGGTCCGAATGGACGGGTTCAATTCAAGTCGTCTTGAATGCTGGCAAAACATGGCTTCACCTACATTGCATTATTTCAGTAATTTTTGAAGCTAGAGCAATATAGTAAGCGATACTTTAAAAAATACAATTATACAGTAAAGGCGATACTTTTACACCCAGCAAACACAAATCGTCACGTCGGCACCGAAACGGCATTCAGTTTTCTTTACTGGGGATGCCGGACCGTTAACACAGCACGTCACCAGATCGGTGAAAAAGTGTCCCATTTGATGTTAGCGATCCAGTAGCGGGTTGCGGCAGCAGATCGTCAGTGAAACGTTAGATAATCGGTATCAAAGCAACTACGTTATATCGTCCACCCGTCAACGATCCGGTGTTGTACCGGCGACAATCGGCACACTCAATTCCCAGCTCACCGTTGCTACTTCCGCAGTAAACCGGCAGTGCAACAGTGCCGTATAGGTAAACCAGTACCCCCCCCCCCCCCCCCGTGATTGGGATGGGGTTTCAGGTGAAATATTTGCACCATACACCATAATTATGATATACAATTTGCAATTTATTACACAAGTGAAATACATGTTACCTCAATCAATACTTCTAGGTATAGGTTTAAACATCCTGCCATACCCCTACACATACAGCGTACAACACATAGCGAAGCAAAATAAAAACACATCATTAATCCTCAGGTTGTAAATTACCAGTAGGCTTATTTAAGTGTCAGTAATATTGCGTTAAAAAAATTAAAACAAACAATAACAAACAAAAACAAACAATAAAATACAAAAGTTCTTCACATAAAATAAAAATGAAAAGAAACAAGTCCTCGACAAATCATATCACTATAGTTTAACTACTATCAGTCCAGGCCCTAGAGTTTGGTCAAATAACAATATAATAAATTAGGGCATACAATAAAAATGAAAAAAAACAAGTCCTCAACACAGCATATCACTATAGTTTAATTGCCATCAGTCCAGGCCCTAGAATTTGTCAAATAGGAATAATAAATTAGGGATGCACACGATAATCGATATTATCGTTCGATATTCGATATGCCCTACTCAATAAAATTTCAATCATCGATAGTAAAAATATTATCGAATGGTTTGTTTTCTGAAAAGATACTGGCCCACGGGCTTCATAATTATGTGATAACTCTCAACAGTGTCACATGAGATGTGTCCAGGCAATATAGCTATAGTTATGCGCTCGGTTAGGCGACATTATACCACGGAATCTGTAAAAGATTGCTTCGCGTGTTTGAAAACCTTATCGTTCCATATTAACGGTCGATAATGCAGTTAAATTTCGATTATCGATAATTTTTATTTCATTGTTGTGTATCCGGATTCCTGATAAAATTTACATACCTACTGTTCAGTGTTCAATACTTTGGCCTCAAATACAACATACTTGATCTTTGTTCATAGGCTACATTACATAGAGACGGAAATATAATAAATTGCTTACATATCATAGACACAGATCGGACATAATTGAACAAGTACAATATTAATAACAAAATGTGAGAGAATAATCAGGGGTTAAATCACAAATTAATGATATGCATATTGATAACACTGAAAAGTAAGTTCTATCGACTTGAAGCTCCAGCGATTTTCACGTAATTTTTGTTTTACACAATTTTCAAGATTGAAACACACAACGAAGATTATCTAAGTCTATATATCACGAAAATCAACAACAGTGCACTATTTCTCGGGTTCGTAGTCGAGGAGGTTCATGTCATACGTATGCTTTTCTACCTCGCTGCTATGTCCGCTGGCAATTTCGTATGCATTTTGAGAATCTTCCTGTCCTTCATTCTCTAGGCCTTTATTCTCTAGGACTACTTCTTGTTGTTGAACAGCTGTTGTTTACACGGTGTCCCGTTCTTGTAGCTTTTCATACGTCCGCTGGTCTTTGCTTCGACGAAGCCAATATTTAACTTCATCCTCCCACCATTTCTGATGTTACATCATTGTGTCCAGCATTGCGCCTTACTGCAACTAAAGAAACATACATTGAAATGAGAGCACACACATACGCATGGAACATAAGGGTCTCAGGGTCCTGCCAGAACAATACACTGTTCAGCTGGTGATTATGACATGTGGTGGTAGATTCTGAAATAAAAACATTTGAGCCATAACATGAGTGTAAATATCATCGACTTGTAAATAATATTATGTACTTGCCATGCATAAAATTATTACTGAGTAGGCCTACAGTAATACTAATCTATAAAATTTAGTTCTAAAATGAACATGAGTATAAAATCATTGACTTGTTAATAATATTACTTGCCATGTAAAAAATATTACTGAGTACAGTAATTAATACTTATCTATAAAATTTAGTTATAAAGTAAATTAAAAAAAAAAATGAGGATAGACAACATGCTTTTTAATGGTTGAAATCACAATTGACACTTAGTGTTTAAGTCGTGATATCTTGCAGTTGGTACATAATTGATAAATGATGAAAGTAGAATGTCATGTCAGATTATATTAAGCCCACCTTGGTTTTTTGTTGCTAGCTTCTCCAATAGACGCTGTAACATTACTCCGGCATGAAGGCAGGTACCTGAAAATGAAGAAACATTAGCCTAACCTTCATCAGCCAGGTTCTTATTAGTTAAACAACAAACTTAACTAGCGAGTCATATCCATACATTATATTTAATAAAGTAGGATGGTCTCCTACATGATAAATTGGTTAGGCCTAATATAATTCAGTAGCATGTGCGTAGAGATGGGCCAAAAGTATCGATATATCAAAACCGATATAAATATAAATATCGATTCTGTATCGATATTATTGCAGTCAGACACACGATCAGACAGATACATCGGTTTGTCGATACTGTATGAACTGACATGTCAAATCAAAATTTGGATTGACTTGAAGTTCGAAGTTCCACTCAACCCTAAGGTAAACTATCATATCGACTAAGCGGAAGTAGGAAGTAAGTGCGGAGCGGCCAAAGACGAGCGAGTGTTCTCTAAATTTTTTTTTTTTTCAGTAAAAATACTTTTGGTAAAAATGTAGGTAGCCTATAGGCCTATATACATCGTGTTGATAGGATAGGCCTAATATCGATGCAATGCGCGGCTAAAAAGCCGATATTTTGTATCGATATACCAATAAAATGTGCCCATCTCTAGACGAAGTGAGTACACGCAGACAGTGATTTATTTTTGGGACATATGAACCACCTATTTTTGGCGTAGCCACGTATCGAGCATAAAAATGAGGAACACTGTCTATCCCTGCTTAAAAATACGGTTGGATACTATTGGAAATATTACAGTTGAATACCATTGGATGTTGTTTGAATCCAATACATGTTAAACTTAATGGGAACCAATAGTATTAGTGCCACTTTGGACGTATCCAACTGGCAACGTAATCAATGGGAGTGGATAGGAAACGTAACCAATAGTATTCAACTGGATCCGTACGCAATGGGAATCAACTGTATTCAATAGGAATGAGTAAAACCCGTATTCAAAGGGAATCAACCGTATCCAACTGGAAACGTAACCAATAGTATTCAACTGGATCCGTACGCAATGGGAATCAACTGTATTCAATAGGAATGAGTAAAACCCGTATTCAAAGGGAATCAACCGTATCCAACTGGGTCCGTATTCAATGGGAACCAACTGTATTCAATAGGAATAGCCCGTACAAAATAGGAACCAACCGTATTCAATGGGAATCAATCGTAATGCAAAGGAACCAACTGTATTCAATAGGAACCAACCGTAATGGATGGGAATCAATCGTATTCAACAGGAACCAACCGTATTCAATAGGAACCAACCGTATTCAATAGTAATCAACTGTATTCAATAGGAACCAACCGTAATGGATGGGAATCAATCGTATTCAACAGGAACCAACCGTATTCAATAGGAACCAACTGTATTCAATAGGAACCAACCGTAATGGATGGGAATCAATCGTATTCAACAGGAACCAACCGTATTCAATAGGAACCAACTGTATTCAATAGGAACCAACCGTAATGGATGGGAATCAATCGTATTCAACAGGAACCAACCGTATTCAATAGGAACCAACCGTAATGGATGGGAATCAATCGTAATGCAAAGGAACCAACCGTATTCAATAGGAACCAACTGTATTCAATAGGAACCAACCGTAATGGATGGGAATCAATCGTATTCAACAGGAACCAACCGTATTCAATAGGAACCAACCGTATTCAATAGTAATCAACTGTATTCAATAGGAACCAACCGTAATGGATGGGAATCAATCGTATTCAACAGGAACCAACCGTATTCAATAGGAACCAACCGTATTCAATAGTAACCAACTGTATTCAATAGAAACCAACCGTATATTCAATAGGAACCAACCGTATTCAATGGGAACCAAGCGTATTTAATAGGAACCAACCGTAGTCAGTAGGAGTCTTCTCAGTACATGTGAAATAATTCATATTTATAGTTAAAAAATACGGATATTTATTTATATTATAGGTTTATACATGAGTATCTAAAGTATGACCAACAATGGCTTCAAAGAGAATGTAACTAAGTTAGGTACAAAAATGTGGGTTGTAGATAGACCAACTTGTCATACATCAAACAGTACTAAAAATCAGTTTTGATACATAGGTACTAGTAACACAAATATGCATGAGCTTACAGTCATAAAAATAAGAAGCCCAATGATAATATGGATTGTATAGATACAGAAAATAATTGTCACTTATATCATAGAGCACCCTGTAAAAAAAATGTAAATTAGGCTAGAAGCACAGCATGACTTACTAGTCATTGACATTAATCACATCAGTTTTGAAGCACAGTCTAATATCATAAAATAAACTTAAAAACAAACAAAAACAGCTGTTTTTGACTAGTGAATGTGGATAAAAACAATGCTCCATAACCTAGAATTCATTGAACATAACATAAAAATGACGTAGATAGTGCACTACCATAAAATAAACATAACAAACAAAAACAGGCTATGTAGAATGTAGATACAAATCTAGCTAAATGACGTACTATCCTTAATAATACATAGAAAGTAAAACGTTTTTAGAGCATAATGCCAAACTTGTCTTAAAAAACAAAACAAAACACCAGTTGATATAGATAGTCATTTAAACTGAACAAAGATCTAGATACCATAAGATAAGAGATAAGTGAACATCTCTCATTATCGACAAGACTTATAGTATAACACAATTGTTGAAATATATTTTGAATTTTCTGGGATAATAATTTTTCAGGCAAAACAAGGGCATATTCAAGTTGATCTATTATTAATAGAATGAAAACTGTACAAAACAAGGCAATGAGATGTATAATTGAATGCAAAAAGCAGTTCCTATTAGAAATATGCTAAATGCACTTCATTGGTTGTCAGTGGAAGATAACTATCAACTTCTATCTATGGTTTTCATTTATGAAGTAGTATGTATAGTTGTCCCAAGACTACCTTACACATGCTTTCGTCACAGGCGACTGGTTCGTAGCCAATCAGCGATCGGTATTGGCGCGGGTGTGTCTCGAGCGGTTCGCTGGTTGGCTACGACTGCCCCGGATGTGACGAAAGCAGGGGTAAAGTAATCTTGGGTCCAGTATAATGGTATCTTACCTAGTAATTTATCAGGTTATGCAGATATGGTTCACAATATCACACACAATATCACACAATATCACACAATATGAAGTGCTAGAAACAGGAATGTGTACTTAAAATCTGCATAGTATAAGTGATTATTTTTTTAAACTTTGGTTTAAGACAATTTAATTGATTACCGGTACCTAGAAATATAAGAGAAATTAAAAATATTGGAATGTTCAAATGTGAATGGTTGATAGAAGGTAAATAAATATAACTAGGATGTAAAATAGCTGCTAAAAATAAAGAGCATACATACATACCAGTAGTATGTGTATAATGCCATAAATTAAACTTAACAAAAACAGCCTCGAGCTATGATGGCTAAAACTTAGCCTACAAAAAACACATTTACACCTACAACATTAACGGTTTCTTACTTTTCACGGATAGGCCTATTTGCGGAGATTTTACCTCTATTACAAGGATTTGAAATTATTTTTGGCGGCAACCCTGCAATAATAATTGGCTATTATGCCCATTAATCCTAATACATTTTATTTAGCATTCGAATAGCTTTTACATTGAAACTTTGAATTTACGTTCCTTAAAGTCTCTCATGCGAGTCAACTGCCCATTCAAATCACCCCACTGAACTATCTTATTGGTTCGAAACAATATTAATGTTTTAGATATTTGTATCTGGTATTATGATATTATGTAATGGCATATTATTTCTCGGTAAAAATGTAAGTGCATAGGATTTATCTACGGTTAAAAATACTAAAATCCATACATCTTCGTAGCCATTTAAAGTGTGGCTCAATTGACTCTAGTAGTGTTATTTTAATAAACAGAATAGCCAACAGTGTGAAACTGAATAATCTAAAAGAAGTGGGCCTACAATATCAATAATTATTTGTTATTTATACACTCAATTGTATTGTGTCGTTACAACAAAATAATATGTGTGATACAATTACGTATACGATTGAAAATGTATCATTTTATGCCAAAATAACACTTAACACAACATAAAAGTTTGTTTTTGTAACTATGGCGACACCGTTATCCATCTGGATATGGATGTCTCTGGAGAAAACATGTCTCTGGAGAAAAATGTCTCTGGAGAAAAATTCGGCGTGTGTTGAGACGTAGAGGCACCAAACGAGTCATCTATGAGCTGACGCCTCGGTTTGTCTTTTTGTGATGGTTTTCCAACACTGGATTTTCCTTCCCGGTTAAGGTCGGTAATCCGCTGGGCAATGTATTTGGGAACCTTGTCCAGTTCTTCTTGAAGCCCGGCCTCCGGCATTCGGAGGTTCCCCTTGAAACAAGCCAGTGCTTCAAACATTCTGAAACAGTATTAATGCCTATAAAGGTATGATGCCAAAGCTGTGTTTGCTAAGTGTACTGTTCAGTAGCAGTTAATGCAGATGTGTAGGATTTTCATATCTGCCTTCTAAGTTCTAACATATTGTTATTTATAATTTCAAGTTTGCATTAGATAAAATATGCTCCATGATAATTTAGGTCAGGTAGTAATTCAAAAATTCAATTCACAAATAAATAAAAAAAATTACAGTGAAATATGGCAACACGGAAGTATTGAGATTTGTCCATATGACAAGTTACCATCAGTTTACACTGTTTGTATAAAATTTTGTTCCAACACTAGTTTGGGCTGGTATTTCAATGTCCAGTTGAAGTTGTTTTCACCATGACAAGGACCAATAAAAAGACACCAAAGTGGGCTTGCCTGGCAAATAAATTACTTGGCACTTTAACTGGACTACTTTTGGAGGCCCAGTTGGACTAAATAAACGTACAAGTTCACTTCGAAAAAGAAGTTAATTTTAAAAAGTAAATTATATTTTTGTATTTTGTGTACACATTACGTACAATATAGTTGTACCAGGACTACCTTACACATGCTTTCGTCACAGGCGACGGGTTTGTAGCCAATCAGCGATCGGTTTTTGCACGGGTGTGTCTCCAGCGGTTCGCTGGTTGGCTACGAGAGCCTCGCCTGTGACGAAAGCAGTGTAAGGTAGTCTTGTGCCAAGTATAGCAATATTCAGTTGGCAATGCATTGTAACACCCACCTTAATTTAAAATTAAATATAAAACTATCAATTCCGTGTTTCTTTTTGGACACTGAGAAATAGTAGCGTCTTGGCAAACATTTGGTGGCTATGGGTTTAAAATAGCTTATGTTGGTAGATACTATCAGCTGCAAGAGTTTCAAGAGTGTGTATAAGGAGATAAGCTGTTGGTCGCAGATTATATGTGCTGCACAATACGTAGAAACACCTAACCTTTCAAATTTATTTATTTTTATTTATTTTTTGTTCCATACATATACATTTTTCACAAGCATGGGCATGTCACTGCTGAGATGTCTGCATGCACATGTTTTAAAGGTCTAGAAAAGTAATCAATCGAAACGGGAATGAGTTTGTTCAAAAGTTCGTCATAATACGAATGCGTTCACATGTTTATTTTAAAAGTTCCTTTCCCCAAGTATGCTCATATGGGCCTAAAGTGGCAGTGATAAAAGATTGGTTGAGTATTGCAAAATATCGCCCCTCTTTACCACCACCATACCACACATATTGGCAGAACTAGTTGCTTCAGATAGATATATTCTTGGAACAGGGCTAGTAGCCCTAGATGGTACTAACATATTAGACCCACACGTAGAGCTAGCCCTGGAACACCCGGGCATGTCCGAGTATGAAGTTGATGAAGAGTTCAATTGTGCTTCAACACTTATGGTCTGATTATTTAATAATCTGTTAAAATGGCGTGCTGATAAATCACGAAGGGACTTTCGTTTTACTTTAGGCATTTTTAACTGTCGGTGCCTACTTTAATCTAGGCTACCCTATGTAGCCAGATTTAGTTAAAACGTCCTATTAGCATACATGCAATGTCCAGCTAGGGCAACATTACTGTTTGAGCTGCCTAGTCCATTGGAAAGTGGGTAGATCTGTTGTTACGTCTAGGCCCTAGCACCAATAACAAAAATAAAATATTACATTATTGAAAATAGAGCAACACTTAAAGGAGGCATCTTAATGCTCCACCTTAAGTGTACAGTTCAGACTTTATGACATGTGTTCAGTTTTACAGTTAAATCTACTACTGTATATTAGTATCTTAAATCATTGTAAATAATCCTAGCTATTGTAGCACCCTAAATTCATAAATCAAATCAACCACAATAGTGAACGCGTCGGTAGGGTTCGCACAACTAATGTCATAGCTGCAAACTATAATAGACGATTTCAAAATTTAATTTCATCAATTTCATTGTTGTAACCTGGGCACATACCGTAAAGCGACCGGAACCCTCGCTCTGTTCAATCTTATTGTCATTGGTCAGACCGGGCGCTTTACGGCACACACCCCCTATAAAAACATGCCCTAGGCACGAAGGCTAGGCCTAGGCCTAGCCTACAACACTGATCGTAACATGAGGCCTAGGCCTAGGCCTACGCTATGGATGGTGTACAAAATGTAGGGCCTAGGCCCTAGGCCTAGGATAGCCTACAAACTTACCCCTTGGTCTAGGCCTAGGCCTAGCCTACCCAGGCCTACATGTCTGCAAATTATATAGGCTCTGGGTCTTAGCAGAATTTAATTATCATAGGCCAGGCCTAGGTAGGCCTATCACACAGGGCCTTTCAGGAACCAGAAGTCAGTGGCTTTGTCACAGGGTTTTAACTTTTAAACTTAACCAAGAATGCGTAGGCTAGGCCTAGGCCCTAGCCTAGGCCTACGACAGGCAAGAAGTAAGGTAGAGCCTAGGCCTAGGCTTACGATTCTTATGATGTTTCAGCCCAACTCAACCCCTCAGCCCTCAAACGAAACTAACGGTAACGGGAATTTGGCTCTTAGGCCCTAGGATAGGCCTAGGCCTAGCCTCTAGCCTAGACTGCCTGTCTTTGTTGAGCGGGATTAAAAACGCTAAGACTATTTCGGTATTTCATAAAATACAAGAAGGCCAATCCTTAACCTTACCTGAAATACAGTGAGTATGTACGGATGATTTCACCGGCGAAAGGGGCTACATTTACGAAGCTTTCACCCAAGAGAACTGAAAACATGCTTGAAACACGACAGACAGAACGTAACCGGATGTTGTAGTTGAATTGTTGACTGCCGGCCGGAAGCCGGGTGGGGAAAAGTCAAATGATCATCTGCAAAAAAAGTTTTGATGCAGAATATTGAAAAATAAATATTTATTATACTGTTTTTGAAATGAAAATGATACGTTATAATCAAATACAATTTAAAGATCAATAAAGTGTTAAATACTTACATATTTTGTTCTCCAGTTGAGTAGTGCGTTGACTGGAGTGGTCCAAATAGTTCGGTAATGTTCGGATGCTTCCGAGATTATTCGTTTTAAATTCAGTATGACGTCACGCGGTTGATTCAAAGCAAGATGCTATGCGAACGTAAATCGAGAAATTCAAATCATGACGTTTTCCGGGTCTGCATAGATTAAAAAATTGACAGCATATACATTATGTGGCCTATTATTCTTAAGAGGGCCCCAGTAAGTATATATACTGTGATGTATGTGGCATGGTTATAAATAATGAATTGACGAATTTCAATACGATTCAATACCAAATTGTACAACACGTGGAAAATTTAGTTTTGGAATTCTAGCAGAATTAAATTTGCTGTTACGTTAAATTCATGTAATACATTTTATAAATACGTACAAACGGTCGGTGGTTGTAGCGCAAGCGTGATGCATGAGACCTGATTTAGGAGGCCCGGGTTTGATTCCTATAGATGCGGTACCAGCAATCCCGTCTGAAAGTTTATCCAATATTTTTTTCAGTAATTAATTCGAATGCAAGGATTGAGACTGTATGGAATTAATCGTGGACACGCATTCCCCTAAAATAACACAAATTGGGTGCAGAATAGTCGCGGCCACACAGCGACAATATAATAATACACAGGTTTATAAAAACATTGTGTATATGTACGTAAAATATTTAGAAGACAATATTTGAAAAGGATATTCATACAATATTCATTTATTTATTATTCAAAATATAATTATGTGATATTGTATACACATTGATAGGTATTACTGTATGGACATATTATCACGACTAATGTTGTAACAACATGTATAAGATGTCAACATCTAGACATTATCACTGGCACATAAAATGAATATTCATACAATATTAAGTGTTGTGTGGGTTACCATTAGTTCCCATTGAATACGATTGATTCCTATTGAATACGGTTGGTTCCTATTGTAAACGGAAGTTTCCCGTTCATTACCATTTGTTCCCATTGAATACGATTGATTCCCTTTGAAAACGGATGGTTTCTATTGAATACGGTTGGTTACTATTGAATACAGTTGGTTACTATTGAATACGGTTGGTTCCTATTGAATACGGTTGGTTCCTATTGAATACGGTTGGTTCCTATTGAATACAGTTGGTTCCTATTGAATACGGTTGGTTCCTATTGAATACGGTTGGTTCCTGTTGAATACGATTGATTCCCATCCATTACGGTTGGTTCCTATTGAATACGGTTGGTTCCTATTGTATACGGTTGGTTCCTATTGAATACAGTTGGTTCCTATTGAATACAGTTGGTTCCTATTGAATACGGTTGGTTCCTATTGAATACAGTTGGTTCCTATTGAATACGGTTGGTTCCTATTGAATACGGTTGGTTCCTGTTGAATACGATTGATTCCCATCCATTACGGTTGGTTCCTATTGAATACGGTTGGTTCCTATTGTATACGGTTGGTTCCTATTGAATACAGTTGGTTCCTATTGAATACGGTTGGTTCCTACTGAATACGCTTGGTTCCCATTGAATACGATTGATTCCCATCCATTACGGTTGGTTCCTTTTCATTACGGTTGTTGCCTATTGAATACTATTGGTTACGGTTCCAGTTGCACTACAGTTGATTCCCTTTGCATACAGTCCCAGTTGAATACTATTGAACCCAATTGATTACGGTTCCAGTTGAATACAGTTGATTCCCTTTGAATACGTTGCCTGTTGAATACTATTGGTTACGGTTCCAGTTGAACTACAGTTGATTCCCTTTGCATACGGTCCCAGTTGAATACTATTGAACCCAATTGATTACGGTTCCAGTTGAATACAGTTGATTCCCTTTGAATACGTTGCCTGTTGAATACTATTGGTTACGGTTCCAGTTGAACTACAGTTGATTCCCTTTGCATACGGTCCCAGTTGAATACTATTGAAACCAATTGATTACGGTTCCAGTTGAATACAGTTGATTCCCTTTGAATACGTTGCCTGTTGAATACTATTGGTTACGGTTCCAGTTGCACTACAGTTGATTCCCTTTGCATACAGTCCCAGTTGAATACTATTGAAACCAATTGATTACGGTTCCAGTTGAATACAGTTGATTCCCTTTGAATACGTTGCCTGTTGAATACTATTGGTTACGGTTCCAGTTGCACTACAGTTGATTCCCTTTGCATACGGTCCCAGTTGAATACTATTGAACCCAATTGATTACGGTTCCAGTTGAATACAGTTGATTCCCTTTGCATACGGTCCCAGTTGAATACTATTGAACCCAATTGATTACGGTTACAGTTGAATACAGTTGATTCCCTTTGAATACGTTGCCTGTTGAATACTATTGGTTACGGTTCCAGTTGAACTACAGTTGATTCCCTTTGCATACGGTCCCAGTTGAATACTATTGAAACCAATTGATTACGGTTCCAGTTGAATACAGTTGATTCCCTTTGCATACGGTCCCAGTTGAATACTATTGAAACCAATTGATTACGGTTCCAGTTGAATACAGTTGACTCCCTTTGAATACGTTGCCTGTTGAATACTATTGGTTACGGTTCCAGTTGAACTACAGTTGATTCCCTTTGCATAGGGTCCCAGTTGAATACTATTGAACCCAATTGATTACGGTTCCAGTTGAATACAGTTGATTCCCTTTGAATACGTTGCCTGTTGAATACTATTGGTTACGGTTCCAGTTGAACTACAGTTGATTCCCTTTGCATACGGTCCCAGTTGAATACTATTGAAACCAATTGATTACGGTTCCAGTTGAATACAGTTGATTCCCTTTGAATACGTTGCCTGTTGAATACTATTGGTTACGGTTCCAGTTGCACTACAGTTGATTCCCTTTGCATACGGTCCCAGTTGAATACTATTGGTTACAGTTCCTATTGAATACGTTTGGATCCTATTGGATGCTTTTAGAGTTCCAGTTGGCTCCTACTAAGACAGTTGGTTACGATTGAATCCTGTTGGTTTACACTTGCGGATCCAATAGTATCCAACCGTATTTTTAAGCAGGGATGTCTAAGTGGTGATAGAAAGCAAGCCAGTGATTTAATCACAGCCCGCCTCCAAGTTCTGACTTCCACAATCTCTTACGGTTGTGAAAACTCAATACTTTTTTAAACGATACGTCTTAATACGTAATTTTTAATGTTTTTTAATGTAGATGTAACAACTTCCACAGTAGGCCTACGTAATTTTTCACGTTTTGTTATGTAGGCTAGGCCTAGTTGTGAACCTGCAGGTTGCAACGACGAGCGTTCCGCGGGCGGTCTCTTCAGCTCGGCCGGTAAAATAATTTACACCTCGTTGGTCACAACCAAATAAGAATACGTCGAAAATGACGCAATGTATGAAGCAAGTTTTGAGTTCACAACTAGGCCTACTTCAGAAAGCTCTAAGAGATGGTGGAGGTCAGAACGCAGAGGCACGATGTGATCATATCACTGCTTGCACTCACATCATGTGATATCTCTATCACAGCAGTAGCACTGTCTGCTTGCACTCACTTCGTCTCCAACTAACTACAAACAAATGCCTGAACGTAACAACATCTAGTAGGCCTAGCCTATCAATACAATATGCTTCAAACAACATATCAATAACCTTCTGCTAATCTTACGTTCGATCACATGATGAGCAAGCCAATGAAAACACTGAGCGTAAGATTAATTTTTACTAATTCTTACGTTCGAACGTAAGAATGGAAAAGCTAATCCTCATTCAATTTTAGGCCTAGCCTTAATATATAGGTCTGAGACTGAGGTACAATGGGGTAAAAGTAGTAAATATTTTATTTAGCTAGGTTTGCTAGCCTACCTATTTTTACATAGTTTAGTCGGCCACTGAGTCGACTAAGCAGCTTTGAGACGCACCCTTACTAGGCCTACTTGTAGGCTAATTGCCAAGTTTAGCCCCACCCAGAAAGTTAGGTTAGGTAGGCCCTAGGCCTATCTAGTCCCAGGTTACTTTATTGGATTAGGCCTAGTTAAACATAAACCCGAAGCCTAGGTACAACATTGTTCACTTTGCAGAATTAAAGACTGTATTTCACAAATAGGATAGGCCTAGGCCTAGGGCCTAGGCCTATGCCTAGGCCTAGGCCCTAGCCTGATTTCCATGCCATGTGCAAGCGGCGCACCTACTCAAACCCCAATATAATTTTTGAAGCAATGTATACTATAGTACATAATTGTCTTACCTTAACGCTTTTTTGAAGTTGCATGCAAGCGAGAAATGCAAAGCAAATTGCTCACTGTTCACTTCCACATGTGATGCGTGTTGATACTTGATGTTGGCGAGTGGCGATGCAGTCGCTATGGTAGGCTGTCAAACTTTTGAAACACAAAATGTGTGCTTGCTTTTTCGTTTTTCAGGGCTTTTTTTCGGCCGGTACGAGCCGGTACGCGTACCGGCTAACACAAGAGGCGTACCGGTAAAAGGCAATAAAGTCACTCTATAGCCGGTACGCTACGATTAGCCTTGAAGCGCGTGAATAACTTTGAATTGTGCAGTGTGAAAGGCTTGTGACTGCAAAATATGTTTCATTTTGAAATATAAGGATGTTGCCACCTGCTGGTGACATGGGTGTGACATATTGTAGTAAATCACTTCTTTTTAGACTCTTGGCGACCACTCACTACAGTAATCTTTTCTATTATTTGGGTCATCAGTTCTAAGGAAAGATAATTAGGGTTGTTTTGACTAAAATGTCAACTGTCAAGAGTAGCTTCTGGGAACCGCAAAAGAGAATGTATACCCATTCTTACTTTTCTGTTTTACTGGAAAGCGCCTTTTCAATTTACAGACAACGATTGGGTTGTGTTGGGTGAGGAAGGGGGTTGGGGGGAGATCGGTGGTCAAGGGATTGTAAGTTGTGTGTGGCAGGGTTAGTTTCCTCTCTGATGACGAGTGGAGATGTCGTCGTGATTAGCGAGTGTGTGTGTGTTTAGTGAGAGTGTAAAAAATGTTAATAAACCGAAAAATAACTTCTTGGGTCGTCACCTCGCCACCTTTACCCGAAACAGAGCAAGAGACCGACGTGTTGTTGACGAAAACACGACTACGAGTCATGTTTGGAAGTTGCTTTGCATTCGATATCATTGATTTTGGTGAGCTATAAATTATTTTTAAACAAATATTAACTATTAAGTTTGTAGTGAGTAAATGCACGTCTCGTGTATGGGTCACGTTAAACAGGGGCGGATTCAACATGAGGCGGGGGGGGGGGGGGGGCTGAAAAAATAATTTTAGTTTCCGTCTTATTACAATGAAACCATCACTATTGGCACGTTTAAAAAAAGATATTTTATGTTTTCTGCGGACGCTGCTCGATCGTGTGGACACAGGATCTAATCCCAGTCATGAGCTGTGCAACATAAGCTTCATATTTCGTCGATATCTACGATACAAATCCGCCTTAAAAATGCGTTTTTGGCCATCAAACTTAATGCAGTACCCCAAAAATTTTTCGCCTGCGGCGAATTTGCCTCCGGCGGCTGGGGCTTCGCCCCAGACCCCAGCTATACCACGCCAGTCACATGAACCATTATACCGAACGTACCGGTTAACTTTATTTTAGAAAAAAAGCACTGGTTTTTATTACATACGAAAATAAAGAACTATAATTATCGGCATGGTATTATACTATTATATCATTATTTCTTATTAGTTTTTGAATTGTTTTTATGATTGTGATTATATTGCGTAAAATGAAATAACTTACAAAAACCATTTGAGTGCTGGGATGTTGGTGGTAGTTGTTGAGCGGCACTTCAAATTGATTAATACCTTTACCATAATTAAATAAATGCACGCGTAATCACACGCGCAGCGCGCACCATCGCTGAGTTGTTGTTATATATATAAAACAACAATTCACCGATGATATATTTATATATATTTAATAATACTTTACAATAATACTGTGTAATTGCTGATATGTGCATCATTTATCATTCACATGCAGAAATGTGTCGCCGTTCTGGTACCGAACGGCTGCCTGATTGTCATTACCGTTACGGCACTAAACCGTCGATAGTTCGGTAGCGAACCGGCATTTAAATCGGCGTTGATGCGTATGTTCGACGTTAGTGCCGAATCGGTAACGATCCGGCGTTGGGTAACAACGCATACAGCAATATGACCGATGACCATAAAACTACGGTGACGATCCGCAGCCGAAACGGCAGTCAATAAATTAGGCTATCGGCACCCGGCAGTAAACCGGCATTGGTGGTAGCGATCCGGCAGTAGTTCGTTACCGAATCGCATTTTTGTGTTTGCTGGGCATGTATGACATGTTTCTTGTGATCCATACAAATTGTGACCATATAACAGTAAAAATCATCAAGAACTAAGAAGTATCCATTTACATTCCTCTGCTTTAATGGCATTATTTTATTAACTACTGTATTAATGTTTCACCAATATAGACCTAGTGCGTGCACTTCATCGTGTAAAGGGAGGTTAGACTAAAGTATTCATTTGATTCAATATTTGGTACGCGCATTTGTTATCTTAAAACCACGAGCTGAATATTGCATCTTGCATCTCGTTTAGATCGTAGCTCTGCCGTAAGCTCGCAGGAGACATGTTTTCCTGGCCACTGCCAACAGCCAACTGTAACTGACACAATTAGCTGCTCTCTATACTGGCTGCCCCTAAAAAAGCGAATAGACTCGTCCCGGTGTCGCGCGCATTCTTTGGCGCCCAGAGATGTCCGCGAGGTACAGCTGTAAACTCGTGCTGAAGAAATAGCCAAGTCCAATAACATCAACTTTATTTTCCACATCTCTTAGGGAGTCTGCTCGTACCCCGGCGCGCACCCCTGAGGGCTACACCGTGTGGTTCAGCCGTCTGGGCAGTGACCCCGACCCCAGCAAGTTTGATCTGCTGCCCATGCTGAAGCTGTTCTTCATGCTGGGAGACAGTTTTGTCACGGAGGACGGTCTCTCCCCTGGTTACATCGCAGTGTTTGACATGAAGGGTGTCTCCTTGGGCCACCTGGCGAGCGTCACTCTGTCGGCCGTCAAGACGTTCATGAGCTACATCCAGGTTCGTTCAAGTTGTCCGCAACGAGGCTCTAGTGCATCTCTTTTGATAGTTATCCAACGGTGTAGCCTCGGTCGCTTAGTTGGCTCACACACGAACACCGTCGGTCTTGGTCAGGAGGAAGGTGGGGAACCGCTGTCCGAAACTCTAGCTACCGTTGGTTAGAGCAGATTGGAGGGTTCGAAGGGATTCTCTCGGCAGTCCAGGTAAGTGGAGGTACCTATATGGCTGGTCAAACTTACATTGTCCTTTCGAATGGGACGTAAAGTTGATGGTTCGTTTGGTAGTTTTGTCACGAGAGGCTAAGCGCCGGTACCAAGCTTCCCCTCCTCCCTTCCTCATTATCAGCCATCAATCATCAGGCTAAAGAGAGCACTGTGCCCTACACTGGCCTTTAATTTCAATAAAATACAAATAAATTTGATCATTCCTTCACTCATGTCAAGTGGCCTTTAGAATGTTTTCCCTTCCTACTTCATCACTTCTTCTTTATACTTGTCGGCCCTCTTTGCAATCAAAACGCTTTGTGTAGCACTTACTGAAACAAAGATATTTCGTTTCTTTGTTTTTACCAGAAGACAGAGCGTCTTAAAAATGACGATCTAGGTCCTAGTAGATAGTTTGAAACGTGTTGGTCTTATGGCTTCATTTTGGGCTTGTACGCTTTAAACTTGATTTCATGTGAGAAATGAATGTGTTGTGGTCCGGTGAAAAAGCACCCAGGGGTGTGTTATATTATGTGGAAGTGGCCAATCCCAATGGTTTGTATTCTGGGTCCAGGGCTATGACCTGCTCCAAGTTGATGGGTATTACGTGTTTCCTTGAAGTTATGTTCTTATGAATGTAATTTTACAGTTCAGTTAGGTAGTTATTGGTATTGTCTTTTACTTATACTATTTCTATAAATAAAGCCAAGGTAGGATTTAATAATAATTATGACCTAGAAAATATAATCAAGCTCAACTATGATGCTATCATGCTATCTGTTAGTGTCAGGGCCACACGCAACGGCTCTGATACAGACACTGGCCTGTGTGGTTACAGGAAGGGGCCCCCATTCGAGTGCAATCCATCCACGTGGTGAACGCGGTTTCTTTCATGGACAAAATCATGATGATGGTTAAACCTTTCATGAAGGCCGAGCTATACGACCTCGTAAGTATGAAGTGCGAATACGGGAGTCTCGTTATTATCAAAGGTATAATAATTATCTTGTAGCTGTAAGTCCCCATGCATGTGTGTATAGTCGTCCCAAGACAACCTTACAATTGCTTTCGTCACAGGCGACGGGTTCGTAGCCAATCAGCGATCGGTATTTGCGCGTGTTTCTCTCGGGCGGTTCGCTGGTTGGCTACGAGAGCCTCGCCTGTGACGAAAGCATATGTAAGGTAATCTTGGGCCAATTATAACTCCCGATTTCTTTTGGCTAAAACAATAAACTGATGAAAAAGTAAATCAAACTATGTGGTCTCTGTGAGAACTTAGTGCTCTAATGAATCTTTGTTCCTACCCTTTTTGAAATGTTCTTATTTACATTTTTAATATTATGTTGTTGCAACACAACACACCTTTCACAATGAAAACGGAAATATTTTTTGTAACAAAGAAACATTCGTTGAAAGAGCACTAAACTATAATGGATGACATATTTTGTGGGTTTCACAATATGATAGGTGGACATAGGTATTGTGGGAATTTATATGAAAACAGCTCTGCTGTGCGGAGTCAATATATGAGTTTCACCGCCGTCAACTTCTTTAGCCACTATTCCAGAGTCAGCTGAGATTAGAGCCACACCGCTAGGATTGCCATTTAAAAATATGTCGCAGAGTTTCCTGTCTTAGCCCCTTGGTTACTGTTGCGGTCCTTGTTATTATCACTTCTCTAGGGTTGTCATAGAGGGGTTTTTGGGGCGAAGGGGGGCTGATCCCCCTAATCATCATCGAAGCACTTCCACTATTAGTCTAGTAGCCGATGGCAGCGCCACCGTTTTCCTCCTATCGGTAATGTCTCGCCAAATACTGTAATATACAACTATCGTCACGCCACACCCTAGAACAAACATTTAACTATGCGGTTGCATTCCGAAAGGTCGACCGGGCTCGACTGCCCGACCGTAGTATCATTGGGTAACTGGTACCGCGGTCTGTCTGGTAGTCGGCCTTCCGGAATGCAACCTAAATAACTGTTCTAAGGCCATAGCGAGAAGTAAGAAAAGCGCGATTTTTAATGGATTACTCCACATTCATACTCATTAAGAATCACAGTCGATATAGTACGCCTCTGGTCCGCATGTAGGCCTATACACACGCAAAAAGGCACTTTTATCCTCTATAGGGATGCGCTTTTCTCTACTTCGGATGCCTAGGGAATAAAATGGTGTTAATTGTTTTTAAAGGATCAGTTACACAAGTATCAGAGTATAACGTCAAAGAATTTAAATAGCTATGCTACCGCTGCTGCTAGCTAATACACTCAAGTCTGCTGCGTTTAGTAAAACGAAAACATCGACTGAGACCGATAGAGGTAGATCAACGGTAAGACGCGAGCCTCTAATTCGGGAGGTCTCCGTTCGATTCCGGCCACCGGCAGTTCTGACTGAAGGCTTTTTCTGAGGTTCTCCTCAGTCGTAAAGGCGAATGCTGGGACTGAGTCATACTATCAGCCATCGGACATTCCTTTCCAACTATTCACCAAAAACCCTAATATACTTAGTTAGTCAGCTGAAGACGGGCCCATCAGGTAAAGCTGGTGTGCACCCTATAACAGGGATTCTTACAGCAAGTCTCCTTCATTTATCATGTAGTACAGCAAAGTCATAGATATATCCGTCATTGGCAACCAACTATTGAAGGCTAAACTTGCTATAGATAAGCTAACTGACATTGGCCCTGCACTGCGATTCTGAATGGGCGACGTTAAGTTAACGCGAACGACACTCGTCGGTAGACTTATCACGCGGTAAGTTAACGCGCGCGTGCGGTAAACGTATCGAAAAGAGGTAGCCGTAGCAGCAGAGCAGCGCCGGTTATATATTAGTTTGTTTATGTTTTCGAGACGGCTGTGCATATTATAGAAAGTTAACCAATGAAAACGAGGGCACTAGCAACACCAAAAGACAACAATGAAACAAATGAAATGAATCGATGGACAAACAAAACGCTGTCAAAAAATAATTTCGTCTGATTTTGGAAAACAAAACAAAAAACAAACAAATACACATACAAAACTTTCACTTAGTCGTTGTCTATCATTAAAAGTTTTAAATGGCGAGCAGTTACTATTGCTACACTTGTTTTTATTTCTATGGTTGCAATTTTATTATTTTGACAGCTGATTGTGTGTCCATCAGTTCGATTCATTTGTTCCATTGTTGTCTTTCGGAGTTGCTAGTGCCCTATTTCAAATCAAGCTGTCAAAAACCAACACAAATCTAAACAAATCTACTCTCAGCTATCTCAAAGGGATTAGAAGTACTTATTTAATTCCTTCTATGCAGTCACAAATACTGCCTGCCCTAGTCGTCTTCATTATTTAACTATTCAAGCACCCCGAAGGATTGTGCAACATTTGCCATCATCGTTAAATTCGTAAAAGTGCGATCTATAGGCCTAGGCCTAGGGCTAGCCTAGAAGAATGAATGCGCGCAGCCAGTTTGAAGTCAAAGTTTCACAAGTAAGGTTATGTTACCCCTTTACATACGGTTTCCATCTTGCCATGCAATTGATGATGTTTCTTCATATTGAAATTAATTTAGAAATCCAAATATGTAACAGTTGTATCGTTTACTTACCGAAATCTTTTAATAAATCAAGTAATATAACTGAAGTGGACATTCGAAAGTCGGCCATGTTTGTTTAACGCATTGCTTACGGCAGGGGTTAGGTCCATGGTCAGTTTCTCGACTGCTGTATCGACGCCTGTCGTTACGAATAGATCGGGAATCGCGTCGTTACGTTTCCGCCTACCGTAACGACAAGAAAGCTGCGTTAAAGTGATCACGGCCATTCAGAATCGCACTGCTGATTGGTTTATCAGGTGCGTTAGAATCTTAACGTGACTGTACATCCGCAACTTGTCTTGTCTCATCTGTAGAGTCACACAACAATCAGTACATTCGGAACATTTCGACCAGTATTAAAGTGACACGTGCCATATCACGCGCTTGTGTATGCCCGGGAACCGTAACTATATATTTTATTTGTGAATAGCTAATAAATAAGTTAATAGGAGCTAGTAAGCTATTAGGTGAATTTGAAGGTTTCTGATTGGTGGCTAGCATGGTCAATACAAGTTATTAGCTACAAACTTCCTTATTAGCTGCTCTTAATACTGGCCTTAATAAGTATAAATTCCTTGTACTGAATAGAGTATAGTGTCATATTTTCTTTCATAAAGAAGAAAATTCACACTGGAAACATATGACTATAATGCTTCTTTAATCAGGTAATAAATCTCACTGGTTAATTATGTGATATTTTATTTGAACGTTTGTAAATAACAATAAAACTTCTTTAAGAATAGAACTACCTCAAAGATCGTCACTAATCGCAATTGTGAAAAGGCCTATAGATTGAAATGAAGGCTCCTAAAAGGTAAGATAACACCTACATCTTCAACGTGCGTTCGGAGATATGTTATTAAAAAAACAATGTCAACAAATAATACTATATTAATAACTTTGTAACACAAATTTACAGGGTTGGAAAAGAAATATCTGAGAAAATAATATAGCCCTACACTTTCAAGATTAAAATAGAAAAGAAGTAAATAAAATGTACATTTCCATGCTGGATTCTATCAAGAAGGAAATGTTTTAAATGTTCAATTACTTTTAATAGAGCAATAGGCGTCCTACATACATACTATCATAGAAGTTTTGAAATGAGTAGGCTAATCCCTTCAAGGACTGTTCTGATCGTCCAAAAGCAACCAGATTCATATACACCGATCACCTGAGATGTAATGTTCTGTCCATAGCTGCACATCCACGGGACTGCAGACGTGCTTACTAAACTGTTTCCGCCGGAAGTGGTTCCAAAAGACTACGGAGGCACCGGGGAGGAGCTTTCAGTGCTGCATGGTAAGACAAATTGAATAGCCCAAGCCAATAAGTACCTTACTGACATATAGTTACTGATCTAAATACCGACATGCAAAGGGGCATCACAGAAAAAGGTAGCTCAGCGGTAAGACGCGAGACTCTAGTTCCGGAGGAGACCTGTTCGATTCCGGTCACCGGCAATTCTAACTGAAGGTTTTTGTCGAGGTTTTACTCAGCCATAAAGGTCAATACTGGCGTTCCTTCTCATCTATCTAGTCGCACCATATAACAGGAATTCCTACGCGAACTTATTATCATTATTATTTATTACTATTTTATTGTTGCAATACATACAAACTCGATCAGAACTGGGGTAAACTTGTTGTATGGACATAAATGTCAATTATTTCTATGTGCTTACATTGTTAATCTTTACTTAGAACTAGTTAAATATATCATTGTCCATATTATTTTTCCAAAACAAACTGTTGATGCTATGTACGGTCGCGGCCGATTTGTACTCATCCCACCATTCGCTCTTCGTACGGTGAAAACCACCATCAGGATGGAGAAATTCTTGAAGTCTTCATTCTTCCTAGGGCCGGTCTTACAATCTCCTAATAAGAAAGTTATTTGTAGCGATTAAGCTATTTGGAGGATTTCAAGGGTTTTGATTGGTGGTTGCCATGGAGAAAACAAGCTATTCGACGAATAAGTAGTTATTGGGACATTGTAAGACTGGACCATAGTTCAAAAATGTTCGTACTATCCTACATGTGTTCAAAATTATTGCTTCTTCCATCTCGATGTATTAGTTTAATACCGTCATGGAGTTTTCGCGGAACAATACCATTTGCTGATATAATCAACGGTACATGACATTTTTCTGCTACCACAGCCTTTTTATATCAAAAGATAGCTCCTTATATCTGTTTATTTTTGCTCGCCATGTTGTCTCTACATTGTGGCATAAAGGAACAGCAACATCAATTAAAATCGTTTCTTGTTTCTTCTTGTCTATAGGTATATTGTGATGTATGGTTTGGTCTGTTACAACTGTCCGGTCGTAATATAATTTGTAATCTTTACTATATCTAATACCTTTTCAGGCTTGTATTTGTAATACGCAGTGGTTGTGTTTATTAGTTTATACTTTATGGCTAATTGTTTATCAATAATAATTCCAACTTGGTTATGCCTATGAAGATAATCTGTTTTACAAAGCATTTTGCACCCAGATACGATATGTTCAATTGTTTCACAGTTAATATTACATTTTCTACATTTATCATCTACTGTGACGTCTTTCATTATGTATTTTTTGTAATTGTTAGTCTTGATTACCTTATCTTGAATACCGATCATAGATTCCTCCGTTTCGCTGAAAATGTCGACGGACGTTAGCCATTTGTTCGATGCTATCCTATCGACGTTATCTTAAGAAGCTCTTTGTAATGTCTGCTATGTATAGTCTTTTTTGCTAGGAGGATAATCCTTATCTCCTTTGCTGTGTCAGAATTTATTTTTTGAAGCAAGTTTAAATTTCCGTCATTTAAATTAAGGGGAGAACGCGACTTGTCTGCCGACACTATATAGCTTATTAATATTATTATTAATATTATTATTATTATTATTATTATTATTATTATTATTATTATTATTATTATTATTATTATTATTATTATTATTATTATTATTATTATTATTATTATTATTATTATTATTATTATTATGTTCGTAATTATTTTTTTTTTTTTATTATTATTTGTATTATTATTATTATTATTATTTTATTGTTGCAATACATACAAACTCGGTCAAAACCGGCATAAACATGTTGTACGGACAAAATGTCAAGTATTTCCATGTGTTTACCTTATTAAAATCTACTTAGAACTACTTAAAGGGGTTCTCACCCGCTACACCAAAATAATATGTTTAACTAAGGCTGATTAGCTATGAAATTAGCGACTAAATGAAAAGAAATCGGGTTCACCATAACCCGGGGAAAAAATATCAAAGTTAGAGATTTTCGAGCTAGGTCCCATCGGCGAAAATCTCCCATAAGAAATAGCATTGAGACGACCTGTATGCCTTGGGACCTTGGAGGATTCTGCTCCAAAAAAAAAAATGATGTGATACTTTTCGCTGCGTCTTTCTTTTCTGCGTATTTCGTATATTTTGGTTTTGTAATCGGAGCTTCCGTTCAGGTACAAATTAAAGATGTGTAATCGGGTGCTCCATTTCGTTTTGAGCGTTGTTGTGCGTTGCTGTGCACGTCGAGTCGGCGGGTGTCGACTGTCGAGTTGGTGTCAAGTAAGCCAAGCGAGAGAGAGAGAGAGTGTGAGAGAGAGAGTAGTAGTATTGGGAGGGGAAATAGTCAACGCATGCACAATGAACGCGGTGTGCTATGCGGTGTCGAATGGAGTACACCAAGGCCGTCTAGATATATCGCTTCGAGTACACTCGCACCAAAAGCCGGCTGACACCAACAGTCGCCGCGGCAGTTAACCAGAAATTTCATTAATTAATAACAATTCACAGGTTTCAACTTACGATGTGTAATGGTTCATTATCGATTGGTGTGGTGCAGTAGATCATATGGTAAAAAATAAATCTAGCGGGTGAGAACCCCTTTAATATATCATTGTCCACATTATTTTTTCCAAACCGAACTGTGGATGCTATGTACGGTCGTGGCCGATTTGTACTCATCCCAGCAGAGATTATTATTATTATTATTATTATTATTATTATTATTATTATTATTATTATTATTATTATTATTATTTTTATCATTATTATTACTACCATTATTATTATTATTATTATTATTATTATTATTTTTATCATTATTATTATCATCATCATTATTATTATTATTATTATTATTATTATTATTATTATTATTATTATTATTATTATTATTATTATTATTATTATTATTATTATTATTATTATTATTATTATGGTTATTATTATTACTATTGTTATTATTTTTATTATTTTTATTGTAATTGTTATTATTATTATAATTATTATTATTATTAAACTACTTACTTTGTTCCTTATAATATGCTTGCTGTTCCTTAAATGTATATTATGTATTCGCTGTTTTTTTTGTTTTTGACTTTTTTTGTTATTGGTTTTCCTTGAATTGTGCTGTCATTTTCTTTTTTCTAATGTGAACCTTATAAATATTATGGAAATAGAATATAATTCTATAATACAATAATATAATACTAGAAGTTTTTACTAATACTAGAATTTGTTTTTTTTCTTTTTTGGGTTTATTTTGTTTGTACAGTAGCTACCAGTGTTTCAAACTTTAGATATGTCTATCCGATCCATACCTTTATTTTGTGTACTATCCACAGACAAGCCACTTGTATGGCTTTGTGGTCAACGAATTGATTTTGTTTCTTGGAAAAAATGTTAACCTGTAATTATGCAATAAAAAAAAAAAAAAAAAAAATTATTATTTTTATTATTATTATTATTATTATTATTATTATTATTATTATTATTATTATTATTATTATTATTATTATTATCATTATTATTATTATTATTATTATTATTATTATTATTATTATTATTATTATTATTATTATTATTATTATTATTATTATTATTATTATAGGGGCATCCCATTAATGTAGAGCCGTTCGAACACATTTACAAGCCTTTGAAATCATCCTCAAAGCGATAATTTCTTGCCATGAGATTATCAATTATCTTTTGGCGGGGCCGCTCGTGTGAAGAACAAATAATTTTTTAATTTTAAAATCGGTAAAGCAACATGCCAAAAGGAAACATTACAATAATAATGGTTTTTTGAAAATATCAAGAATATACCATAGTAAATCACCACTCAATGTATGCTTAGCCAAAATAATTATAAAACGGATAACAACTGAAATGTAAGTAAAATAGCAATGACGGGCACATTGATGTTATTTCAGGGCAGTGTCGCAAGCAGGTGGAGACGAAGTATCTACCATTCCTGGAGCGGTTGTCGACACTGCGCGTGGACGAGAGCAAACGGCCGGGCAAGACTGGTGGCGGACAGAAGCTGTTCGGGGCCGAGGGTTCCTTCCGGTCCCTGAGTATTGACTGAGCCAGCGAGGCCGTTGAGTGATGGTTCTTTCCGCTCCCTGAGTATTGACTGAGCCAGCGAGGCCGTTGAGTGAAACATACTCTCTGTGCCATGAAATCTGTTACAAATTCAATTAATATAATGTATGTTCGCAATGAGACCCAGACTGTGTAATTCTTTTGAAACGACAAATTAAGGAGCAGCTTGAAAAGTGTGAGTCAAGCTTTCTTTCGTATCTTTAAAACTGTTTAAATCAAAAGTTTGGAAAGTGGGCTGCTGCGTTTAAATGAATTCAGAAAATTCGAGAGATTTTTGTATACGGTTTTTAAGAGTGTCCGTAGTGCACAGCATTACTCCAAAACTTTAAACATAAAATACAAACATAAAGTGCAGATGTTTTTAGTTTGACATAGTTTGAAGCTCCACCGCCTAGTTATGTGACCACCGCCTAGCATAACAAATAATTGTGACTGATTATTATAAATATTGTAATATGAAATGAATCAATCTGATATGATTGACGGGTTATCACGGAGATAAGGGGTAGTCACATAGCGATGGAGGGGAGCGTCAAACTAAGAACATCTTAAGTCTACACATCATTATTATTACACGCTTTAGAAGCCATATCTGTGTTGAACACAAGCTATGCCATATCGTTGTGTCACATGACACCAATTCAACCATCACCTTCACTATTGATGCAGTTAAATGTTGCTACAAGTCGCTTTCTGACGAACATGTTTGTAGTCCGTATTGTTGTTGGGTATTGAACTCTTTATTTTTTGTACTTTTGTTTTCTAAGTATAAGGACAGATAAAAAATTAACTACTTAGTTAAAAATTTAACTACTTAGTTAAAAAATTAACTGCGTAGCTAATAAATTAACTACGTAGTTAATTTGTTATCTGTGGTATAAGGTTACTGTTGGTTTAAGATAAGGTGCATCACGAGTTTCACATAGGCCCTACTTGCATTACTGTATTTATACTTCATATATAATTCTGTTTTGGGTGTTAAAACACACAAAAACTAACTCTATGTATGTTTAGTGTTTTTCGAAACCCGTGGATCTTCCAGTCTAATTTTTCATATTGTTGCTTTGTTGATATACATACATATGGCAAACAAAGGCTTTATACAAAGAAAATAGTATACCTACAATAATGGCAGTAAAGTATTCTCGCTGTTTAATAATAAAATACTAAGTATTAAACTTATTTTTGTCAATTTACAGTGAGCATTTTCCAGCTTATATTTCATTAGACCTGTTCACTCATGATTTCATAGTGTCTTTCAGAATCATTCCAATCCGCTCAGTTCACACGCTCAAATGACCTACGTAGTTAATTTGTTATCTGTGGTATAAGGTTACTGTTGGTTTAAGATAAGGTGCATCACGAGTTTCACATAGGACCTATTTGCATTACTGTATTTATACTTCATATATAATTCTGTTTTGGGTGCTAAAACACACAAAAACTAACTCTATGTATGTTTAGTGTTTTTCGAAACCCGTGGATCTTCCAGTCTAATTTTTCATATTGTTGCTTTGTTGATATACATACATATGGCAAACAAAGGCTTTATACAAAGAAAATAGTATACCTACAATAATGGCAGTAAAGTATTCTCGCTGTTTAATAATAAAATACTAAGTATTAAACTTATTTTTGTCAATTTACAGTGAGCATTTTCCAGCTTATATTTCATTAGACCTGTTCACACATGATTTCCTAGTGTCTTTCAGAATCATTCCAATCCGCTCAGTTCACACGCTCTACCTCTTGTCTGACTATACTTCTACTTACGATACTGTTTCAGCCTGTGATGATAGACATTTCGATGTTTTACAGTTTGAATTCAGACACACCCATAGGGTGTGTCTGAATTCTAAAAGAGCTTGCTTACTTGCTTACTTGCTTATTTACTTATTGTCTTACTTGCTCAGTTAATAGCTTGCTAGATTTCGCCGCTTGCTTCTATGTTTACTTCATTTAATGATCTGCCACCTAGTGGTAGAAGTATTAACTAACATATTTATGCAAATCAATCAGGTGGTGAGCCCCCAATATTACAAAATAGCTCTTGTCTAGTAAAGTTATTTTTATATATATTTATTTACTTTCATTTAATGTTGACATCTTCTGCTCCGCTCACGCTCGTCTTGTCAGCCATTGTTACTAATCAAATAGCAAACAAGACAAGCAAATGAGTTACCACTTTCATTGTCTAGATTCTTCTTCTTCTTCTTTAAGTAGCAAACTAAATGTTGGAAGATTTCGACATTGACTTCTGACGTCACAGTGGGCGTTTTAGTAAACAAGACAAGGTAAGAAGCAAGGAAGCAAGCAAAAATAATTGAATTCAGTAATTTTTATAGAAAATAAGAGTGTTAAAATTTATTTTTTCAAGATGAGATTGACAGCGACGAATTCATTTGTTTTTCAACAGAGGCGTAATGTTTATCATCACGATGACGTCACTATCTCATTTCATTTTAGAGGAAAAGAGAAACAACTGTGGAACTTTCGAAGTAAACAGATATTAATCGAATTTCTTTAGAATTAGTAAATTATGTTCCAGGGAGATTTTGTAGATGAACATCTTTTTTGTACCACACTGGTACCATTGAGTTTACTACCCTACACTAATAAACTCAATGCTGGTACCGGTATTGAAAATGAAAAAAGTTTGTTACTTTGTTAGTCGTATTTGTACATAAGTTTTCGTTCAACGAATAAGAACTTTTAAAGGATGGTGAATGCTCAATACTTCCCTCTTTTGACATGGATCAAACATGGCGGTCGAATCACGAATAATGGCAACACTTTTGCGTCTGAGTGAGGGAAGATGTTTCATCGCCGTGTTAAAATATCTGCGCTAATTCTGTCAAACAATTCTATGGCTCACCACTAGTTCGAATTCTCACCGCAAGGAGCAAGGAGCTCAACACGTTTGAGCTTCGTTGCCGTCTAGCGGGATATATTTGAACTCGGTTCTGGCATCGGAAGCGGACACTTCCCAAGACCAAGGTCTACTGGATTTACGCCTAGCTACAAGCGATCTAGTGGACCTTGCCCAAGACGAGCCTCCGCTACAAGGTCCTCTTGATCTCCGCCTAGCGGAGGCTCGTCGAACTCTTCGTCGAACTTTTCGACGAGCCTCCGCTAGGCGGAGATCAAGTAGACCTTGCCTTCCCCCGGCGCTGAGAAGGCGGTGAGTCGAACGACCGAGGTTCCCGCTCAGTTTTAAACTTTTGGAAGAACGAGCTCTTGCGGTGAACTGGTTAACTAACATCGTCGTTGTAGAAGTTCCGTGTGCCGCCGCTAGATAGCGTGGGCAGCGCTTTCTACTGACGTCGCGACCTTGCGTCGCGACGCCCGACGGATCAAACAACCATATTGTTGGTGTAATAGTCTACAGATGTCGCAAAGTGTTTCGACTCTCATCACAAGAGGGAGCGAGGATCTAAACTACCGCTTCACAATTGAAAGTTGAAACCCTTGAAACTTGTTAACAACAGTGAATACGATAATGGGAACCATGGCAGCTAAGAGAGCAACGATCCATAACAATAAACACAACAATAGGCAACACGCGTACGATGTTTTGTTGTTGTTAAAGGCTGGTCCACACAGATTTTTAAAACATACGATTTAAGGTTTAACGCGTAGTTGTAAAGTTGGGTCATAGGAAACACGTACTGGCGTTCACACAAAGTTTTAGTTTTAAGACGTTGTTTTCATTGTTGTTTTTAAAACAACGTCTTAAAACCTTATGCATTATGTCTTCAAAATCTGTGTGGACCAGCCTTTAAACAAGCACTTAGGGCCGGTCTTACAATCTTCTAATCGGAAAGTTATTTGTAGCAATTAAGCCATTTGGAGGATTTCAAGAGTTTTGATTGGTGGTTGCCATGGAGAAAACAAGCTGTATAAGGGCACTAGCAACACCAAAGACAACAATGGAACAAATGAATTGAACTGATGGACAAGCAATCAGCTGTCAAAATAATAAAATTGCAACCATAGAAATAAAAACATGTGTAGCAATAGTAACTGCTCGCTATGTAAAACTTTTAATGATAGACAACGACTAAGTGAAAGTTTTGTATGTGTATTTGTTTGCTTTTTGTTTTGTTTTTCAAAATCAGAAGAAATTATTTTTTGACAGCTTGCTGTTTGTCCATCGATTCAATTCATTTGTTTCATTGTTGTCTTTTGGTGTTGCTAGTGCCCTATTGGGACATTGTAAGACTGGACCTTAGTTCTATAGTATAGGATACAAGAAGTACACTAATGCAAGTCCTATGTAAAAAAAATATATAGATATGGATTTAAAGTCTTGAATATTCCAATATCAACTCATGGGAAGAGAAACGCGCCGTGATTGGCTGGAGGCAGTCGTGACGTCAGGGTTTTGTACCTAGCCGACAGTGGTGAACCGAGGCGGAGCGCGTGTGGCCTCCATTAGACTTTAGTGGCACTAGTTCTGTGTGTGTACGTTTTTTTTGTGTTTTTATGTCTGTCAATAGCAGTCGAACGGAAAGTCCGATGAACTTGAAATTTGGACCATCCACACACTACGATGTGGATTAAAGGGGAGTAGTTTTGTGACAAAATCGTTGAAGAGTTGATAAGTTACAACATAGTAACTGGAAAATATTTTTCTGAAACAAAATGGCGGCAAAATGTGAGATAGCCATATTTTTATAAAGAATGTTTCGGTTACGAATATGTTCGTGCTATGGCGATCTGATAAGTATTGGCCAAGTTACACAAATTTAATCGAACATATTTTATGAAACACAGTAACAGCAAAGTGTGAGGTTGCTATATTATAGTAAATTTGTATCCGGTCATGAATTTAATGGGCGTCTCAGGTCAAAGCTGAAGTAGGTTGCAGCACCTGTCCTTAAAGGTCCAACTTTGTTATTCATTCTATGTTAAATATTGTCGTTAGTCAACTGTCGAACTGTCAAACGACAATTTGTTTGTTTTGTATCTATAACAAAGGTATTCTCTATCAAAAACCTTGTAAAGCCTGTATTACACGGTCAAACTTTTTCATCCAACTCCTTGAATTCAGGAACAAAAGCGCATCAATAAATAATTCCTATTGTTGTATTTGACTACATACTGACTGTTCTTGATGCGCTTTTGTCCTTGAATTCAAGGAGTTGGATGAAAAAGTTTGACCGTGTAATACAGGCTTAAAACATTACTATCCTGGATGATTTTTATTTAAAAGTATTAAATATAAATGACTTGAATGTTTGAATTGAGAAAACGAGGTGCAAAGATCGAGTTGGACCTTTCAGTACTGCTAGCGCTTCGAGCGGCAGAAAGTCGCGCCTGAGACGCCCATTATCTAAACACGATCTGATACGAACTCAAGGCAGAAATTACATTTTCATTGCTGTCAATAAATGTAAGTAACAGTGGCGGACCGCGTAGAAAACACTATACGAAATGATAATGAAAAATCTTAGCAACGCACATTGCACAGCATTCAACAATGTCGGAAAGTATAAATGCTATGGAAATTAGAAACAATTTACCAATGGGCATTCTTGTATAGTTGTTAATTGTTATTAATGTTAATTGTTGTTTGTTGCGCAACCAACCTGTTAGAACTTCAGGCAATATCAGTAGAAACGCTGCATAATAAATCGCAGTTGGACGTTGTCTATGTAGATTTTACAAAGGCGTTTGATACGGTGAATCATGACCTTCTTATCTACAAGCTAAAAGAACGTATTGGAATATGTGGAACATTTTTGCTTACTCTCAGTGATTTTTTACGCAGCAGAGTGCAACGAATATTATTAGCCGGATCGGCCTCCTCATAGACTAAAGTTGCCTCTGGGATAGCCCAAGGAAGCATATTAGGGCCTTTATGGTTTGTTCTTTTCATTGACGATCTTACTCAATTCGTTGGTAATTCGTGGTGCAAGATTCTGCTCTATGCTGGCGATTGTAAGTTAACCGTTAGAGATGACATTGAATTGCAACGTGCACTAGACCGGCTATCTGAGTGGTGTGATATGTGGGGCCTTCAGCCCAACGTAACTAAGTGCGGTGTGCTGTCTATTTCATGGAAGAGAAATCAAATTGTGTTTGATTATATGCTATCCGGTAACTTACTGACAAGGCTGCACAAAGTTAATGATCTAGGTGTAGTTGTAGATGAGAAGTTTCTATTTCTAGATCATATAGTCAAAATTAAAAGTAAAGCAATGCAAATGCTGGGCATGCTATATAGGCATACCAACATCAATTGTTAAGCGAGCGAAGCGAGCGTTTCCACTTGACTCTTATGGCACTTCGTTCTGTTTTTTTTGTTGTTTTTTTTTGTTTTTTTTTTGTTTTTTTGTTTTTATGTCTGTCGATAGCGGTCGAACGGAAAGTCCGATCAACTTGAAATTTGGACCATCCACAAGCCTTGATGTAGATTGAAGGTGTATAGTTTTGAGGCAAAATCGTTCGAAAAGTTACAAAGTTACACCATAGTTACTGCAAAATATTTTTCTGAAACAAAATGGCGGCAAAATGTGAGATAGCCAGATTTTTCTACAGATTTTTCCGGTCACGAATATGTTAATGTAATGGCAATCTGATAAATATTGGCAAAGTTACTTGAAAGTTACTCGAAAATATTTTTCTAAAACGCAATAACGGCAAAATGTGAGGTGGCTATCTTATAGTAAATTTTTGTTTGGTCACGAATATACTAATGTAAACGCGATCCAATACGTATTAGAGGCAGAAATTACATTTCTATTGCTGTCAATAAGTGTTAGTAACGGTGGCGGACCGTGTTGAAAACATGACCACGAAAATTCTTAGCAACGCACATTGCACTGCATACAACAATGTCGGGAAGTATAATAGCTATGGAAATTAGAAAAAATTTTGCAATGCGCATTCTTGAATTATTGTTAATTGTTGTTTGTATTAGCATTGAAGTCTTTTCGCCAGAAAGTTCGTAGATATTGACGCGCTCGCTTATCAACGCGTCAAACAGAGCGTTTTCCTAGTATTTCACATCACTAGTTCTTCCTATTGTGGAATATGGAGACCCTATATGGAGTTCAGCATCACCGACTAATTTAAATCTTTTAAACAGTGTTGTTTCTTTCTTTTGTTATATAGTGCGTAAAAGAGTGCCGGGTCTTAATCATCTGTCAAATAGTGATATTTTACTTGAACTGGGAATTGGCACACTAGAACAGCGCAGACTGAAATCTGATCTTATTTTGTTACACAAAATTTTTAATGGTCACGTGCAATGCAACCACATCCTACAAAACCTGCGTGTGCGGGTACCATCCAGGAGGACTCGGCAGTGTAATTTATTTCACATATGTACTACACGAACTGAAATAGAACGCCGATCGTTCCTCACACGGGCCACTATGTTGTACAACTCGCTGCCTTCGGACGTTGATATCTCTTTACCACTACGACCATTCAATAAATCCTTCATATTATCTTATCTTGATAGAAATTACTTGCATCTGATGTTGTTTCTTCTTTACACTATTTACTACACTATACACTATTGTCTAATGCAGCTTCTTCGTTCCTGCTTTTTGTTTTTATTGTATTTTTTTGGATCAAGTCTTATATGTGTATAAAGATATTATTACCTGTTTTAACACTCTTTTACCTGTTTTAAACTTCATTGTGCGCATTGTCTCTTTCACTGGCATTTTTTTGTACTTTGTTTGTTTTTGTTATTGTACTTATTTTACGTAGTATTGACAAACACATGTGTAATTTGTGTTCTTTGTGCTTGTTTCTGTGTTTTAATTGTTATGTTTATTATTTCACGCCAAATGGCAGAATACGCAGTATGTGAATAGTTGAATTAATAAATAAATAAATAAATTGTTGTTTTCACACTCTTTTATTTTTATCTCTTACACTCAACAATGATGAAAGCTTTGAGAACTTTTCGCTAGAAAGTTCGTAGATATGGACGCGCTCGCTTATCAACGCGTCACACAGAGCGTATTCCTATTCATAGTTCCCACGTGACGTCACAGCGGCCATGATTGCGACACAATTGATGCGGACCAATCCTAGATCATTGGCAAATACTATAGAGGACTCAAAATAGACTAGACGCATTCTGGTGGCAAACAAATAAACTTCTATTAGGAGTGGTCTATAGCTGTCAATTTTCATTGTTGTTTCATTGTTATTATTCATCAATGGCGCTGAAAGGAGGTTGCTTAGCAGCGCTATCTATGTTAATTTTGAGTCCTCTATTGAAATTTAATAAATAAGCTTAATTTAGAGATTAAAAAGTAAACAAAAGTAATAAACAAATAAAATATTAACACACATACCAATTTTATCTAAAAAACCGACTGAATTTTAAAGAACTAAGAAATGTTGTGTTCTACCACAACAGCCTTCAATTGTTTCTCCATGGTAACGTCAAAGTTTGATCACAAATGTGGCCGCTACGCGCAAAGATGTGACTTACGTGCAACCTATGAATAGTGTGAGAGATCTACGCTGATTTTGATAATATCGCTGTCTCTGTATGAAAATAGGATATCCGGTAGTTCAACGTGGAGCATGATACTGGAACTATTAACAAACATGGTCAGCCAGTGGCACGACGTGAACATAAAACTAACCCGAGCGTAAGATTAATAGCAATTTTCAAGTTTATTATTGAGTAAATTAAATTATGATTCATTTGGAGACACTATAGTAAATATGTAATGTGTTACAGACATTAGTATCCAGCTTGGAAAAGTCTTGGTAACGCCACGAATACATTGCACCCTTGGTGTTATGCGTTTTAATGAACAGGAAACCGGAAGGATTATAATTTTTTTTTGAATGTATCAGAATCATACATTCTCGGTCAAAACCGGCGTTAACATGTTATACGGACATAATGTCAAATATTTCCATGCATCTACCTTATTTAACTTCACTAATCACATGTTACTATTAAACAGTCATCAATCTCGGTAAAAGCCGGTGTTTACATGTTAAACGGACAATACGGATGTAATGTCAAGTATTTCCATGAGGTACCTTATTCAATCGTTACTTACTGTTTTATTATAGTACTTGTTCATAGTATACATTGTATATTGATATGATCTTCTTTGCGTCGTCCTCGTGTGTGTGTTTTCTTTGTGTCGTGTATTTTTATCATTATTATTATTATTGTTATTATTATTATTATTATATTTATTATTATTGTTATTATTATTATTATTATTATTATTATTATTATTATTATTATTATTATTATTATTATTATTATTATTGTTATTATTATTATTATTATTAATATTATTATTATTATTATTATTATTATTATTATTATTATTATTATTATTATTATTATTATTATTATTATTATTTTATTGTTGCAATACATATAAACTCGGTCAAAACCGGCATAAACATGTTGTACGGACACAAATGTTAAGTATTTCCATGTGTTTACCTTATTAAAATCTACTTAGAACTACTTAATATATCATTGTCCACATTATTTTTTCCAAACCGAACTGTAGATGCTATGTACGGTCGTGGCCGATTTGTACTCATCCCAGCATTCGCTCTTTGTACGGTGGAAACCACGAAAACCACCATCGGGATGGAGAACTTCTTGAAGTCTTCATTCTTCTTAGTTCAAAAATTTTCGCACTATCCTACACGTGTTCAAAATAATTGCTTTTTGCATCTCGATGTATATGTTCGGTTGGAGACCAATTAGTTTAATACTGTCATGGAGTTTACGTGGAACAATGCCATTTGCTGATATAATTAACGGTATAACAGTTACATTATTCTGCTTCCACAACCTTTTTATTTCAATAGATAATTCCTTATATCTGTTTATCTTTTCCCGCCAAGTTGTCTCTACATTGTGGCATAAAGGGACGGCAACATCAATTAAAATCGTTTCTTGTTTCTTCTTGTCAATAAATATAATATCCGGTCTATTGTGATGTATGGCTTGGTCTGTTATAACTGCCCGGTCGTAATATAATTGGTAGTCTTTACTATCTAATACCTTTTCAGGCTTGTATTTGTAATACGCAGTGGTTGTGTTTATAAGTTTATACTTCATGGCTTATTTTTGATGTACAATGCCTATAAAGATAATCTGTTTGACAAAGCATTTTGCACCCAGGGCCCTTATTCTGTAAAATGTTCTCGTGTGAAACGAAACGAGAACTAAACGAAATCTCGATTTGGTATTGTTTGGAGGCTAGGATGGTAGCAGCCAATGGTATTTCTCGGTTGCAGTCCAAAGACATTGGAATAGCACTGTTCGAAGTCATGTGTATGTGGTGTCAACGGTCACTGCCCACTATATCTGTTAAAACATGCAGTAGGCTGCGGTATCAAGTCCATAACAACTACCACTTGTTATTTTTGACACAATAAAGACTCGAAATGCCAAATCAAACGACATAACATGTAAATTCAACAATCTAAGTAAATAAATGGATATATGCCATGGTTAAATTACAATAATTAGTTCAATAGTATAGTACAAGGTGGTAAGTAAAGATATATGTCAAAGTGTTGTCAAATAGAGATAAAACTACACCTTAGCATTAAGTTGATGGCGGAACTCGGTCGGCCATGATTTAGAAGATAGGATCTCGGTAGCTCCACGGGGACTACTATTGTCGCAAGCAGTTGGCCATGTGACTAAAATCTGTGCCAGAATTTCATATTCATAATTGGCGGCTGATTTCGTTCTGCATTCTGATAATTATAGTCAGCTGTGACCGTAAACGTGACTACAATGGAGAAATACTATTTGCTGGTACCTTCTAGCCTCGGAACGGGTGCAGATTTCGTTTTCGTTTCACACGAGAACGAGAACATTTTACAGAATAAGGGTCCAGATACGATATGTTCAATTGTTTCGCCGTTCATATTACATTTTCTACATTTATCTTCCACTGTGACGTCTTTCAGTATGTATTTTTTGTAATTGTTAGTCTTGATTACTTTATCATGAATAGCGATCATAAATCCCTCTGTTTCGCTGAAAATGTCCCCGGACGTTAACCATTTGTTCGATGCTACCCTATCGACGCTATTCTTAAGAAGTTCTTTATAATGTCTGCTATGTAACGTCTTTTCTGATATTCTGATCTCTTTTGCTGTTTCAGAATTTAGTTTTTGAAGCAAGTTTAAATTTCCGTCATTTAAATTGAGGGGAGAAAGCGACTTGTCTGCCGATACTATAGCTCTATGAAGTTGTGAATGTGGGCATTTTGTATAAAAGTACTTTCTTAGAATTTCAATTTGTTTATAATATAAATTGTTTAAATCAATCAAGCCTCTTCCCCCTTTTTCTCTAGGTAGAGTCACTCGTTCTATTGCTGACTTAGGGTGATGACTTCTGTATTTGGTGAATGTTGTGAGGGTGAGAATTTCTAGGGCATGAAGTTCTGTCTGTGTCCAGTTAATAATTCCAAATGAATATGTAAGTACCGGTATAGCATAAGTGTTAATTGCTTTGATCTTGTTTTTACCGTTTAGTTGTGTTTTTAAAATGGATCCTATTCGTTTCTTGTATGCAGAAATTAGTTTACTTTTCATCAGTTTATGATCAATTCGTTTAGCCTGCGCAAATCCTAGATATTTGTATATGTCTTCTTCGTCCATTACTCCAATCCGGTTGTCTTCGTCAATTTCAAACTCTTCTAATTTCGTTATCTTTCCTTTGATGACATGAAGTGACTTCATTTATCAATTCCAAAATCCATACATATATCTCTACTGAATTCTAACGTTGAGTTAAGAAGATTCGTCATGTGTGTCGCATTTAAAGCATATAGCTTGAGATCGTCCATGTAGAATAGATGTAAAAGTGTGTGGCAAACCGTATTACCGTCCTTTATCTTGAAACCATGTGTAGATTTGTTTAGTGAAAAATACCTCGTCGGATGTTAACTGGGTCAGTACATATCTG
Organism: Isoperla grammatica; assembly: GCA_945910005.1. NCBI lineage: Eukaryota > Metazoa > Arthropoda > Insecta > Plecoptera > Perlodidae > Isoperla > Isoperla grammatica. Next base: position 86,487,050 of record OX246738.1, read on the forward strand.
CTCTTTGCCTACGTTTAACTTATTATTATTTTATTGTTACAATACATACAAACTCGGTCAAAACCGGCATAAACATGTTGTACGGACACAAATGTCAAGTATTTCCATGTGTTTACCGTATAAAAATCTACTTAGAACTACTTAATATGTCATTGTCCACATTATTTTTTCCAAACCGAACTGTGGATGCTATGTACGGTCGTGGCCGATTTGTACTCATCCCAGCATTCGCTCTTTGTACGGTGGAAACCACGAAAACCACCATCAGGATGGAGAACTTCTTGAAGTCTTCATTCTTCTTAGTTCAAAAATTTTTGGACTATCCTACACGTGTTCAAAATAATTGCTTTTTGCCTCTCGATGTATATGTTATTGTATTATTATTATTATTATTATTATTATTATTATTATTATTATTATTATTATTATTATTATTATTATTATTATTATTATTATTATTATTATTATTATTATTATTATTATTTTTATTATTATTATTATTATTATTATTATTATTATTATTATTATTATTATTATTATTATTATTATTATTATTATTATTATTATTATTATTATTATTATTTTTATTATTATTATGATTATTATTATTATTATTACTGTTTATTTTTGCAATACATACAAACTCGGTCAAAACCGGCGTAAACATATGGTACGGACATAAATGGCAAGTATTTATATGTGTTTACCTTATTAAAGTCTACTTAGAACTAATTAAATATATCATTGTCCATTTTATTTTTCCAAAACAAACTGTGGCAGCTATGTACGGTCGTGGCCGATTTGTACTCATCACAGCATTCGTTCTTCGTATGGTGGAAGCCACGAAAACCACCATCAGGATGGAGAACTTCTTAAAGTCTTCATTCTTCTTAGTCCGAAAATTTTCGCACTATCCTACACGTGTTCAAAATTATTGCTTTTTGCATCTCGATGTATATGTTTGGTTGGAGACCAATTAGTTTAATACTGTCATGGAGTTTACGCAGAACAATACCATTTGCTGATATAATTAACGGTACAACAGTTACATTATTCTGCTTCCACAATCTTTTTATTTTATCTTTTCCCGCCAAGTTGTCTCACATTGTGGCATAAAAGGACGGCAACATCAATTAAAATCGTTTCTTGTTTCTTCTTGTCAATAAATATAATATCCGGTATATTGTGATGTATGGTTTGGTCTGTTATAACTGCCCGGTCGTAATATAATTTGTAGTCTTTCCTATCTAATACCTTTTCTGGCTGGTATTTGTAATACGCAGTGGTTATGTTTATAAGTTTACACTTAATGGCTAATTTTGTATGTATAATGTTTACAACTTGGTTATGCCTATGAAGATAATCTGTTTGACAAAGCATTTTGCATCCAGATACGATATGTTCAATTGTTTGGCCGTTGACATTACATTATTATTATTATTATTATTATTATTATTATTATTATTATTATTATTATTATTATTATTATTATTATTATTATTATTATTATTATTATTATTATTATTATTATTATTATTATCATTATTATTATTATTATTATTATTATTATTTTTATTATTATTATTATTATTATTATTATTATTATTATTATTATTATTATTATTATTTTTATTATTATTATTATTATTATTATTATTATTATTATTATTATTATTATTATTATTATTATTATTATTATTGTTATTATTTCCTTCCTTCTCTTCTCTCATTTGCACCATCGGGCTCCTCTTGACTTGAGCCAAGACGGTGCGAGAGTGCACCCTAGCGTGGCGGCCGAAAGATGGTGGTGACAATGTAGCTCATAGGCTGAGGACCTTCCGCACGATATTAGTTGTGCCGAGGATTGCAGCCTTCTGCATGACACGCACGGGCTTGTCCTTCAGGTGGAGCTTCTCTTTCGCAGCTGACCACTCTTCGGTGACCAGACCGTTGACGGAGACGACGACAGGAACTATCTCAACGGACCTCAGCTTATACATGTTCTTGAGTTCGACGGCGAGTGGCTGGTATTTACGCCTCTTCTCAGCTACTGTGTTGATCACGTGGTTGTCTAACGGGACGGCGATGTCGATGATGGTTGCTGTTTTAGCTTTCTTGTCAAACAAAACCAAGTCTGGCCGATTTGCCTCGACCGCTCTGTCCGTGACAATGGGTGGGACTCACCCATTGTCACAGCAGCTTGGCGCATTGGTTACTCAGGACTTGCTCGGGCTTGCACTTGTAGTACGGTGTTTCTACCTCTACCAGGCTGTACTCCTTGGCCAGCGCTTGGTGGACCACTTTCGCAACTGCGTTGTGACGCTCCAAATACTACTTGGGAGCTAACACAGGGCATCCACCTGCATGCGATGTGCTGGATGGTCTCGCCAGCCTTCTTGCAGAGACGACAGCGATCTTGGACGTCGGTTTTGAGAATGTGTCGCTCATAGTTCTTGGTGAGCACCACTTGATCCTGAATGGCAAAGACGAACCCCTCCGTTGCAGCGAAGAGGCCCGCATTATTATTAGCATTATTAGTATTATTATTATTTTTATTATTATTATTATTATTATTATTATTATTATTATTATTATTATTATTATTATTATTATTATTATTATTATTATTATTATCATTATTATTATTATTATTATTATTATTATTATTATTATTATTATTATTATTATTATTATTATTATTATTATTATTATTATTATTATTATTATTATTATTATTATTATTATTATTATTATTATACTATTATTGTCATTATTATTTGTATTATTATTTTATTATTGTTAATATTTTTACCATTATTATTATTATTATTGTTATTATTATTATGTTATTTCCCTTCTTCTCTTCTCTCATTTGCACCATCGGGCTCCTCTTGAGCCAAGACGATTATTATTATTATTATTATTATTATTATTATTATTATTATTATTATTATTATTATTATTACTTTTATTATTATTATTATTATTATTTTTATTATTATTAACACCAACAGATGATGATGATGATTATTTATAAATATCATATTACCAGTTGCCATTTTAAATACGAAATAACTGTTCATGGAGAACTTACTTTATTTGTATGTACACTACTGGTATATTGTACACGAATTGCTTCAATACACATTTGACCACCATGAACAAAGAATATTCCCACCCTCTTTTTCAACCTCGCACCTTCCATTTAAGGTGATTGGTGTTCCGTCCATCTTGACGACAACCAACGCTGGTATAGTGGTTATTTCAAATCTGTATCGTAATTCACTGCAAAAAAATACATAACATTATATTCCTAATGCTGAAGCATTGAATGGATTCACAAGCTACATTTTTAGTGTTGTCCACCAGTGCATGTTTATTAATTAAATTACATCGTTATTTAGGTGTCTAGGCCTAGTTGTTGAGAGAAAAAAAACAATAACTGTTTGTAAGTCATTAAAAAGCAGCAGTTAGGACTAACATGTAAAATAGAATGGTCACTTTCTTGTTTGCTTGTTTGTTTTGACCCATGGTTCTCTAAATTATCTGGATCCGTCAAACTCCCAAATAGGGACTACATCGTATAACGGTCGGTTTACAGCTAAGCGTTGGGAGCGAAGCGAGGGCGCGAGCTCCAATCAGCGGTCGAGTTCGCGTGAATCTCGGCCGCTGATTGGAGCTCGCGCCCTTGCTTCGCTCCCAACGCATATCTGTAAACCCACTATTAGTGTGAAACCTGTTTATCGGTCAGCGTCCGACGCAAGACCATGGGAATGCACCATTAGGGACGTGTCCGAATAGTACCAAAACGACGTTAATTCTTATTGTCATTCATGATTTTACGTCATCAATCATCCGTGACGTATCTAGTGCTGTCCGAATACTTTCGCGCGGCGTGAACTACGTCATAAGAATAAGAATAAGAACGAGAATCAAAAGTGCACACTAGATTTCATTCCGGAAGATGGCGGACGATGGGTCAGAACATATCTCAGTTAATTATTAAGTATTTAAAGCCTGTGGCCTTCAAAAGTTACTACAATGTAATTATTATTAAACACAATGCATATTTGATCGTACATTTTGGTTATACATGTTGATTTAAAAAAAGAATGTGGATCTGATGACGCGTTACGACCCTAACCCTACTTAAATCAAGTAATGTCCGGCTCTCGTCCGAATACGTGCAACTGGAGCGAGAATAAGAACAAGACCAAAACAAGACTAAGAATAAGAATAAGAATAAGAATGAAATCAAGAATGGTATTCAGACACGTCCTAGGTCTACAACAGATTGTGAATGGTCGTTATTAATATGAACATACTGAATTGTGTTGTCACCATAGTTGAGTGCAAGCCATTCCCCATGTGCTGCCGAGAAGTGAGCCATCATATCACTTTGATTATGGTCCATTGATACATATATAACTTCTAGTGGGATACGTCTTTGCTGTGCTTCCTGTTGAGTGAGAGTGTTATGATATATAAATACGTAAACAGTAGAATAATTGAAGCTTCATGCCTTACCGTGTAAAGTGATTTGAGTTTTGGTAAGAATGCTTGACATGGTGGACACCAAGCAGCTGAGAAATAGTAGCAAATCAGACTCTTGCTGTGAATTGCGTCCTCGCTCGTATGCATCTGCCCTTTTTTGTCAATAAGTAACTTGTTTCCCAAGACATCCATGAAGGCATAAATTTTCAAGAAAAACGCGAAAGATGTTAACTATCATTTTGAAGTTAATGAAACTCACGGCCTGTTATATTCCGCGAAAGGTTGTTTTCAAGGTCTACTTGATACTTGATGTCCGCCTAGCAGCAAGGTCCACTAGATCGCTTGTAGCGTGCGCGCAGCTCGCAATTACTCCGCTAGGAGTAAATCCAGTAGACCTTGCCTAGCAGAGGCTCGGAGTTCGACGAGCCTCCGCTAGGGCGGGATCAAGTATATAGTCTTCCCAACGAAACTATTCTCATGCTTTCGTCATAACCCCTGAGGCCTCGAAGTAAACTTCCGCGGACGGTTTACTGCCTGTGTTCATGCGCGCACTATTGCCGAATACTAAGATGGCGCACGACGAAATTAGCAGCTCCCGCACTGCAATCATGTAACTTTGATCGCTAACGTTGAAATCTTCTTGATCTCCGCCTGGCGGAGGGTCGTCGAACTCGGGAGTTCGACGAGCCTCCGCTAGGTGGAGATCAAGTAGACCTTGTTGTGTACCCAATGAGAGTTCGAGAATTCGAAGAAGTTCACAGGAACTATCAAAATCCAGCAAGCTGTGAGCAACATTGGCAGTCTTTTGTTTTTATTGAAAGCCTGTCAAAATGTATAAAAATTCACACTTTACTGAGTAGATCCATAGAGTAACTACTCGCAGCAAGTATTTATTCTAATATTCCACTGTGTTCTAGAGGTAGGTCTAAACTGTAAAGGAAAGGTATAGTCCGTCCTACTTTAGTTTTATGAAATAAAGTCGTTTAAACACCGGCGTTTCCGCCATTTCTTGGTATCGAAAGCTGTGAATGGCTGGGTGCCCGGGATCTATTTTAAATTATCACTTCTCTTCAAACATGACTTATTGTTTTTGTTACTACAAACTTATATTTGTATTTAATTTTTAAAAATATTCATCGTGTAATATTATTAATAGCAACTTACACAAATGAGAGAACTACCATTTATCAACATCGGACAAGTTGGCCAACTCACGAACTGAGAACAATCCGACGCAATATTCCATCAAGCACACAGAGGAATGACAAGTTAAGTTGCCATTCTGGACATGGCCTGTGATGAAAGCATGAGAATAGTTTCGTTGGGAGGACTATACCATGGTTGCCATGGGTTGTTCTAGTCGGCTGCTCCAACTGGCGGGGGCTCGTGCCTTGGGTTGCTCAAGGCAAATACCTTAGTAACCAGCTGCGCTAGAATACAGGACAATCGCGGTGTTTAGCATGTATGAAGGCGGCGAACGGCGAAAGTAGCGCATTCTGTCGGAGCGGTTCGATGGCTGCGCGGCACATATGAATTTACTATGGCGCTTCCCATAAGAGTCAGCGAAGTAGCATATGGTTTGACCTTTGCGTCCGCGAGCTCGGCATTTACGTTTTAATTTGGAACATTACAACGAACATTCTCATTGATCCACTACTTAAGAAGACCGAGATATATATAGGTTAACTAGAAACCACAACAGACTATGTGTATTGCATGAAAGCATAATTTATACGTTCTGTAGGCGGAATGACCATCGACTTATTATTTTATTGCTGGTAGGCCTATGTGGGTGGACCAAGCCATTGGTGAAATGGGGAGGGGGGAGGTTTTGATGAATTGTCAATACAGGCTTCAAAATGTATCTACTTGAATTAACCCTATATTATTATGAAGGCCACATGCCTCTCAACCACATGCTTATCAATAGCATCAGCTTCACTCATAATTGCACCCTTCTTAATATTCTGTACACAATCTTAACCCACGTAATTTCGCACAATTTCCCTCTTCCACAAAACACAAAAGACACAATGAAGGATATGAAAGGTGCATAATAATATGAATGAAAGAAAGTCTGTTACGTAAACATTTAGTAGGTAGTATGTATTTAGCAGAGTAAAACATGTTTCATATAAAAGTAATATATAGGTTACAGCCTAATTAATAACACAAAGTATACATATAATAATAACATATAATATGATACTGTATAACAGTGGTTCCCAACCTTTTTTGACTCAAGGCACCCCAAGCCTACATTCAATAGACACATGGCAACCCCCCCCCCCCCCCCCCTACCCCTTATCACTTTTGTTATCACTAATTTTGAAAATATATAAGAATATGGTAATAAATCAACATTTTTTAAATTTTTTAAAATGATTTAATTACTGTATAACTACTTACAGTAGGATATACATACATGCAGTAACAGAAGTACATAAGTACAGTAACGCCCGTGAGTACCGGGTCTCCAAACGTCTACAAATGCAGTAATTTTTGTGCTTATGTTTTTTTTTTCCCTAATACAAGACGTTTCAAATTGTTGTTCTGAGCTTTTATAAAACCATTTAGTAATACATTTAGGCATTTGTCAATAAAAACATACAAGCAATCAGTACACAAACCGGTCGAATGTGGTCTAAAAAAATTTAAAAAAACTCCAACATGCTTTTTTAAGACATTGAAAAATTCTCATAGACAAATACCGGCAAAAATACGAGACGGATGAAATCTGTTTAAGCACCATAACTCGGACAACCGTAAAGTCTCATTTTTTTAAAGTAACGTTTTCAAATAGACAAATGTCCATTTATTAATACTAAATACAATTATTTGTTATATGACGTACTTATAACACTTATAATATACAAAAAGAAAACTTTTGTATGCGTGTTTTCTTAACGCCGTGAAAAATGCGTTGCGCGAACGTCTGTCATTACGTGTAAGGGTGACTTTTTGAAAATGTTTTTTCATGCCCCTGTACGATAGAGCTTTCAGTATCGGGACAAAGAAAACAAACCCATTTCAAAAGTACCAACTTGACGCAAAAAAATCAAAACTGAAACCGTGTAGAGAAAATGGAAAAGTGCCCATAACTAAGCATCCGGGACGAAACTCAAAAATCGCTTCGTTAATAATCAAGATTAGTGGTTATTTTTAAAAATGAAAAAGTCGAGAAAGTTTTCAAACAAAAAATGTGGAAAAAAAGTGTTACACGCGCTTTTTAAAAACTCACTTTACCAAATGTACACAATTTGATTGACGAAAGTTCCAGAACAAATCCAAAAAATTTCCAAATACCAGTTACCTAGATGGTAAGCGTTGCTAACGAAACAAAAATGAACGTTATATCTCGTTTAGTTCGACGGGCAGGGCCGTTTGAATGTGACGCGTTAAAAACGTACCAAATCCGGCCTCCGTTTCCGGTCTCAGTTTTCGTAAAACTTTCGTGTTTGGGTGTCCATAACTTTTGAACGGGACAATATATATTCTTGTAGGGCACACCAAAAGATGCACAATTTAATTGACTTGGGATCACAAGCATCGAAAAAAATCCCCAAAAAACATTTGATTTTTTTACAATTTTTCCCGCAAAACCGGAGCGCCAAATACGCACACTTGGCGAGATAAAACACGTCGGGGGTGGAAAAGGGGTTGACACACAGACTCGAAAAAAATACCCACGTGTAGCCAAAGACATGGCGCCAAAAACTGTAGCGACAGACTGGGGGAAAAAGTCACGTGCGGGGGGCCAGCACATTAATTTACTACTGCTTTGAACCTAAGCAATCAATTTCGATCGAACCGCTCCGGTAGTGGCGCTAGTGTCGGCTTTTCGCCACTATTTCACGGCAGTGTCCAGTATTCTAGCGCAGCTAGTTAGTAAGGTATTTGCTCAAGGTCTACTTGATTGCCGCCTGGCGGAGGCTCGTGGAACCGAAGAACATTTAGAAACTAGTTTAAACTTATGAGAGTGAATCCTTCGAGAAAACATCCATTCTCACATGGTTTTCCATTGTCCATAGAGTAGAATTACTAGGGTGGCTTCGAGAAATCGGCCACGACCGTACAAACAGTAACACGACGCAAAGAAGACACACACGAAGACGACGTAAATAAAACATCATATCCATATAAGCAGTGTTGTGTATACTATGAACAAGTACTAATAAGACAGTAACGACTGAAGTTGAACAAGGTACCTCATGGAAATACTTGACATTACATCCGTATTGTTCGTGTTACATGTAAACACCGGCTTTGACCGAGATTCATGACTGTTTAATTAAACTAATAACATGTGATAAGTTAAATAAGGTAGACACATATAAATACTTGGCATTTCGTCCAGAGTGGAATTGATTTAAATCAATTGATTTAAATCGTTGATTTAAATCAGATTGAAATCAAATGATTTTTTTAATAAAAATCATTGATTTAAATCAACAAAAAACTTACCAGCATAACTAGGCATATATCTCATTTTCAATTTCCCTCGAAGACCATAATCGCATATTATATGAAAAATGAAAATGTATTCGTTTATTTCCTGTCAATTAGTATTGTTTGTTGGCAATTGCAATTTACCAGTTGATTATCCCTTTTGTGAAACACTTCTTATTGTTGATTTAAATCAATTAAAATCTGATTTAAATCGAAAAAAATAAAAAAAAATCTGATTTAAATCAAGAAATCGATTTAAATAAAAAAAATCTGATTTAAATAAAAAAAATCATCATTTTTGATTTTTTTAATTAAAATCAAAAAAATCATCCACCCTGATTTCGTCCGTATAACATGTTAACACCAGTTTTGACCGAGATTGTATAATTGTGATACATTCAATAAAATAATAAAATAAAAATAATGTGACATGATATTCTGTTGGAATTAACAAGTAGAGATGTTTACACAGAACAATGCATAACATTGTAATATTTGCCATATAGTAGTTGCAATAATACATTACAACAGTTATCACAATAGTAACCTCTTACAGATGGTAAATCCAGGCCCGGATCCACATTGTTTTAAACGGGCATCCGTATAATCAATTCTCTACCCGGTGTCATCCATAACCTGTACATATGATATACCTCGACATGTAGGTGATAACGTGGTGAATGTTTAAAGTTATAAAGAACACTTTACAAGTTATACTTTAACCGCGTTAGCACAGAAGAATAATAATAAGAACCACTCAAGAGGTGAACTAATACATCATGGTAGAGGTTATTTATCGGCAACTTGCAGAGCTAACATTGTTGCGACCTCGTGGTCATAGTTTTCGATATTTATGAGAGAACTTTACAGTCGATGCCTTCGAGTATTGAGTGTGACGTCACAGCTGTGTTAAGAGAAAAGATTACGGCTTATATTAAAATCACGCGAATTACCGTATTTTCATCATATCTCAAAACTGATCCACCACATCGAAAAAGAGATGAATGGGCTCAATTTGGGTTCTTACATCGTAGCTAAATGAAATAAGGAAAATATTTATAATGTTGTAACTATCAGAGGTCTTCATTCAATGATGATAGTTGGGGTTTTACGTCCCATATGTTTGCAACGAGGCTAATCGAGACGGTAAGTGGGTGGTTATGAGGATGGAGAAACGCCACATGACATCCATGCCCAAGCCAGGATTCGAACCTAGAACACAGAGACCGCGGTTTACTAGCCCAACGCCTAATCGACCTCGGCCAACTGCGCCGGCTTCGCCATTCAAGCAAATACCTTAGTATACAACCTAAGATATTTGATTCAAGCTTGCTTTGTAATAAGTACTTTCAAAATAACAGTCATACTATAATATGATGTAAACACATAAATACACTGTCAATATGGGTACGAATTAATTGTATAGGCCTACAAACTCCCTTCCTTTCCAAAATAATAAGACCTAATGGTAAGGCAGGTCTTTGAAGAGTCGACATTCATGCTGGTGTAACAAGGGTTATCGAGAAGGTTATTAATATTTACTACACATTTAATTTGTATATTTCCAGTTAACATCAAAATAAAGTTGTAGGAAGTGAAACTAAAAACATTGTTATTAAATATTCGTATAGTAAAAATAAACTGGAATTGCATTCCCATAAATATTGCATTGTAAACTCAAAATTAGTATTTCCCAATTTCCGCAAGCAAAACTGAATTGCGATTGGATATAATTTGTTTGTGTGGAAGCTGTGCTGCAAATGTTCTCGCTAATCCGTTACTTCCATAGGAAGTAATTTACTGATCATCCTGAAAGTCTCCCGTAGCTATTTCTGTACTTTTCTATGAACTGGTATTTTCGTGAAGCATAGATTGAACAAAGAAAGTCATCTGCATCGTTTTACAGAATCGGGAGATCCAAAATTATTGATCAAACGCACCTCAGCCATGCGATAAATATTTCAAATTGTTCCTTTATGATTCAAAGTGGTAATCAGGCAAAAGACTTAACAAGTCATGATGTGAAGCTATGTACATACTACATGATATTATATTATATTATACTAAAGACAGAATGCTTTCCTAAATAATGTGAGTAAAATAAAGTTAAATAATCTAGTTTCTTATAATGTAGTGTTAGTTTAGTATGTAGATTTCATCATAACTCTTAGTTATTAGTAGTTAATTGTTAACAAGGGCAACATAAACGTAAGGTGCACACGCTCAAGTCTTCTGACTTATGTATGCATCTTAATGTTAAAAATAATTACTGTGCAAATTGTACGTTTGAGATATTTTACATTTATGCCTTTACCATCAATTGTTATGTTATACGTACAACCACAATGTGTGATGTAATTATCATGAATGTGTATTGCGCCAATAAAAACAAAATGTATTCCCAACCATAAATGTTTCTACCTCAAAGAGAAAGAAGGAACAAATTAATGAAATCTCATTGGGTTTGTTGCTCAACAATTATTTTCCTATGGTAATTATTTTCAATGTGATTTTCACCCTTGAGCAAGAAGACAAAGTAAAGAAGATTGAAATAATTACTTCTTTGTAGTGAGTCAATAATTCCTTCTTAGTGAGAATTAGTAGCGGTCGACTGTCGTCAAATGTTGACGACAGCCCAAGTCGCTCGACGAAGCTCAGACGTTAAGTACAGTAGTCTGCAAGACAAACTGAAAACGCGAAATGTTTATATATTTCATGCGCTAAGGTTGATATTTCAATGTTTTCTCTCCCATTGTAGTCTCTGGTTTGACCACCCTTTGGACTCCTGTCGCCTGTCGATCCGGGGTAGAATAGGCTCAGAGTGATTCTGCTAGTCGTAAGAGGCGATGAAAGTAGACCATGGTCCCGTTCCCCCCAATGCCCTACTGAATATATCTCCTCCTACTTGGCCCTGCCCTCCCTTGATGGACTCCCCTTATGACGACCCGCGCGATGTGCAATGGATCTGATTAGGACATGTGGCGTTGTTAATCACCATATATCACCCACTCATCGTCTCGATTAGCCAAAGTTTCAAAAATGTGTGACTTCATACTTGGTCATACGGTCAACATAAAACATAATATATCCCCTTCAACAACAGTGATTTTTTAGTTTTTTGCCCAAATACATCTTTAAACATGAAAGTATTAACTAAATAATACGGCCTTGAACAATTAATTTAAACATAATACAGTACAGTAAGTTTGAATGATTAAAATCTAAGAAAATGACTCACTGATATTCGTTCATATTGTCTTTGGTTATCCCTTAAACCCTTGCATATTATTTTGCGTTTGTCTTTGGTCTCCTCATCTGCATAAACCTGGCATAGAAATGCAGAAATTATCCTCCCGAAAGAACAATAAACATTGAAGGGAGTGACGTGTTGACTTTACATCACCATGCGCAACACAGAAGCGGCCGGCCTCCTCGGCTCAGTCGGTCGCTCGGTTGGATCCGTCTACTCGTTACCAACCTGCGGCGGAATGTTATCTTTGACTATTTAATTATTCTTCAAGTTAGAACAAGAGCCGAGTACATCTGCACTGAGTGAGAACGAGAATTACAGTAATTGAAACTTTCTCATTCGTTGGCTTATCAAAACCAAAGTATTATTTTTTTGTTGGACTCCAAAACGCGTTCAACATTTTTGTTAGCATTACACTGGCCGGTCGCGGCTAGATGATGCGCGGTGACCAATCACAGCGTTTTCCATAGCGGTGCTGCCGTCGGCAAGAGTAGAACCAAAGTTCTGATTAGTAACCCCGCATTCTCCTTCTTATATTCTCCTTCTCACTTCGTAAACACAAACTATAATATACACTAGTCGATTTATAAAAATCAAGAGTAGCAATTATTATGTCTTCTCTACCGACACCTCTTCTTGAAACTAACAGATACACAATTCTTGTAGCCCTTTAGCGTACCAAGGAAAGAGTATAGCTCAGGTCTTGGTTATTAACAATTCTACACAAGAAACTCGCTCTTTGTAAGCTCTAGTCTTAAAAATATGCGTGAGCATAAGTTCGTGTGCATTTAACAAAGCGATCTAAGTTCATTTTCTAAGTTCTACATCCATAAGACCATGAGTATTTAAATTAGTATAGTATTTGCAATAAGCAATACGATAACAAAACAAATATGCAGCATATTATTGAATCGTAATTGCTAGGTTCACACAACTAAGATCTTCTTATTCACCCTAAACAAACATGCAGCATATTATTGAATCGTAATTGCTGGGTACACACAACTAAGATCTTCTTATTCACCCTAAACAAACATGCAGCATATTATTGAATCGTAATTGCTGGGTTCACACAACTAAGATCTTCGTATTCACCCTAAACAAACATGCAGCATATTATTGAATCGTAATTGCTGGGTTTACACAACTAGATCTTCGTATTCACCCTAAACAAACATGCAGCATATGATTGAATCGTAATTGCTGGGTACACACAACTAAGATCTTCTTATTCACCCTAAACAAACATGCAGCATATTATTGAATCGTAATTGCTGGGTTCAAACAACTAAGATCTTCTTATTCACCCTAAACAAACATGCAGCATATTATTGAATCGTAATTGCTGGGTTCAAACAACTAAGATCTTCTTATTCACCCTAAACAAACATGCAGCATATTATTGAATCGTAATTGCTGGGTTCAAACAACTAAGATCTTCTTATTCACCCTAAACAAACATGCAGCATATTATTGAATCATAATTGCTACGTTCACACTACTAACATCTTCTCATTCACCCTAAACAAACATGCAGCATATTATTGAATCATAATTGCTAGGTTCACACTACTAAGATCTTCTCATTCACCCTAAACAAACATGCGCAGCATATTATTGAATCATAATTGCTAGGTTCACACTACTAAGATCTTCTCATTCACCCTAAAACAAACGAGGAACGGGACTAGGCATTCAAGAATAATATTCAGGCTCCATTATAGGAACTATCAACAAAAACAACTGCAAAATAAAGCGTATAAACTTCATTGAATGATTACAAAGTTATTTCACACAATCAAAATACGATTATCCGTTGTATCTCATATACGGTTGGTGTGCAAACTTGAGAGTGGCAATACATCAAGGGACGTGACTGTATGGGGTTAACACTTGCATACTGTATGACTGTATGGGGTTAACACTTGCATACTCTATGACTGTATGGGGTTAACACTTGCATACTGTATGACTGTATGGGGTTAACACTTGCATACTGTATGACTGTATGGGGTTAACACTTGCATACTGTATGACTGTATGGGGTAAACACTTGCATACTGTATGACTGTATGGGGTTAACACTTGCATACTGTATGACTGTATGGGGTTAACACTTGCATACTGTATGACTGTAACGGGTTAACACTTGCTCACTGTATGACTGTATGGGGTTAACTCTTGCATACTGTATGACTGTATGGGGTTAACACTTGCATAATGTATGACTGTATGGGGTTGACACTTGCATACTCTATGACTGTATGGGGTTAACACTTGCATACTGTATGACTGTATGGGGTTAACACTTGCATACTCTATGACTGTATGTGGTTAACACTTGCATACTGTATGACTGTATGGGGTTAACACTTGCATACTGTATGACTGTATGGGGTTATCGATTGCATACTGTATGACTGTATGGGGTTAAGATCCGCCTTCTCTATGACTGTATGGGGTTAACACCCGCATACTGTATGACTGTATGGGGTTAACACTTGCATACTGTATGACTATATGGGGTTAAGATCCGCCTACTCTATGACTGTATGGGGTTAACACCCGCATATTGTATGACTGTATGGGTTAAACACCCGCATACTGTATGAATGTATGGGGTTAGGACCCGCATACTGTATGAATGTAATAATAATAATAATAATTATTATAAATGTGCTTTATTTGGAAATAAGTACAAGTTTCACAAAATGGCGAGGTTCGAACAAACAGTTCGCTCTTCCACCTAACCATACATACGGCTTCTGTGTTTAGTGTTTAGTAACTAAGGTAATTCTAAGGTAATTTAATGTAATTGAGGTACTACATTTTTAATTTTATCATCATGTTGCTTAATGCTATTAAGACTTAATAACACACTTTTTCTATGTTAATTAAACAAGACTTTTAAATATAGATTCTTATGAAGCTAATTAATTCAAGAATAGATTGTTATGACCCCAAATATAATACATTTTGATATAAACTTGATTCAGTTTCGACTAATTTTAAATAACGACTAATATCAAATTAATTCATAAACAAAGTGTTATGAACCAAAATACAATATATTTGGGTGTACACTTGATCCAGTTTCGACTAATTTTAAATAACGTCTAATCATAATTGATAATAGTGAACAACTTACTATGAGGCTTCGAGATTAATCTAGTTTTGAGAAACTAAGTTTAACGGCTTAACTAAAATACCAGCTGTATTCAGTTTTGAGTAATCTTAATTAATTAACTAATGAATAACTTATTATGATAAATATGTAGTTTACAGTATTTCTTGAACAACGCAGGACTGTTAACATACTGTTTCACAGAGGTCGGTAGTTCATTCCACAACTTAGGAGCGAGAACAGAGAAAGAAGTACTTGTACATGACAGCCGATGTAGCGGAATTTCAAGGTGTTGATGTCGTGTGTTGTAGTTATGGTGTGATTTAGTATGAACTAGTTTGGTATATAAGTTTTTCGGGCGTTTGCTGTTCATAACTCTGGCTATTGTGCAAAGCAAATGAAGGAAGCGCCGTTGTTTCATTTTTAGTAAATTGTGTCTTTTAAATACAGGGCTTATGTGGTCAAATTTTCTTACATTACAGGCAAACCGCAGTGTCGCATTCTGTACCTTTTGAATTCTCTCTGACAGATTCGGCGTAATACCTATGTACACAGCATCCCCATAGTCAAATAGTGGCCATATGAGAGCATTTACTAACTTTATCTTCATGCGTTCATTTAAAAGTGATTTGAAACTGTACAACGATCTTAAGATTCCATATGCTTTACCACACTGTGCTGTTATATGCCTGTCAAATCAGAGAACGTTGTCAAAAATAATTCCGAGATTTTTACCAAACTCAGAGATTTGTATGGGTGTATCGCGCATAGTTATAACCGGAATATCATCGTTTATGATTGCATTTAATTTACTTCGAACTAGTAGAACCGTTGATTTATTAGGATTAAAACTAAGTCCATTCGTTTTGGACCACTCAGCAATTAGACCAAGATCTTCTATAAAGTGATTACAGGCTGGGTTAACACTGTTCTTTGGTAGTTTTATAATGGCCTGCAGATCATCTGCATATTGATAAATATGACTTTCCGTAAGAACTGTCGGCAGACTCTGCACTAACACATTAAAAAACAGTGGGCCAAGAATTGAACCTTGGGGTGCTCCCCTGCCAATAGATAATGATGATGATATTATTACTTTGTTATTTACCACTACTTTCACTCTTTGTGTTCTCTCCGTCAGATAACTTTTTATAAGCTTCTCTGCTGTTTTTTAAAAACATATATTATAGAACTTGGCCAACAACAAATCGTGGTCTATAGTATCAAATGCTTTACTGCAATCAAGTAATGCCAACAAGCTTGCACTACCTTTATCAGTATTATTTTTAATTTCGTCAACAACAGACAAAAGTGCGGTAACTGTACTGTGTTCCTTCCTGAAGCCTGATTGACACGTGAAAAAGTCGTCGTGATTATTACTAGGAAAACGCTCCGCGTTGCCAGATGAGCGTTTTTTTATTTAATAAATCAAACAAATCATGTGCATATCATATCACTCTTACAAGAAAAAAATACTTTTTTGATAAACTCCCTTTCCCCGCCTCTTCCCCTTTCCTCCCCGCACTCCTACTTGCCACTTTCCTCCAAACAGTCGCCGATTTCATTTTCATATTTCACCCACTCATCGCCTCGATTAGCCAAGTTGCAAAAATATGAGACGTTAAGCCCAAATACCTATCCATCTATCTTTTTTTCCCAGACGGGAGTACAGCTATTAGCAAGAAAGTTACTATTTCCAGTATCCAGAACTCACGACAAGGACGTTGCTGTAATTGAGTTCCACCCACCTAATATTTTAAGGATGATAGGCATCGTTTTGTTAAAGCAATTATATGCGTATTTTAAAATTCATCCATTTTTTTTGTAAGAATAACAAGTATAAAAGATTTTAAAATTTCTACGAAAACTTCATAATGACTTATAAGAATATGTAATTTGAAAAACGTTTATTTAAATGAATAGAATTTATATTTAAGATTAGGTGAGTCATTAAGGTGTATTTTATTACTATTATTTCGTGTTTAACGATGTAATCATCCGTTGGCTCATACGACAAAATGTGTTGATCTTAGGAAATGCCTATGTGGTGTATTGAAAGCGATCATCGTTATCAAACATTGTCAATGGTTGGATAGGCGAGCATGTTAGGTTCAAATCCAGTGCAAACAGTTGTCTTTTTCAAGAGTGCCTCGAAATGGTTGTCATGAAGATAAATGTGAATTGGTGTCTGCTCATCACTGTATGTTTTATGGCCAAAGTACTTGAGATGGTTGCCCACCCGTATTTGCCCGGACAACATACCCGTTTTCAACTCCAATGAATTCAAATGCTGGTATGGCTCACTATGCACAAAATGTTGGAAGCAAAATATAGGCCGATGCAGTGCGATGGATAGTGCTTGTATATGTAATGATTTCCCCCAGTTAGTATCTTTAGCAGCTGAGTTGATGAAACTCACTAAATTCCAAGGGTCACCATCACTTTTTATCATCCGTTTGAAGTAATCTCCATATTGGAAAATACTACAAGCAGCGAGCATACGCAAAATAGGAGCCCAATCCTCCTTGCCCTTCAAGTTAATGGACACAGCATTGTACAAGCAATTTCCCCTTCCACTTGTTGTTACTCTGGAAAATTCCTCCTCAAAGCAAGGAATGAATTCGCCTCTTTTTGTCAGTGGTTTAACATTAACAGAGCCTAAAGTTCTAACTTTCTCTGCTTTAAGGTCAATGGAAACAAACTCAATTAATTCCGAGTATTTAGATACCACATCCTGCACTTCTGGTAAGCCTTGTCTGCACGCCCATCGCAATTGCGCCAAGGCAGTCCTTACTTTAGAATATATAATATCCTCAGTGTAGAGAATCGAGCATTTTTCATTTATCACAGTCTCAAAGGCAACTGGACATTCAGCTCTATTACTGGTATTTTCGTGCCCAAGAGAGATAGAAATCAGCCGTGTTTGTTCTAATTTACGTTGTTCCAAGGATTTCGATAGTCGTAGAGAGTTGACCCTATCGAATGGAAATGCTGGATCAATCATTACGTCAGCTAATGATCGTACTCGTGACAATGCCACGAAGCTCATGCCTACAGCAAACTCTTTAAGACCAAGTCCAATAACTGCAGTGTCCAGTGTCATACCTTGGCATTTATGAATGGTAATAGACCAAGCAAGTTGCAAAGGAAATTGTATGCGGGTACAATTTATCTGTTTTTCAGACCAAGCTCTAGAGACTGGGCATATAGGTACTATTTTGGAATGATGAAAAGAGGGACCTTGGTAGTTGTCAAATTCGACCAGTATACAGTGAGGATGGTCAGTTGGAGGTTTTGTGTTGGGAGAGTATATTATGTCTCTAACCGTTCCGGTAGCACCATTTACAAGCCCTTGTGCCGTCCAGAGGTTACTTCTAAGCATAACACGACTTCCAACCGACATGTAAATAACAGCTTGCAAGCCCTGAGCATCATCTTCCGTACCCTGAGCGGCTGTTTTGCAGTTGTGCTTTGCATTAATTTTTGCCACGGGTTTACCCAGATCGGCCAATTTTTCCATGTTGTGTGAATACACAGTTGCCTTTACTGGTTCAAGTCGGAGAGAATCGACAAATCTGACTTGTTCGTCATTGCATAAGGAATTTTTAAATCTAGTTTGAAGAACCCTCCAATCGTCAAGTGTTGTACAGCCGTCGCTCAATCTGGATAAGACTTCCCTAAACAATTGTTGGTTCGGATTGTCACCAATCTGTCTTTGTACAACAGAAAGTATGTAACATCGACTAAACGTCCTGTATGCCAACATTCCTTCATTAGAAAGACCACAGTTGGAAGATTTGTCACTGTACAGAGCACGGTCACAGACTGGGGGAAGCTGCTTAATATCTCCGAACAAATAAACAAAAAGATTACCGAAAGGGTATTTAGCGAGATTTGGCTTTGCTTGACGACATCTCTTGTCAATCATTGCCAACAGATTGCATCCAATCATACTGTATTCGTCTATGATTAAAAAGTTTACGTTTTGCATTTCTAGTTGCAACTTCCTAGCTTCTTTCCCAGTCAAATCACAAAATGTAGAAGACTTTGTGCCAATGTGTAATGCAGAATGAATAGTGCGTCCATTTATGTTGAAGGCTGCCACTCCAGTCGGAGCCATCAGCAATAGACTTTCATTACTTAACACATCTTTCAAGCGTTGAGTCAAGGCCTTGATAAGAGTACTTTTACCAGTACCTGCGGTACCCTGAATAATAACGCGCCTGACTATACCATCGTTCTTCAGGCCACCGATAGAGGACATTTGGATAGTGAGCAGATCTAAAATTTGCTGCTGCTCAAAGGAATAAGCTAGAGTAGGCAGAACTACTTCTTCATCAACCATCTCCAATTGTTGGATATTGGAGAGAAAATTGGAGACCAACTCCATATTGGGATAGTTGTTATAAGAATTCGACCAAGGGAAAGATGTATCTAAATCTCTCAACCCGACCTCACTCAGAGCTACAGAACAATTAGGTCCCATTGCAGACATTTTCATCCACTCTTCCTGCTCCTTTTCTGGCTCAGTATCCTCGCACTCGTCTCCACTTTCTTTCTCAGCCTCGCCAGTGAAGTCATTGGGTAACCTTAGGTCTCGAGTTTTGAATATAGTTTCCCAAGGTTCATTCATTGGGTTGAGTTCAAGAATTTCCCTCCAAGAACAATGTAGAATCACTTGTTGCTTGTAATATTCCTCGTTCTTCTTGTGATCCTCACCGAGGCTAAGCCTGGGAAATACTCTCACCACAGCCGCTTTCCTTCGAAGTATCCATTTTTTCCTAAAGTAGTACTGAGATGCTGTATCCATTAGGGTTAGCTGTGACATGAAAGAAGGACGGGAAGGATACGTAGTCAGTATGCTCTTTGCACCGTCTACATCACCGGTGTGGTCGATGTCGGCTAGAGGCACCCAATTATCTCCACCAACCGTTAACGATACAAATGCCCTACTCGAGTGATACAGAGGATAGCTCATAACAAGATGACAGCATTCCTGAGCCGATACATCGCGCTCGGCAATGGACTGTATGATGAGTTTCTGTACTGCAAGTTTGGCTGGTTGATGTTCTTTTACATCCAACTTTAAGATGTTCGATAAGAGGTCTTTGAAAGACTGAGACTGGGGCTCACTTTTGGCCGTATATTTTGCAATATAGTTAATGACTGCTTGTTTCGACACCACTGCCTGTATGTCAATATTTGCCCTCCATGATTGGATAATAAACTGGTTAAACCTATTTAGAAGAGGATCATTCCTTTCGGTTTCTAACTGTAGATTACCCGCCTCGTTGTAGGACAAGTTTGTGGTAGGACACAGCCGGAAGGGGAACTTGAAGCGACAAGAAATAACTTCTGTTTTTTTGTTTCTCCTTAGACAGTAATTTTCTGTGCATTTCGTGTGGCGCTGAACTTTATTTAATATCTCGATCAAGTCCTTGTCGAGGTCGATCACATTACTGTTCCGCTTATCACACGGATGAACTATAGCTGGTGGATGATTCAGACCTGGATTGATAGTGGACACGAGAGAATGGAAGTATTCTGTAGCACATTGTGCGTCGTCAGTATTATTTAAAGAAAGGTTTTCCACGTCTGGAGCTCCATCTAACCACAACAAACCGTGTATATGGCTACTACCACGATGTTGCCACTCATAACGATACCAGTAGTCCTTCACATTGAACTTTGGTTCAAGTAAATACTTGATATAGAATCCAGCTCTTTCCTGGAAGAACCAAGCAACTATAAGTGGATTATCACAAAGTAGTCGGGACCTCAAACGAGATGCAGACGCTGGCAACATCGTTTCAAAGTTGACACCGGGAGCAAGAATGTCGTACAATTCGGGCCAGTGAAGATCTGCTGCACTTAAAGTTAAAAAAACAGTTGGGCAACCGAGAAATTCGACCATGTCTTTTAGTTCAGATGACCTCTTGAACCAATAGCTTTTGGTAATTCTGAGAGAGGATGAAAAGAACATTATCTTATTTGCCAAATTTGGATTGGTTTCGAGCATGCTTTTCAATTGTGCAGATGTTTTCCCATCCAAGTCTACTTTTTTTACGAGGATATTCCCTTGGCTGATTGCATTCCAACGCAAAACCGAGTTCAGGGCAAAGAAACGAAATCGGCTATCTTTTGAAAAACGTCCATCACCGAATCTCATTAAATATTGGAAATATTGAACTGCTTTGATTGGGCGTAGCCTGGACGAGTCTCGTAAATCACAGTTACCAGTGGGAAACAGAGTAGGGAAAGCCTGAACTATGTAACCTTCTGTGGTAAACTCATTTATTGGGCTTTCACCCATATTGGGCCATGGCACTGGTTCTGTTCGAAGGGCGTTGGCAATTCGTTCTTGCTGGTTGAGCGGCAACAGTTGAGGAACACAGTTGTACTCAACATTACTGTCTTCAGCTGAAACTTGCAACGTGCCACCTTCTTCCCCATCCATTTGCATGTACTTGAGTACCCCGTACACATTACCATTCTTTGGCAATTTGGAGAGAGCATCATCATCAATTGTAATATCACCGTAATACCTGTGGTTTGCCTTGAGCCACAACAGAGCATTACGTAAACGTGTGGAACAAACATTGAAATCGGCAATGTTGTCGTCAGTAGAAGAAATACGACGAACAACAATGACTGAAGTCAAAGTGTCAAGAGAATTGGGTAAATATTTGGCAAAGGAGCCAACGTCTTGTGGGAAATTTATGACGTTTCCACTGTAGGCAAATTGCTGACCTCGTACTTGGTAAACAGAAACAACGGGATGTATACGGGCAATTAATAACGACTCGATCATTGACAGAGAAGAAAGCTGATGGGGAACAACACCAGGGTACATATTGTTAGCGGCCGTGAAAAGGCCAGGTGACCGCTTGCATGCACTGCACACTCCAGAAATTATCTTCAAACCGGGAAATCTCACTTGACACTCGCTACACGATGCCCATTGCAACTTCCCCGTATATTCTTCAAACTTTAGTTTTAGTGATGCATCAGTAAAACCTGACCTGGCTTTCTGTCGTGATACTGCGTCACGATTCTTCCGTGTAGTTGTGTTTTCCAGAGATTCTACATGGCGCGACAACTCCATTCGCCTCTGATTTGTGTTTTTCCTCGCAGCTGCCTCTACCTGAGTTTCTCTCTGCCGTGTTAAATTCATTCGCCCCTGATTTGCGGCTTTCCTCGCAGCTGCCTCTACCCGAGTTTCTTTCTGACGTATTAACTTTATTCGCCCCTGATTTTCAGTTTTCCTCGCAGCTGCCTCTACCCGAGTTTCTCTCTGCCGTGTTAAATTCATTCGTCCCTGATTTGCGGCTTTCCTCGCAGCTGCCTCTACCCGAGTTTCTCTCTGCCGTGTTAAATTCATTCGTCCATGATTTGCGACCTTCCTCGCAGCTGCCTCTACCCGAGTTTCTTTTTGACGTATTAACTTTATTCGCCCCTGATTTGCGGCTTTCCTCGCAGCTGCCTCTACCCGAGTTTCTTTTTGACGTATTAACTTTATTCGCCCCTGATTTGCGGCTTTCCTCGCAGCTGCCTCTACCCGAGTTTCTTTTTGACGTATTAACTTTATTCGCCCCTGATTTGCGGCTTTCCTCGCAGCTGCCTCTACCCGAGTTTCTTTCTTTCGTGATAACTGCATTCGTATCTTATTCGCGGATCTTTTGACAGCTGCCTTATCCGGACTTTTGCTGCAAACTGTCTTAGAAGAAACTTCGTTTTCTCTTGTTATGCGTATACGTTTAGCACCAGTAGCACGTTTACTTTTATCAGACTGTTTCTTACGTTTTCTCGTATTTACATTTGATTTGTCCATGATAATCAAATGAATAACGCAGGACGTGGTTGGAGGAATGGGTCACGCAGGACGTGGTTGGAGGAATGGGTCACGCAGGACGTGGTTGGAGGAATGGGTCACGCAAGACGTAACTGGAGGAATGGGTCACGCAGGACGTGGTTAGAGGAATGGGTCACGCAGGACGTAACTGGAGGAATGGGTCACGCAGGACGTAACTGGAGGAATGGGTCACGCAGGACGTGGTTGGAGGAATGGGTCACGCAAGACGTAACTGGAGGAATGGGTCACGCAGGACGTGGTTAGAGGAATGGGTCACGCAGGACGTAACTGGAGGAATGGGTCACGCAGGACGTAACTGGAGGAATGGGTCACGCAGGACTTGGTTGGAGGAATGGGTCACGCCAGGACGTAACTGGAGGAATAGGTCACGCAGGACGTAACTGGAGGAATGGGTCACGCAGGACGTAACTGGAGGAATGGGTCACGCCAGGACGTAACTGGAGGAATAGGTCACGCAGGACGTAACTGGAGGAATGGGTCACGCAGGACGTAACTGGAGGAATGGGTCACGCCAGGACGTAACTGGAGGAATAGGTCACGCAGGACGTAACTGGAGGAATGGGTCACGCAGGACGTAACTGGAGGAATGGGTCACGCCAGGACGTAACTGGAGGAATAGGTCACGCAGGACGTAACTGGAGGAATGGGTCACGCAGGACGTAACTGGAGGAATGGGTCACGCAGGACGTAACTGGAGGAATAGGTCACGCTAACGGACTATGGAAATAACAAATCCGCAATTAATAAATCCAACATGTTGTTTAAGAAATACACAAGAACAGACCTACACGTAACCACAAAACGGCGCCTAGATTATGCAAGCACAGAGGAAGCGAAGTGTGTGTATAGGCCTACATAATTGACCAATGTACACGAAAATTATGAACGTAATAAATGTACAAAAAACGTCACAATAGCTTACCACGAATAAACGAGATCGCAATGCTTTAAAAGAAACGACCAAATAAAATAAATGGATCGATTTCTAATTAAACGACCAAATAATGCAGTCACAAGAGCTAGTAGTATTCGGAGAACCTTCCGTGAACGATCCGAGAGCAGCTCTAAGATGGATGCCTGAATTGCCACGTTTTGCTGCCGACAACAATGACGCACCGCGCTCTATGTCACAGCCCACTAAAGACCATCTGAAGACCACAGCCTAGCGTGCTAATCATCGCCTGTTATAGTTGTCACAATCAACGGCCAAGGTCCGCTTGATCTCCACCTAGCGGAGGCTCGCTGCACTCGCAAGTTGGGAGTTCGACGAGACTCCAGAAACTAAATATAAATTAAAAACATGGCAGTCCAAGTTACAATTTTAAAACTTTTGTCAACTGTCACTCCTAATGTAGGGAACATTATTGTAAAACATAATAATTATGTAAACATTATGTAAATTAATTTAAAACTTCAACTTGATTTTTCAATGGATTTTCACATAATTTCATTCGACCGTGGTCTACTTAATAGGCTCTAATTTATAAACTATTAAGCCTACCAGTGAATGGAAAATTCCATAATGTAGATACAGACTATATCTAAAATGTAATATTGTTGAATCATACAATAACCCGCTTTTAAATCATAGTAAAAGCTTTTTAATTTGTCGACCAAGTTCGTTGTTAACTTTTGCATGTTTGCCGTGAACGTCATTAAATATAACACGTCATTGTAGCCATTCTATGATAGCTTTCAAAATTCCAAATACATAGTGAGAAAGGTCTGACGGCGTAAGCCATTTCGGCAGCATACTATGTGCATCTAAATTCAATGGTCCGCAAATGCGAATCATATCGGTGGAACACTGTAAAAACGAAGAAAATTACTGCCGTAAATAAACAATATTTGTTTATAACATGGCGGTTGAAGCTACAATTTTGAAACTGTTGTCGAGTGTTGGTACTATTTGTGTGGACTTACATATAAAAAATTATTTATATCGGTGTGTAAGTTTTAATTTAATTAAATAAATAACAAAACATGTGTTTCAGTTGTTAATGTTTGGTAGGTTGGCATCTTACGTCATAGTAGCCATTCTATGACAGCTATCGAAATTCCAAATAAAAGTGCATAGGTATTGTTACGTACGCTATATTTGGTGTATACTATGTGCATCTAACTGCAATAGTCCGCAAATGCGAATCATATCGGTGGAACACTGTAAAAATGAAGAAAGTATTGTCGTAAATAAACAATATTTTTTTATAACATGGCGGATAAACTTACAATTTTGAAACTGTTGTCAAGTGTTGGGACCGTGAATGTAAACCTACAAGTGAAACATCATTTAAATCCATTCGTTAGTTTTAATTTAATTAAATAAATAAACAAATTTTGTTTTTCTGAAATTAATTTTTTGAAGGTTGGCATCTTGACGAATTTTGCTGGTTATGTTAACAGCATCGAGTTTAGTTGTCACGAATGTTGCCCGAAAATTTCAGCAAAATACGTTAAGCCGTTTGACCTGTGCGCGACGCACAAAATTTAGCGCACATACATACATACACACACACATACACACACACAGACAAAGCGCCGATCGAGTTGTATGGAGAGATTCACTCCGCTTCGCTACGCTCATCTAATCAATATATTCATTGATTTGCTCAGCCATTATTTTTTCAATCACTTTTGATAAAGTGGGGAGTACACTTATCGGCATGAGATCACTGAATGAGGTGACGTTTTTGGTCTTGGGTACAGGAGTGATAATTGCCTTTTCCACTCTTTGGGGAACACAGACGTAGTTAGAGCTGTATTTACAATGTCAGTCAAAGAATCCAGACAAAATGGAAGAACTAAGTTAATAATGTTAATATTTATGTCATCAGAGCCCGTAGCCGTCGTTTGTATGGTGCGCAAATGTTTCATTATGTCTGACTGGGTCACATTATGAAACGAAAACAGCTGGTCCGTGACTGGCTCTGTTCCTCGCAACCTATCTATTTCCGTACTTATCTCCACTGATTTAGGACTTGCTTGAGTAGCTTGATGAAAGAATTTATTTAGTGCGTCGGCATCTAACATACTGTTTGGGATAGGGCATGTGCTAATTACTTTTTAGATTTCACCACAACAAATTTGAATTATTAATATTATTGTTTATGGTTTGATTAAAATATTGCCTTTTAGCAGTCTTGATATCGCTGTTGACTTTGTTCCTAGCTAATACAAAATCTTCCCAATCTTTAACATCATTAGATTGTTTAAATCTACTTCTTGCCTTATCACGTTTTCTCATGTGCTCCCTTAATGTGACATCAATCCACGGTCCTGGGGGTTTAGTAACCTTGATACTACGTTTTGGGGCATGCGCATTCACCAGAGTATTAATAATTGAGTTTACATGATTAAGTTTGTTATTTATGTCAATCATTTCCCTTACACTACCCCAGGACGCAGCGTTAGCGTCCCCACTAAATGCTGTCATGTCTATATTATGTAACTTCCTTACTTGTTTATAAATGGAGGTCTTTTTACTATTGCAATGTTATATTTGATATATGTATGGTTATGGTCAGAAGGGCCGATAGGAGGGAGCTGAAGATTTTGAATTATTAGTGAGGAATCTCTTACATTAATGACGTCAATAAGTGTACGCGATGTTTTGAGTAATACGCGTTGGCTCATTGACAACCTGAGTAAAATTATATGTATTAAGCAGGCTATGCAGTGAACGATTTTCAGCACATACAGGCTTTGCAACATCCATATCAATATTTAAATCTCCCAACCATATGACGTGATTTTCAGCCAAGCAGAATTTGTGAATATTATCTTCTATACTATCTAGATTCGAATTTAGATATGGTGGTCTATAGACTACTCCCACAACTAAGTTCACCGACTTAAATTTAATCCTAACCCACAATTGTTCAATTTCAGTATAGGCGTTAGTTAGCACCGATACTATTGCATACTGTATGACTGTATGGGGTTAACACCCGCATACTGTATGAATGTATTGGGTTAAGACCCGCATACTGTATGAATGTATGGGGTTAACACTTGCATACTGTATGAATGTATGGGGTTAACACCCGCATATTGTATGACTGTATGGGGTTAACACCCGCATACTGTATGAATGTATTGGGTTAAGACCCGCATACTGTATGAATGTATGGGTTTAACACCCGCATACTGTATGACTGTAGGGTGTTAACACCCGCATACTGTATGAATGTATGCTGTATAGGTATAACACTTGCATACTGTATGACTGTTGGGGTTAACACTTGCATACTCTATGACTGTATGGGGTTAAGACCCGCATACTGTATGAATGTATGGGGTTAACACCCGCATACTGTATGAATGTATACTGTATAGGTATAACACTCGCATACTGTATGACTGTAGGGTGTTAACACCCGCTTACTGTATGACTGTTGGGGTTAACACTTGCATACTCTATGACTGTATGGGGTTCAGACCCGCATACTGTATGACTGTATGGGGCTAAGACCCGCATACTGTATGACTGTATGGGGTTAAGACCCGCATACTGTATGACTGTATGGGTTTAACACCCGCATACTGTATGACTGTATGGGGTTAACACCCGCATACTGTATGAATGTATGGGGTTAACACTTGCATACTGTATGACTGTATTGGGTTAAGACCCGCATACTGTATGAATGTATGGGTTTAACACCCGCATACTATATGACTGTATGGGGTAAACACCCGCATACTGTATGAATGTATACTGTATAGGTATAACACTCGCATACTGTATGACTGTAGGGTGTTAACACCCGCTTACTGTATGACTGTTGGGGTTAACACTTGCATACTCTATGACTGTATGGGGTTCAGACCCGCATACTGTATGACTGTATGGGGCTAAGACCCGCATACTGTATGACTGTATGGGGTTTACACCCGCATATTGTATGACTGTATGGGGTTAACACCCGCATACTGTATGACTGTATGGGGTTAACACCCGCATACTGTATGACTGTATGGGGTTAACACCCGCATACTGTATGACTGTATAGGGTTCACACCCGCATACTATATGACTGTATGGGTTTAACACCCGCATTCTGTATGACTGTATGGGGTTAACACAGGCATACTGTATGACTGTATGGGGTTCACACCCGCATACTGTATGACTGTATGGGGTTCACACCCGCATACTGCATGACTGTATGGGTTTAACACCCGCATACTGTATGACTGTATGGGGTTAACACCCGCATACTGTATCACTGTATAGGGTTCACACCCGCATACTGTATGACTGTATGGGTTTAACACCCGTATACTGTATGACTGTATGGGTTTAACACTCGCATACTGTATTAATTGAAATATATTAATGATAGGTTAATGAAATTACTGTTATGATAGTGTTATACGGACAAGTGTGTACCTATCACATACAATTCAACCAAAATAAATGCATCATCAGCTCTAACGTTGTGGGGCTAGCCAACACTTATCTGTGTAATAAATCAACATAAAATTGGACATTTATCGGGATTGCAAGACAAACTCTGTCTTTACTAACGATAATATTATCTCCATCTATAACTGAGGTAAGTTACCCACTCATAAATAAGTTTGCACACGTATGTCCTACATATTATGGTATATAGGTCAACACTGATAACAATCCAAACGTAGACTTTTGATTGCCACAAAACGACTGACTTAAATGTGAAATCGTATCACGACAATTGGTTCGCTTGTTTGCACAAGTGAAATAAATATGCACGAAACAAGGCCAGGGCTAGGCGAAACAAGGGAGAGAAACAAAGACACAAAGACGTGTTGTTAGAAGAGAAGCTACACGATCTCATCCCAAACACAAGAATCACCGCAGTGAGGGAGAATCAAAACGAGATTCACATCCAACGCTCAAGAGAGACTTCGTCACAACCTCGAGTCTGGTTGGTGACGTCATGAATATCAATTCTCGTGAAGAAATGTGAAGCTGCAAACAAAACACGAACCAAGGACGTTACGACGAGTCCGCCATTTTGTTGGTATTGTGCTTCGCTACCAAGTAAGTATTGGAGTGGAATGTGGTATATCCGAATGGAATGTGAAATTATATGGAATGTGTGTGGAATGGAATGTGATTTATTCGGTAGGAACCCAACTTGATACTGTGTGACGTCTGTGTGACTAGGAACCCGCTATTTTGTTGGTATAATGCTTCGATACCAAGTATTGAACTAGAATGTGGTATATTCGATGGGCATCTATGATTTAGTCAGCCGTGCTTCACATTTTAGTATTCGCTATTATTAGTATGCGTTGAAATAGAACAGTAGATAATTTTGTATTGAACCACAATACCAAAACTTAACATTTATATTTACAAAAAAAGTATTGAGATGATATGTGGGCGGCCACACAAGCCAGTTTTACTTGCAAGTATTGCGTTCGATTAATCGGTTTGTTCGAACTTATACTTGACGAATACATTACACTCAATGATGTTGGAATCAGGTACACTAAAGAAAAAGGCAAAGTACAACTTGAACATCAACTCTGTCGCTGATTACTGCGAAGGTGGTACCAATCTTACTACATCGAGCAGGTAAGTCAACATAAACTTTCCCAATCGACTTAGTTTGATTGGTGTGAGTGTATTCCTGGCGGCGGCGACGACAGAACGACTCTAGCCCGATGATGACGCGGCTGGCGCGAGCGCCGTCATGCGTATTTATTGCCGAGATGGATGCGGTGCCGAGCATGGGAAATTATAGTGTTATATAAAGTTCTATTTGAATAATACATGTATAGAAGGAAGACTCCTCTACGAGATGCAAATCTCTGATGTTATCGTGTGAAATAGTCGATCCAGTTCATACGCCGACTAGGGGAACATCCCGCCCGCCCCCCTTCTTCTTCTTTTCCTCCCAATCCACACTTTCCAGTTCCGTAACTTTTACGAAAAACCTTTTCAATGCATTCTCGGGAACCAAATCTCCGAGTTTTTTTTTTAACTTTACTTTCGTTCATTTTTGGTGATTCCTCCCCCCCCTCGCCCCCCCGTGTTGGCGCCACCGATTCTATGTGGGAGTCAGCCTCCCCGACTCTTTACCGCCATTGACACGTACGTTCTCTAGCCCGGCAATCTCGTCTGATCCAAGCTAAAGTAAAAAGTCCGGAACATCTGAAAACGGGCGTAAAATAAGAAAGGATAGGTAGCGTAAAGAGTGAAATGTATTCGGAATGACAGGTATAGGGTAGAATGTATATTTCTAGACAAGTTTTTCTTGACATAAGCTGTGGAAAAATGCTTCCTTTGATTTATTCTTTCCGACTTGAGAAAGCAACTGTCTCGAAGTGTTACCTTGAAATGTTAACTCTTCACCTGGAATCAGATGAAAGAAAGGAATGAGTCACTGTCTCGTCAGTGTCCTGATAAGGGTTAATAATACCCATACACGCACGTTACCGGGTAGGATTACGTGACTTGTATTCATAACGAATATGGGGGCACCCTTACACGCCATTGTTATACTTTACATTGTTAACACACTCGATGGATCTTACGTTGTTGCACTCGCACTTGCGTTCAAATCTCTAGAGGATTGTGTTTCCTAAAGGAAGTCATTCAAATGAAATGAAAATCTAGCAGTAGTGTTATGCGCATGGTTACACACACTTGTGATTCAACCAACCACACCTGAAATACACTGTTATGTAAGTGAACTATGTGTGTATATGTGATAGTGTTGACAACTTACCTAGGTCTGCAACAGATCGCAGTCAACTCTACTGACAGCGAAGACCATTTCAACTGTTCTCATATCGCTTCAGGCTTCATGAAGAAGCCAGATAAACCTACAACTTTCAAGAACTATTAGATGTTTTGTACATTTGTTTTCCATCACCGTATAAGTACCCATACCCATACCCATACCCCCAACCCCAACCCGAGTTACCGCATCGGACCCTCCTGAATTAGAGCATCGCTTGTTGCCGCTGTGTCACCTCTATCGGTAGAGAAACTAACTAATTGATCTGAAACTGATCAGTTTAACCTGATTCGGTCGTCGTAGCCTAAGTTGATATATATACTAGTTCGTCCCCCATTTGGCCAGAGGTTCTACATAGTCCCAGTGTAGGGTTTCAACTTTCAGCATTTCTTTTCGTCACAATATGTCTCACAGACATGATTCTCTTCAACATGTCTAGTCTGCAAAATAATAATCTTCCTGCCATCTCATTGGCATTTACATAATATGATCAAAAATGGGGGGTAACATTCCGGTTACTATATGGGAAGATGAAAAGAAATAAGTTTCGCTAAACAGAATCACTAATTCCATTCAATATATACTTATATTAAGCTTTCCGTAACTCGCTACATACATTCATCAAACAAAGTGTTGAGTATAGATACCCGAGTGTCAAATCCAGAACTTATAAACCCACCATAACTGGGACTTGAACCCAGTTCTTACGCTTAAAGGTAACTATACCCCATAAGTATAACATCCGTATGGAGACGGCTCGTAGTACTTCATCGACTGTGGCTTTTTAAACAATGTGTAATCAATTAGAAACAATATAAGTTATACAATATAGGGCTATTGCTTTTCCAGTAGATTTTCGCATGATTGACTCGTTTGGTGGGTATGAAGGTGAAACTTTGAAATCGTATTTTTAGAATAAACTTCATTTGAAAAATTAGAAGTTGTGTTTAAATGTGTTTAAGAACGATAGGTACGTTTACGTCAACGACTGCAGCAAAAAGTAATGTTTTAATTATATCTCAAGAATATGCACCTCAGAATTAAAAATCTGAGTAATCAGCGTGCTGTGGTTTTGGTAAGCCCTACAGAGACTGAATGATAAATGTATATAACATGATAATAAGTTTGACTGATACTTATTTAATTAGTAATTTAATGAAATCAAAATCACAGTCACTGATTATAATGTTAAATACTTTATCATTCAGTTTGTAGGGCTTACCAAACCGCAGCCCGCTTTTTACTCAGATTTTCGATTTCAAGATGCATTCTTGAGATATAATTAAAACATGACAGTTTGCTGCGGTTTATGACGTAAACGTACCCATCGTTCTTGATGGTGAGTTCTCATCCATCGTCCGACGTTAGTGTCCGACGCAAAAGCATGTGCAGTGGGCACGCACCATGAGTAGCCTATAGTTTGTGCCTCTGTGCCTTTCTAATTTGTTTAAACTTTTGATTTCTTTTTAATTTAACCAACATATTGTACTTACTATCTTTTATTATACATTTTCAGTTAGTTTTGTACCTTGTATATTTAATGCGTGTTACGTCTACTTGCTATTATTGTTAACGTTCAATTATTTGTATATTGCATTCCTGTTTTAATATTTTATGTTTTGTGTTTAGTAGAAAACCTCTGGTTTTTAGTTAATTGTATTGTGTGGGCAGTCACTTCTTGTGTTTAGAGTTGTGCACTTTTCTGCCGATCCCTTTTCATATAAATAGGGTTTGGGAATAAATAAAAGCTAAATAAATCATTTACTACCGATAAATACAAGAATAATATTCAAAGTTCCATTAGAAAACCGTCAAAGTAGGTATGATACTGCACTTTATTTATGTAATGAGATTACATACAAAACCAGATTATGCATAATGTTTTTTTGTTATTGACAACTATAGGATCCATAAAGCAGATATTACAATTTAGATAAATTCACTTGTATAAAAAGAGAAGAGGATGGTTATCCATGGGAATATAAACTTCGTAACCGTAATTAAAACTAGCGCAGAACTCGTGAGAGGGGGTTGAGGGGTAGGAAGGGGGGGGGGGGAAGGGAGACAAAAAGAAGCACTAATGAACCAAAATAGGAAACGTAAACGTACGGCCGAGAATTTTAAAGTATAAAGTGTAGCCTACGGTCGCTAGGACCTCGTTAGGGGAACGGGAAAGTCAAAATAGAAGAAAGAAATCAACTTGAGCAGAGGGTTTTTAAATTAAACTCGTTTTAAAAACTTTGGAATGACAGAGCTGCGAGCTGGGACATACTTAGGAATTTAACAAGCACTTGTTCTTAAATTCTACACTCGCAGACACAAAACTTGGTAAGAGTTGTTAGAAAAACAAGAGGGCTTGACTCTTGAATTCTCGACGTTTAAAATTACTTTCCATAAATAATAACCAAATTTTCTAAAATGAAAGTTAAGCAGTCATTAGAAGATGTATTACCATAGTCAAGAATATTTGAATTATTTGTTTGAAACTAAAGTTGTTTGTTCTGGAAGTTATACAATGTTACCACGGTTGCAAATAATGTTATCTCCTTCAAAAGTAGGAAGAGCTGAATACAAATTTTGTACGTAAACGACAATGAAGAAATTGTGACTTTCAGCCATGGGAAATATTGGAGAACTGTTTGGATTGACACCTTAATACACAATTTTGCGTTTTCACTGTCATTCATTCCATTTAAATATTCCGGAATATCTATCCAATCAGTATATTTAGCCTCATTTGGTAATAATAACAGCTTGTAGTAGGAAACCTGCCCAGGGACCGCACATGATATTGTGTTCAGGTGACTAACTACAGTCAAGGTATATGGTATCTTGAATCTTTGAAAAGTAATGTCCTAGTGCTCTTATGCTATAACTCAATCCCACCATTTCTCTTATGACTGAGGAAACCTCGAAAAAAAAACTCCAGTCAGGAATGCCGGTAGTGGATATCGAACCGGCTAACTTCCGAATTAGAGCCTCGGTGCTACACACGCCATCTCTTTCGGTGCCTTCCTTCGGTCCATCTTTAGCTTTACCTTAATACAATTTCTTCATTTGCATATTATCTCCTTCTTCGTTTCCTAGTACTGACTAACATTTTATTTTCGATCGTTATTTATTTTCTCTGATTCTATCTTTATTTCAACATGAGTTTTGAAACACTGTCAGTTCTTATTTACATCCGCGACTGAGGTAAAACTCCCTCGTTTGTTGAATCGTGCAATGATCGGGAGAGCAGATCCAATTTGCCTTCATGTGCTCGACCCATCTCTGGGATCTCAGTATGAATGCGGCGGTAACAATGGGTTCAACTACTCGACGGATCCAGGAATATGTAGCCTCAGCCTTGTTAATCTAGACAGAGAGGAATCTTGCATGCTTGGACGATCGGACAGAAAGAAATCCTCGTGATTCACATCTTTGAGTTTGTTCTTTGGAACGTAACGGGAATGTTTTGATTGTTAGGGTACTTTTTATTGCTTTTTATGTAAGTACTTCAATGGTTGTCTGTCTTGTATTGTAAAGGCTGTATAATAATGTAGGTCAAAATGGAATTTTCTATTGACAAATAATGTATTTCATACGTATAAGGTATTACCTTTAATTAATCAGCTAGAACATAAGTTAAATACATTTTTTTTATCTGTGATGTTAAGTCTGAGATAGCGTGAAGCTAACATTTAGAATCGCTCATAATTTCCACTTTGATGAGGGATTGTGGGACGGGGTAGGGTGGGGTTATCTACTAATTTCTTCAAACTTGGCAACCCAATAATCAGAAACTTTGAAATCATATTATTTGAATTAACTTAGAGCCAGATGCACAGTCAGTTAAGTATACGATTTGTTTATGGTTGCTATGACATGTTTTAATCCATGTTACTTTCCATAGAAAAACAACTGCATAGCAACTATAAACAAATCCTGTACTTAACTCGACATGTGCATAATTTGATAATTAATAAGTTGTTGTGTTAAAATGTATTAATTGAATTGTTATAGTCTAGTTTATATAGCTTCACTTTGCACAAGTTCATTTTCCAGTCTATATACTTGATGCATTTTATTTTTTATATACATTTTTTTAAATATTTATATCTTATAAATTATAAAATTGTATTATTTTAAATATGAATATTAACCTTTATTCAACATTGCATTTTCATACATTCTTTAATTTTCATATTGTAGTATTCACTTTCTAACTATTTTTATTCACTAAATTTGTCGTGGAATAAAATTGTGTTACGAATGATTTTCCCTCTGTAATCTACACACATATTTAGACCCACCTTATGTCAGGAGTAATTTATATTAGAGTAAATAATAAATAATCCCACAACCTGAGAAACAATATTAAAGGCATTCGGTTTCTGGTTCGAGCTCGATCCGATAGTAAGACCATCGGACCTGGAATCGAACCTGGGACCTCACCCAAGTTCGACTCCAGGTCGAATACAGATTTCACACAATAATTATCACATACTAGTAGAGTAATAATAATAATGATGATATAATAATAATAATAATAATAATAATAATAATAATAATAATAATAATAATAATAATAATAAAAATAATAATAATAATAATGATAATAATAATAATAATAATATTAATAATAATAATAATAATAATAGTAATAATAATAATAATAATAATAATAATAATAATAATAATAATAATAATAATAATAATAATAACAATAATAATAATAATAATAATAATACATATAACAATAATAATAATCATATTATTGGAATAATAATAATAATATTTTGGAGCGTCACAACGCAGTTGCGAAAGTGGTCCACCAAGCGCTGGCCAAGGAGTACAGCCTGGTAGAGGTAGAAACACCGTACTACAAGTGCAAGCCCGAGCAAGTCCTGCGTAACCAATGTGCCAAGCTGCTGTGGGACTCACCCATTGACACGGACAGAGCGGTCGAGGCAAATCGGCCAGACTTGGTTTTGTTTGACAAGAAGGCTAAAACAGCAACCATCATCGACATCGCCGTCCCATTAGACAACCATGTGATAAACACAGTAGCTGAGAAGAGGCGTAAATACCAGCCACTTGCCGTCGAACTCAAGGACATATACAAGGACAAGCTGAGGTCCGTTGAGATAGTTCCTGTCGTCGTCTCCGTCAACGGTCTGGTCACCGAAGAGTGGTCAGCTGCGAAAGAGAAGCTCCACCTGAAGGACAAGCACGTGCGTGTCATGCAGAAGGCTGCAATCCTCGGCACAACTAATATTGTGCGGAAGGTCCTCAGCCTATGAGCTACATTGTCACCACCATCTTTCGGTCGCCACCCTAGGGTGCACTCTCGCACCGTCTTGGCTCAAGAGGACCCCGATGGTGCAAATGAGAGAAGAGAAGGAAGGAAATAATAACAATAATAATAATAATAATAATAATAATAATAATAATAATAATAATATTTTTTTTTTTTTTTTTTTCCTTTATTATAAGAACCCAGTTAATAACATTCGATACAATCCCACAAAGCTACACACGTAGCTTGTATGTGGGGATAACAAACAAAACTAAATTAAAGTAATCTAAACTCCAACACCTATTACAACATTAATACATTTCTTAATACTAAATAATTAAATAATAATATAATATAATACAAAATTCAAAAACATTAAGCATTCTTCGAATGCTATTAACATAGTGCGATAGTATCACGTAACAAAAACATTTTTAATTCCCTTTTTACAGAACTTATACTATCCAAGTTCCTCAGGTCTTTGGGAAGCTTATTAAAATTAAATGGCACACAATATTCCAAAGCACGCTTGCCGTACTTATTGTCAAACTTAGGTATTTTAAAAAACTCGGCTTCTTTGGCACGAGTAT
Source organism: Isoperla grammatica (assembly GCA_945910005.1). NCBI lineage: Eukaryota > Metazoa > Arthropoda > Insecta > Plecoptera > Perlodidae > Isoperla > Isoperla grammatica. The sequence goes on from OX246738.1 coordinate 86,523,847, forward strand.
ACAAACTATGGTCTATTACGTTTTTAAACATTTCCTGGTAGTAAAACTTCAACACCAATTTATATATAAATAATGTATTAACAGGAAGGACATCACACAATCTATATAACCCACTTATTGTAAAACATAAATCATTTGGTTTATTATACGATATTAACCTAACCATTCTGTTCTGCAGTAAAAGAATATGTTTTATATTTTAAAACGAAGCATTACCCCATGCTGTCAAGGCGTATGAAATGACGGACTCAGCAAGCGCAATATAAACCGTTCTTAAAAGAGTAAAAGGCAGTATAAACTTTAATTTGTACAGTTGATTCAAACACGACCTATAGACCATGGGCCAGCTAATAGAAACCCTCCCCCCCCCCCCCCCCCCCCCCCGGTGCGGAAGGTTTGAAAGTGGTTTTGTATACCTCTTAATATTACATTTTGATTTTCACTTGTTAGCCAACACAACTTTGGTGGAACAGCCAACCAGGGGTGTCCAAAGATTTTGGTCTAAATAGTACAAATATTAATTGTGAGTCTTGTAGTAACAAAGTAGTTAGTTTTACGTGAGGTTATAACTATGTATATTATTGTCTTATTTATAAAAATTGTTTGAGACCCAATTGGCCATTATCTTCGGAGATATCACCCTGTGTCTTTTTGGACATCATGAAATTCTTTAGTCACAAATGTCGTTTGCGACCACTCTAATGAAAGGTCTTGATGAGTACATTACGAATAATTAAATTATTATACATGTCAATGATACATTTTCAGGGGTAATCACGCTTTTAACGTCAAAATCCATCTTCGATCGCTATTTTTTGCACTAGTAGCTAATAAAGGTGAGAAGTTTCCATTTTTTTCTTTGTAGCTTTGAAATATATGTAAGTGTATTAACATAGTTTGTAATATGTGATTTCCATAGAATAATATCCATTTTATGTTATTGTTTTAATTTTTAATTTATTGTTTTTTTTCATTAATTAACGTCGTTAAAAAAGAAACACGTTTATTTGGATTGTGCAGCTTTTATAATACAAATGCATGTCACTTAGTTGGTGGAACAGTCAAAAGTCACAAAATAACAAACATACATAAACGCTCAAGAAACGCAATTAATATTTATGTATATACATTTGAGATGCCACATTTTGACACCCCTGGTGGGTGCATCCGCTTAAACCGTGTTGTATATTGAGTGAAAATGCGAAGACAATATATTCAAGTACTCAAATCCGCTTCCATCATCTTCAACAATGTGGGTAATATGGGAGGTCATAGACTGGCAAAACTATATACTATCTACTCTAAGTAAACCAAAAAATGTATATGGAAAGTTTTGTGCACCCCTTATATGGAAAAATGTATTTAATTAAGTATTTTGAATGTTAAAGAATATATACGTCCAGAATTGTTAATTTACTGTCCAGAATCGCAATTAACATCAATATTGCTCCTTATTTCGCCATGTTTGGATACCCCTGGTGGGTGCATCCACCAAAACTATGTTGGCTAACAAGCTAAAATCGAAAGACAGTGTACCAAAGTATCCAAAAACAGTTCTAAACTTTCCGGCATATGGGGAACGGGGGGTTACAAATGGGGTAAACCCTATACATGTTATGCTCAAAGTAAACAAATAAAATGTATAAATTATTAAATTCAATGTATTATATATTGTGTTGTGCGACCATTTAAATGGGAAAATGTATAATTAACAATTTCAATGTGTTAAAGGTTACTTAATTCCAAAAATGTTCATTTTATTGTCAAAATCACAATTATCATTAATATTGCTCACTATTTCGACATTTTGGATAGCACTGGTAAGTGCACTCACAAAAAACCATCTTGGCTAACAAGTAAAAATCAAAAGGTCATGTATCAAAGTATACAAAAACACTTTCAGACCGTCCAATATTGGAGGGGTGGGGAGTTACAGATGGGGCAAACATGATACATTTTAACCTAAAAAATTCACATAAAATGTATATAGAATGTTTTTCTCACCCCTGAAAAATAAAAAATTCATGTTATCAAGCATTTTAGATGCGTGAGGTTATATACTTACAACTATTTTGATTTATTCTCAAGAATTGCATATAATATTAATATCGATTTGTACCGTGGCACATTTGGACAACCCTGGTAGATGCACCCGCCAAACCCATGTTGGCTAACAAGTTTAGTAAAAATCAAAAGTACGTATATAATAGTAATCGAAACCACTTTTAGACCTTCCATTATTTGAGGGGTGGGGCGTTACAGAGCGGCTAAACTATATAAATGTTTTGCTCGAAATAAAAACAAAACATGAATAGATAACTAGTTTGTGTAACCCTGAAAATCAACAAATTGTATTATTTAGTAGCTTACGTATAAAAGAGTACATCCTTGTAAAAATAGTTCATTCTTTGAACTGGCAACATACCTCAATTAATATTTTTATGGTTTTCACAGTACCACATTTGGACACCCCTGGTGGGTGCACCCACCAAAACCATGTTGGCTAACAAGTGAAAATCGAAAGTCAATATATCAACGTTCTCAAAACCACTTTCAGATTTTCCGCACCGGGGGGGGGGGGGGGGGGGAGGGGGGGTTATAGCTGGCCCAAGGTCTACTAAGCCTACTACACACTCGTGATATATGTACATCCCAGCAAAAGTTTTGATCGATGTCCACTCCTAAATACGGATGGCTGTAAACTGAATCAATTTTAATTTTACTTTTACACTTGCATTGGATGCTGCTAACATTTTGACAAACATTGCTATGTAAACAATCAAAGGAATGGCTAAAAATATTTAAACTTTCATTGTGATTAATATTATGAGGGGACGAAACGTGTACTATTTTTGTTTTAACTGAATTAATGATTAGTCCATCATCATGTGTCCACCTCAACAAGTTAATAAAATCTTCCTGCAAATAAAGCTCAGCCATTTTTATATTTTTATGAATTGCTACCAATGCCGTGTCATCGGCAAAGCAAAAAGAAAAACACCTCTTTATGAACAGTACCATTAAATTTACATAAACTAAATAAAGAACTGGCCCTAATATGGACCCTTGCGGTACCCCCGTTTGACATGGTCCAACTTCGCTATCAAACTCACTCACTCGCACAATAATGTTCCTTTCTGACAAATAATTTTCAAACCATGCTAACAAGGACCCTCTTACGCCAATCCGTTCAAGAGCAAGCAGCAATTTTCTATGGTTTAGGGTATCGAAAGCTTTAGTAAAGTCGATGAACATACATAAAATGTGACAGTATTTGTTAAGTTTAGAATTGATCAAATTAGAAAATTTTAAGAGTAGATCCGACGTACTTTTCCCTTTTTGAAATCCGTATTGATGCTCATTAATAATGTTAAATTTTTCTAAGTACTTGACTAAACAATTTGCAATTTATCTTTCCATAATCTTTTCAATGCTTGGCAACAACGCGATTGGTCTGTAATTAGTATATTCAAGGTGATTTCCTTTTTTATAAATAGGCCTCACAATCGATGTTTTTAGTTTTTCAGGAACTATGCCCTCAGTTAATGATAAATTAATTAACCGTGCAATAACAGGACTTATCTCACTAGAGATACTTTGCAAATCTTTTACTCGTATACCATCTATGCCTGCTTGCTTATAAGGACTCATACCGCTAATAATATTTTTAACCTCAACTTCATCGATAGGAGGTATGAACATAGATTGTGGCTGCTGATAGCTTGTAATTGCGCCTCCACTCTCAATAGGTAAACATTGAACTTTACATTTATGAATAGTTTAATCAATTTCATCAATAATAATAATAATAATAATAATAATAATAATAATAATAATAATAATAATAATAATAATAATAATAATAATAATAATAATAAAAATACTTAAATAATAATAATAATAATAATAAAAATAATTATTATAATAATAATAATAATAATAATAATAATAATAATAATAATAATTATAATAATAAAAATAATAATAACAATAATCATAATAGTACAGCTCGTTCCTATAGTACATATTTGATGATAAAGTTCAAGTTTATTGCAGAAAGGGAGCAACTCGGAGAAAGTTATTTTGAATGTATGTCGAAACACAGCTGAGTGGACTTACGCCCTTTCTGAAATACACAATTCAATCAAAATAAAGAAAACGCGAATAGAAGAATCATGTTGTACCCGGCACCTCCACCAAAATATATTAAAATATTAAACACGAGCGAGTACCCGGCATGCGTTGCAATGCCACTGAAAAAAAGAAAATGTTTATGCTTTAATTCTATTTATGTCCGGTATTTCAATGTCAAGTTAAAATCTACTTATCAGTTAAATTGTTTTCACCATGACAACGGCCAATAGAAATACACCAAACTTGGCTTACCTGACAGTTAAATTTACTTAACACTTTAACTGGACATTGAAATACCGGCCCTTATAGAAGTGCTTTTTGTTACACAATAGTTCTTGTTTTTCCGTCTGGTGCATACACGAATAAATCAAATGGTTTTCCTAAGTGGGAGCAGGCCACATACAGATGTCCGTGTGAGAAGTATGAGCAGGCCACATACAGATGTCCGTGTGAGAAGCATGAGCAGGCCACATACAGCTGCCCGTGTGAGAAGCATGAGCAGGCCACATACAGATGTCCATGTAAGTAGCATGAGCAGGCCACATACAGCTGTCCGTGTGAGAAGCATGAGCAGGCCACATACAGCTGTCCGTGTGAGAAGCATGAGCAGGCCACACTGCTGTCCGTGTGAGAAGCATGAGCAGGCTACATACAGATGTCCGTGTGAGAAGTATGAGCAGGCCACATACAGCTGTCCGTGTAAGAAGCATGAGCAGGCCACACTGCTGTCCGTGTGAGTAGCATGAGCAGGCCACATACAGATGTCCGTGTGAGAAGCATGAGCAGGCCACACTGCTGTCCGTGTGAGAAGCATGAGCAGGCCACATACAGATGTCCGTGTGAGAAGTATGAGCAGGCCACATACAGCTGTCCGTGTGAGAAGCATGAACAGGCCACATACAGCTGTCCGTGTGAAAAGCATGAGCAGGCCACATACAGCTGTCCGTGTGAGAAGCATGAGCAGGCCACATACAGCTGTCCGTGTGAGAAGCATGAGCAGGCCACATACAGCTGACCGTGTGAGAAGCATGAGCAGGCCACATACAGATGTCCGTGTGAGAAGTATGAGCAGGCCACATACAGCTGTCCGTGTGAGAAGCATGAGCAGGCCACACTGCTGTCCGTGTGAAAAGCATGAGCAGGCCACATACAGATGTCCGTGTGAGAAGCATGAGCAGGCCACATACAGATGTCCGTGTGAGAAGTATGAGCAGGCCACATACAGCTGTCCGTGTGAGAAGCATGAGCAGGCCACATACAGCTGTCCGTGTGAGAAGCATGAGCAGGCCACATACAGCTGTCAGTGTGAGCAGCATGAGCAGGCCACATACAGCTGTCCGTGTGAGAAGCATGAGCAGGCCACATACAGCTGTCCGTGTGAGAAGCATGAGCAGGACACATACAGCTGTCCGTGTGAGAAGTATGAGCAGGCCACATACAGCTGTCCGTGTGAGAAGCATGAGCAGGCCACATACAGCTGTCCGTGTGAGAAGCATGAGCAGGCCACATACAGCTGTCCGTGTGAGAAGCATGAGCAGGCCACATACAGCTGTCCGTGTGAGAAGCATGAGCAGACCACATACAGCTGTCCGTGTGAGAAGCATGAGCAGGCCACACTGCTGTTCGTGTGAGTAGCATGAGCAGGTCACATAAAGCTATCCGTGTGAGAAGCATGAGCAGACCACACAGCTGTCCGTGTGAGAAGCATGAGCAGGCCACATACAGCTGTCCGTGTGAGAAGCATGAGCAGGCCACATACAGCTGTCCGTGTGAGAAGCATGAGGAAGCCATACTGCTGTCCGTGTGAGTAGCATGAGCAGGCCACGTAAACAGCTGTCCGTGTGAGAAGCATGAGCAGGCCACATACAGCTGTCCGTGTGAGAAGCATGAGCAGGCCACACACCTGTCCGTGTGAGTAGCATGAGCAGGCCACATACAGATGTCCGTGTGAGAAGCATTAGCAGGCCACATACAGCTGTCCGTGTGAGAAGCATGAGCAGACCACATACAGCTGTGCGTGTGAGAAGCATGAGGAGGCCACACAGCTGTCCGTGTGAGAAGCATGAGCAGACCACATACAGCTGTCCGTGTGAGAAGCGCAGGTTACGTACAGTTGTCCGTGTGAGAAGCATGAGGAGGCCAAACAGCTGTCCGTGTGAGAAGCATGAGCAGACCACATACAGCTGTCCGTGTGAGAAGCATGAGCAGGCCACATACAGCTGTCCGTGTGAGAAGCGCAGGTTACGTACAGCTGTCCGTGTGAGAAGCATGAGGAGGCCACACAGCTGTCCGTGTGAGAAGCATGAGCAGACCACATACAGCTGTCCGTGTGAGAAGCATGAGCAGGCCACATACAGCTGTCCGTGTGAGAAGCATGAGCAGGCCACACTGCTGTTCGTGTGAGTAGCATGTGCAGGCCACATAGTGCTATCCATGTGAGAAGCATGAGCAGACAACACAGCTGTCCGTGTGAGAAGCATGAGCAGGCCACATACAGCTGTCCGTGTGAGAAGCATGAGCACGCCACATACAGCTGTCCGTGTGAGAAGCATGAGCAGGCCACATACAGCTGTCCGTGTGAGAAGCATTAGCAGGCCACACAGGTGTCCGCGTGAGAAGCATGAGCAGGCCACATACAGCTGTCCGTGTGAGAAGCATGAGCAGGCCACATACAGCTGTCCGTGTGAGAAGCATGAGCAGGCCACATACAGCTGTCCGTGTGAGAAGCATGAGCAGGCCACACTGCTGTTCGTGTGAGTAGCATGAGCAGGCCACATAAAGCTATCCGTGTGAGAAGCATGAGCAGACCACACAGCTGTCCGTGTGAGAAGCATGAGCAGGCCACATACAGCTGTCCGTGTGAGAAGCATGAGCAGGCCACACAGGTGTCCGTGTGAGAAGCATGAGCAGGCCACATACAGCTGTCCGTGTGAGAAGCATGAGCAGGCCACATACAGTTTTCCGTGTGAGAAGCATGGGCAGGCCACATACAGCTGTCCGTGTGAGAAGCATGGATATAGCAAATTTAGTCCACACAATTTGTAGCGATTGTGCGTGTGCTTTGTTGATGGTCATTGCAAATGCGAGTCGCACAGGAAACTGTAGATGTTCTTATTCGAATGGCATATTTGTCGAAATCATTGGGATGAGTGGCAACTGTACATCTCTTCCTTTGCGCGCCACCTATTGAAAATGGTGGTGATCATTCAGAAACCTCGTGGGCGTGCGCACAGCAACTCACCAAATTTGTATCGTAATCGAATAAATGGTAAAGGAATGCATTGTTGCATGTTGCTGTTTCAGTTTGAGGGGGGGGGGAGGAGGTTGAGGGTTGACCTCATTCAGATAACCTTTGCGGGTGTGCACACAACAACTTACTAACGTCTTATTGCAATCGGATGGAAGGACCAAGGCTGGTGACTATACTAGTTACAAGTGAAGTTAAAAAATAAGGTACACACAATGATATACTTGACATCCCGTCTGTATAACATGTTAACGCCTGTTTTGACCGAGGTTGTATGAAATACATTCGATAAAATAATAATAATACTTATAATAATAAATATGATAATAACAATGAAAATTACACAGTAATGTGACAATATATAATTTATATTGTTATATATAAAAGAGTTATTAATCCGTTACGAGATGATGCTCATATGACGTCATATAAACAACATATTTTCACTTATACATAGATTTAATATTGTGTCCTTTTCTGGGCGCTGGATAAACAAGACCGTGGTGAACTAGGAACATCAGCTAAATGTATTTAATAACTTTACAACTCAATTGTATGTAAATATGCCCCACTATATCGAGATTGGCATAATAAAAATTCCCCTCTGGGATGTATTTTCACAGTAGACAAGTAGAACTCCATGGGAAATAGAATATGACATTTAAAAGCAGAACCCCCAAAGAGTGAGATATGTTGAGCGGGCGACATGCGAAGTTAGTCCCATTCTCCACATCTGTTCTCCCGAGGAAGTATTTCCGTCCGCGATGGCAGGACTCACGCCGGATGAAGAAACTTACTACTTTTATGACACAGCGAATCTTGGGTTTAAACTCGCCTTTGTATTCCATTGCCGCATCAAAAACAAATCAAGATGGGAATAACATTTCAATAATGTTATTTTGAAGAAATAATCACGTTTATTCAATTTCATGAATGGAAAATAGAATGTCAACATTTTGTATTTTACTCTCATCTATATGAGTTGACTTTTCCTCCGAAATATTGAATCTAAATTTAATGCATGTAGCCAAACGTAAACGTGTATGAAAGTGTTTATAATATACCTTTATGATATCACCTGCTATTATTTTAAGAGACATTATGGCCTGCAGATATGTAAATGAATATATAACAAGTTAACGGTACAGTAAACAGTGATAGCAAGATAGAAACAACAATGATATTAAAGTATTATAGCAATTACCGGGTCTAGTCAGGTTGTTACTGATCACTGATACTTTCAAACAGTCCAATACGCTAAATGTGTATATATCGATTAACACAAAATTTTAGGTTGGTAAAATAAAAAACAAGGTCTCTCAAACTGCTTATTTTAAACGAATTATACATGAGAAAGTTTAATTACCTATCATAACTATAAGGGGAATGATATTTAAGGTAGTTGTGTACACTTATTTCAGATTTAAGAGCGATTTAACCCAACTTTTTGGTTAAATCGTAGATCTTAAATCCGAGAAAAGTCTGAAACCTTAATGGTTTTGGCTACACTCAACTTTGTTAAGCCTTAAATCTTAAAGCTTCGATCGGTGTGCAAAGCGACCTTGATTCTAGGCTATATACTTAAGTGTATGTGGATTAATAATGTTATCCAGTGATTAGTTGTGTCCTCCGCGTTATCAACTAAAAGTGGCTTTAAAGTACATTCGAAAGAGCTTGGATCAAATAAATAATAGAGTTTTTATTATTTAGAAGCCATTTAATTTAAACCGCGTTTTGTTGTGCTCGAGGCGAAGTGGGGAGAGGCTTCGTGTACATCGGACGGAGATGACGAAGAGCGCATTCACGTATTCATGAGACGCACACACGTCAATAAACATGAGCAAGATCGCAGCCCGGCTTCTTAACATTCTACGAAAGACAGGGAAGGAAAATGAAACAAATAAAATAAAAATGGCAAGAAAAAGACGAGCCTTCCATATCAACTACACCGGATCGTGACAATATCATACTAAGGACTGGTTGTGTTGAACTTTAGCCTCGAAACCAAAGACGCGCTCTTTATAATAATAGTACGCATGTTCTATTCTGCACAAAAACTACCCTCCGCTGAAACACTGATACCTGAATGGAGTGATCGTTCAGGGATAGGGGAGATTGTAATGAGATTGAGTGCGACTATGGAAGATAACACTACGGGGGTTCTACTATTGTTTTGTGAGTTGCATTGTACAAAACCTACCCTTCGTTGAAACATTGAGACCTGAGTGTTCAAGAATAGGAGAGATTGTAATGAGACTTTATACCCACCTTTACTATGGACGGTAATATGACGGGTGTTCTATTCTGTTGTGAGTTGCATTGCACAAAAAGTACCCCTCGTTGAGACCTGAATGTTCGAGAATAAAGAATACAATAATGCAGATTGTAATGAGATTGAATGTATGGACGATAATATTACAGACGGTTTATTGTTTTGTAAGATTCGCATTGCAGAAAGATTGCGACCATCTTCGGAATTAGGGGAGCCCGTAATGAGATTGCATGAATACACACCTTAGTACGAATGAACGCAACCTCGGGAGTATTGTCGTGAAATGCTTGTCGAACAAGGCAAGGAATGTGCGCTGGGGATGTTTGTCGGCTGGAGGGAGGGAGGGGGGGGGGGGGTCGTCGGGACGGGAGTACGAACGAAAACCAAGGAAATAACATATTTATATGTTTTAACCCAGCTATCTCGTTTTATTTGTGCTTGGTCCTTGTCAGTTTTTTTGTGATTCATTTTCTTATATTACCCTGAGGCATTCCTGAATCTCGCTATCGCAGCCCACGACAAGTTGGGAGAGAGTTTCCTACGACCGCCGCAAAAACACGGAAGCGAAATAAAGCTGTTTGTATTATTTTTTATCGCGGCGTAGTTTCCGAGTCCATCATGTAGAACTTTGTGTGTAGGCATATTGCAATGTCGTGGAGTTAACACTAGCGCTGTGCCACAATGTAGGAATGTAGTGGAACTCCCAAGTTAATTCTTCAGCAGGAGCATTGGACGGCTGTTTTCTTGCGTGTAAACCATGGACGTACGTTGCTTAGGCCAGCTTTCAAAAAAATCTCCCTCAAGTTGTAATTGTACTAATTTCTAGATTCTTAATACCCAGCCCCACAGCCCATATGTGTAGGAGCAGCGCGCGCATTTTATGCAGCAACAATATTGGTCGAGTTTCACTACTGCTGTTCGCTACTGTGACTGTACTTTATAATATAGTATGATGTACACCAGGCCACTCTGTAAACGCCCAACGCTTACAGTACAGCTCTACATTATTAAACGTCTTGATATTATGCAAACTTCTTTGAAGAAATGTGCAATTATTATTTAAATAATAGCGAATCTATTTACAACTCCAATGAATTAATATAAGGAAGAAAATGTAAACTATCATTCCATTTTGAAGTAGGCTGTTACGGAATATGTACTCATTTCATGGTATATTGGAAATAATTGGTGCATTCGTAGTTAATTTTTATTACTTTCATCTAGAAGGCATATATATACATAAATGAGTTGAAGAACTACTGAGAAATACTGATTTAAAGTACAGTTACCTTTATTTACAATGACCACAAAACGGTGGAGGACGGTTGATCCAAGCGGATGCTTGATTGTTTGATTTACTTTTGACTTAAATTTAACAAGTTTAGCAATAACATTCAGTGATAATACTTGGCGTTAAAAGTTATCACTACAATCTTGTACAAGTACTACGAATATGATATCAGTTTTGAAGTTGTATAGAGGACTCAAAACTTACATAGATAGCGCTGCTAAGCAACCTCCTTTCAGAGCCATTGATGAATAATAACAATGAAACAACAATGAAAACTGACAGCCAAACCACTCTTTTTAGAAGTTTATTTTCTTGCCACCAGAATGCATCTAGTGTATTTTGAGAGGACTCAAAACTTACATAGATAGTGCTGCTAAGCAACCTCCTTTCAGAGCCATTGATGAATAATAACAATGAAACAACAATGAAAACTGACAGCCAAACCACTCTTTTTAGAAGTTTATTTTCTTGCCACTAGAATGCATCTAGTGTATTTTGAGTGCTCTATAGGGCACTAGCAACACCAAAAGACAACAATGAAACAAATGAATTGAATCGATGGACAAACAACAAGCTGTCAAAAAATAATGCTCGGATGATATTGGAAAACAAAACAAAAAACAAACAAATACATATAAAAAACTTTCACTTAGTCGTTGTCTATCATTAAATGTTTTAAATGGCGAGCAGTTACTATTGCTTCACTTGCTTTTCTTTCTATGGTTGCAATTTTTTATTTTGACAGCTGATGGTTGTCCTTCAGTTCAATTCATTTGTTCCATTGTTGTCTTTCGGTGTTGCTAGTGCCCTATAGCGGACTGAATCTCTCACCGAAAGCGAAACTACGATTCTGTTGTTTTTTCATTTGTTTGTATATTTTCATCATACACACATACACAAAAATTCTTACTTACAAAAATTCACTAAAAAGGATTTCAAAGGAATTTTTCTATCGATTTCAAAGAAACAAAGGAACTCTAAGGGAACATGTTTCGAGTAGTATATTATTTTATTTTTTCTCTAAAAACTTCAAAACAATTTACAGCATATTATTTGTTTATCAATAAGACAATAAGGCGTTGGCCATAGAAAACATAATTTGGTTTTAGTCTTAGTAAGAATGTGTTTTGAACATCGTATTTGTATCACGGGTATGCCCTCATTCATTAGACACAAATACAATGTTATATATAAAAAAAAAATCATTCTTGGTAAATGATTGAAGGAATGTCGTACTACTTCGTAATTCATTCTGTAAATCGTGATTCTTCACTTTGGACTAAAAAAGGAACAAATTATTCAGTAATTTATTTTAAAACTTTTCTGTTTCCTCATATTAATTAAATACGCTATATTGGAAGAGTGACGGGTTTGTCAAAACAAAACATACACTTTTGTTTGTGCCGGGAGAATGTCAACAATTACCATTAGAGACATTTAAATAATTGATATAAAAATCGGAAAAATTAAATGGCCAGTGTGAATGTGAATATAAAAACGTTTGTGTGATAATGCATATTTGAAATAAAAGTGCATATCCAGTAATTGTGTGTATTTTTATTTGTTTTAGTGTGTTTGTAGTTGTACTTTTACGCCTAATGGACATAATGCTTGGTCAGCTACTCTTTGCGGTGTAAACTATTTTGGGGCAAACCAGATTTAGTCGTTAATAACACCGTATGGAAAACTGTGTTTTTTTATATAAAAGTGTTTTGTCCAAAATGCTACGAGATTCGGGTAGGTTCCAAGAAGAAACCCTTTTTGCGCCTTTTGCTGTTTTAGCACCAATGGAAATTATTCTTGTAAGAGTACAAATAATTAAATCATATCTCTCATATCTCAGTATAATATGGTCTAGGGATACAGAATTTGTACCAAAATTGCGTATCATAGGGTTATATTGTTCATATAATTAATCTTTATGTTTTTTATTTCTGTGTTCACATGATGATCTTATTGTATTACATTCATTTTATTGCATTTAATTTTATAAAACAATTAATTTAATTATCAATTGAGTTTCTATTGTTTTTGTTCTCGTTCTAATGACAATATTTTGTTATCCTTGCTCTTGTTAATGATAACTCAATTATTAATTTTATAGTTCTATGGATGATACTTCTTTGTAAATCACTTTTATAATAACTAAATAAGGAAGACATTAAAATAATTAATTAGGCTACGATAATGGCAGGAAAGTGTCAACATGCTCAGATGAATGATAACCTCGAAATACATGATTGTGTCAGGATAAAACAGTGACTGGAGAAGAGCTTTGAATCCATCGGCGGCCGTTTGTAAATACAAACGTGGGGAATTAAAAGGTCAAATTTGATTTATTTACTTGTAATGAAAATGTTTACTTTTGAAACTTTAAAATAACATTGCTGTTATTTTAGGCGGAGATCTATCTACAAACGCAGACTCGTCGAGTTTTATTTACAATGGGTACAGTCTTAAGGCAAATTTATATTACAAGTGACTCTTTGAGTAATATTTCTCTTTAAGAGTTTTGGAAATATATTAAATGTATGCCTACTTGCAAATATATTATAACCCTATTCAATAATCGTAATACAAAAGACAATACATAATCAATCATTGAACTAGCTTTCAATGAATAGTATTGCTTACTTTTCATCGTGCAGATAACAGACTGCAGTTGTAGGCCTCACGGACAGAACAAGTGTTTATACTATGTAGTATCACAATCAAATAATGTATTCAGTAACGAAACTCAAACAATTTTCTTGCTGCAAACACATCCCATGCCTATTCGGCAGTAAAAATAAACGACACGCTCCAAGCGGACAAACCGAGAAGCACTATATCGAGGTTGCTATCAAGGTATGCCCAGGACATAGTGTGGTACACGTCAACACTTACCACGCTTTATTTGTTAAAATATTGGTCTTTATTGTATATCGTTTATATTAAACCGTATTTAGTTAACATGTAAATGGCCGTTATAAAGATTACTTCAAAATCGAAGACACAATAGTGAACTTGTTATAGGAAGTTACGCATGAAACAAGGAAATATCAGCAAGGCATATTGGTTTTTCTTCACTTCATTTGCCTAAAAAATAGTAAAAGTATTTAGACAAGAGTGCTTTTAAAAAACGTAGCAGCTTTTTACAGAATAAAGTAACTTTTGAGATAGAAAGTGCCTGAACGCAAATTCATAGCATGTACTGATATGCAAAGTTTTCACGGTCCAAACGCACGTCGTAACTACATATTATTTAAGTTCTTTCTAAATACTTAGTTATAAAAAATGTATCCTATTGCAACGGGTTATTACTCTTCAAAATTGGTATTTGCTTGAATAAATTGATTGGACAGTTGGCCTATACTGCATGGCTTGTAAGATTTTTAAATATCTTATCAAAACTGTTTTTCTGAAAAGTGTGTCCTCACAGCTGACCTCCCACACTTGTAAAGGCGGGTTTACTTAACTGACTAATGATTAAGGATTAGCGACTAAAAGCGTGTTTATATAACTGACTAGTCGCAACAGGCTTCTCTCATTGGCCGACAGTGAGAATACTTCTCTGCGATTGGCTGTGACTAAGGTTTGTCTTGACTTGACTAAGAAGTTGAACATATCTCAACTCCTTGGTCAAGTCCTTAGTCACGGCCAATCAGCACGCAGTATTCCCACTGTCGGCCAATGAGAGAAAACTGTTGCGGCTAGTCAGTTATATAAACACGCTCTTAGTCGCTAATCCTTAATCATTAGTCAGTTATGTAAACCCGCCATAAGGGTGACTAGTAGCTCGACCTCTTGGTTGGTACCTTACAGACCTAACGGCTGTGAGGCCTGTCCTAGTGAGATATACATGATTGCCTGATCAAAACTGGTACTGATCTTCCGACCATACGTAACTAATGCCTTCCACATAAGAATATGTTACATATGTTTAAAAAACAGCAAAGAGTCATATAATTAAATAGTTAATACTTATTTGTATTTGTATTGTGTCTGTATTAGTTTAAGATGTATTAGTTACCAATGGTTGATAATATTTGAAGCTACAGTTAGTTAGTAGAGTTAGTTTTACTTCGTTAATTCTAAAGTGTTGTATGAATTCACTATGTATTACAAGAATAAAATATTTTTTTAAGCTATCTTAGTTTTAGAATCGGCTGACAGACACTGTGTCATTTTCTGTCAACCGTCACATTTAAATTGTGTTTACAATGAATGATGGAAATAAATAATTATAATACCAACACTGACAAAATTAATCTAATACAAAGGTTATAGTATATTTATACTAGATTAACGGACTTGACACTGTTCTATTGGTTTAATACCATCAGTTTCGATGCACGTTTACATAGAGCAATCATTACTCAACGTGTTTGAAATAACTGTACTAATCTCAATTACACTGCTAAGAAGTATCGGTCGTTCAACATCTTGAGGTTGATTGTTATATTGGTATGATATGTCTTACATCGTATGTCTAATAGACTACCGCACCGCGCGCTAGTGTCGCAGGGAAGAATCTGACATGAGCAAAAACACCTTCACTAAGAATTGGCCAAGACTTTGGATGGTCAAAGTGGCAGACTCGGAATCTGTCAACCGTTGGATCACTATGTTTCCACACAAGAGAAAGAAACCGACTGATAACTGGACGACTAAACTGTTTCGAACAAGCCACAACGCCCGAAGTAACGATGATGTCTCAAATAAAGCTAATTTTTCTCTTGGACGCTCTAGCCGCGACGTTTTGACAAGAAACCGAGGAGAAACAGTAGCCCGGCCATTTACGGTCTCCTTCTTGCTCTATATATTAGGAACATCTCTATCCTTTCTGTGCGGATTCACGTTGTATTATTACTTCAAGTTTTATCTCTAGAACCGTCCAACTCACTAAACTCCTTTTGGCAACCGTCGACGAGATTTTCGGAATTGCCTCCTTGCCGATGAAGATTTTTCGAAAGTTGGGAGGAAACTTTTTGTGTAGAAGAAATCAGCAGTAACTTGTGTCGCCAATTAAAGAAGCAATTTTTTCTCCCCAGCGGGCTGCGGAGCAATTTGAAGATGGGTGGACTGAGCGGAGAGGGCGATGAAGGAGATAGAAAACTTCTATCCCCTCTTAAGAAACTATAATCTTGAACTCGCAAAGTAGTCTGGAGACGATAAACGCATTCTGTTGCAATGAAATTACTGGAATTAGATCGATAAGAGGTAAAGAAAGCTGCAGGGGTCAGTTTTTATTTGTCAACTCTTTATCACTTGTGAAATAAACGAAAAAGGTATTTCCTGAATACCGTCAACATGAACAGTTAACAGAACGTCATGCTTAGTTTCCATGTCTGCCTTTCTTCCCAATGCAACCCAAAGCGTTTGCACTTAGTTGACGCACATTACTGTAATTATCTGTAACTGTCAACACATCAGGAGATCCGCATCATTCAATTGTAAAACATGATGTGTTGAAAGTTACAGAACATTGAAGTAATCTACGGTCAAATCAGTGGGTTGTGCTGATCCTGTTGGGAAAACGCAGGCATGAAAACAGTGCAGCGTCCTCAGCTTCACCATGGTAACGAAACTCTTGGCATGCGTTCACCCCCCCCCCCCCCCCCCCCCCCCCCCCACCCGCACACATGTTCAGAAAACAGTGATCTTTGTCTGTCTTTCCCACAATACAGGATGCATATATAAGTATACGAGTCACCTCTCTACAAGTAGATCTCTGACACACTAAGATATAGGAGTGTGTTGGGGCGAAGTGTGCAGAGCTCAAAAAGCGTGAGTATTTAAAGTATTTCGTTCGTATCTTTTAAACAACTTTCAAAATCAAAATTGTGGGCAAATACCCCCTGACAGATATTATCAAAGTCTAGAGCTCTTGGTAAAATAGATGCAAAATTCATTACGTTTGGAATAAACCCCAATAAGGTCTTAATTATTGGATTTAATCCAATCGTAGTGAATTTTTCACGTATTTGTTGTCTTTTTCTGTGATCCTAGTAACATCTAGCAGGGAGTATCGAACCACAATTTATGATTTAAAAAGTTATTTTAAAGATACAATCAGAAAACCTTAAACTCGCGTTTTTTGAGCTCTATCTTCTTCAAGCTCTTAATTATACGTTTGCTATTAATGAAATAAAACCGGTTTGCCGCTGTCCGCGCTCATTCGTTTTCATTTTTCTAAATGGTCCATTCAAAGATTGTAAGGTTCATCGCAGATTAACACGATGAATGGGGTATTTCTCTGTCAAATAGAGAGTTGTCGTCTAGTCATAGATATTCTTATGCATATTGAATAATTCCAGAGAAAAATGATGCGAATATCAAAGTTAACACAACGATTTAACATCATCATTTTGTAACGAAAGTTATTAATTAACGTGCCGAACCGAACCCGCAACGTCGGATTTCATTAGGTTCGATTCGAGGGGTGTCGGAGACTTCTCCCCTGCACGTTAGGTTTTCAACGGCGAATTGTATAGCCCCTTAATTGGTTCGCTTGGCTCGTGGGCGCCAAATGCCGCTGAATAGGTCCCGTTCCGTGCACACCAAGGCGAACCATTCGCGTATACGTACAGATAACTTTCTTAACTACCCTAGCTCCCACCTGGCAATTGGATCTTAACAATATGTTTGAGAACAGCCAAGATTTCTGTTTCAGAGAAATCGACTAAGTCGTAGAATCGGATGTAATCGGTGGGAAATAGAAGGATTCGAAAGAGAACGAATTCGATTTTGAGTACGACATGGATAAATAAGGTTTGTTTGATTATCCTTTCTCGTGTAGTGTAAGTGTAGTGTAATTGTAGACTTTTACACCTGAAGTTCCTACACTTCATCAGAAAATATAAAACGGATTTTGTGTACACTTTACACCACGCTTTACACGGACCACTCAGGCTTAGAGGTTAAAGTATATATATAGATAAAGTCCTTATAAAGGAAGCTCAATATACATTTAGTATCAGTTTTAAATACGTACATTTATTATGGAAGTGTTACCGTTTTACCATCGATTGAAGCAGAATGCGTTTTTTCATTATTAGTTACCTGCTTATCTTGAACTGACACAATATTGGCTCCTTCTCATATCACGCTCTTCTTATATACACGACATCAAAAGCAGTTGTAGAAAGTGTTACACTTTACATTAACACTGAGTAAATAAAACGCCGAAATTAGCACTTCACTTAATACTAAAACGACTTTTCTAACGATTGAGCATACACTAGTGTAAAGTGTGGTCAGTGCAGTCCAATCAATCGATACTATAAATACTCTAGTGTCTCCAAAAGTATTTGCTTCTTGTATTGCCGTTTTTAATGCAGGGGCGTCTTTTACAAACATAAGGTTAACTGCAGTGTATTAAATCTTCCCATAAACTGAAGATTAACAAACAAGTCGTTCAGGTATTCATAGTTCCCACGTGACGTCACAGCGGCCATGATTGCGACACAATTGATAAAGACCAATCCTAGATCATTGGCAAATACTATTGAAATTCGATAAATAAGCCTATTTTAGAATTTTAAAATAAACATAAGTTAAAAAACAATTAAAACTTACGACACACCAATTTTATTTTTTTTAAATGCTGAATTTTAAAGAACTAAGAATGTCTGTGTTCTACCACAACAGCCTTCAATTGTTTCTCCATGGCAACGTCCAAGTTTGATCACAAATGTGGCCGCCACGCGCAAAGATGTGACGTACGTGCAACCTATGAATAGTAAATGTGTCACGTATCTGTAGCTACAAACAGAGATTCACAACTTTGCGTATATAAAATGGCGCATCTACAAAAACAAGTTGGTGGCTTGGTGGAGGTGCCGGGTAGGGTACCCAGGTCGTTACAAAACTATTACTAAATTATTCTTCTTTAATATTTGGTGCCAGAAACAGAGTAATAATAATACTTGATAACACTAACACATTTTCTTCTTTAATATATGTAACATTTTTAACCATTTTCTTTAATTTCGTGGACGTGAATGTGATTATATTAAACGTATTAACAACGGGCATATATTATAATGTATCTAGTTCGAAACACAGCGCAAACATGATTGAAACATTAAGAGCAGAAATTTTACATTTTAAAATGAATCTTCAGACTAAAATATTTTAGTTATCATTAAAAATAATAACATATTATTGTTGCTTAACAATCATTAGTTGATTTAAAAATAATACGTTTCCTAATATTCATATCTTAAGTAGAACACTAAAATTACACTGTAGGGTGTTTTATAGTTGTATATTGGGAACATCTCATAACAGCCCTGCAAGCCTGCATTACATTCTAAACGGCGATTGTTAAGAGCGAAGGGTAGGCCTATACCTCTACGTCAAAAACCGCAGAAAATTTTCATTTCTTAATTATATCTTATTAAGAATGCTACTCTAAATCGAAAATCGGAGTCAACCACTGTGTTCTGGTAAGCCCTGCATTATGAATGAAATATCATAACCATTAGCGTAGTTATTTTGATTGTTAACAGGGAAGGATACTTCTACGTCAAAAACCGCACAAAATTTCGATTTTTAAATTATATCACAAGAATGGGCTTCGAAATCGAAAATCTGAATCAACAGCGCACTGTGGGATTGTAATCCCTACACATTGAATGCACTAAGTCGTGACTTATATTATAATCAGTATGTTTTTTTATAAATAATTAATTTAATTACTAATTAATGAATTATAATCAAAATACTACGCTAATGGTTACAATATTTTATTTAGTATGTAGAGATTACCAAAGCACAGTTCGCTGCTGATTTAGATTTTCAATTTATAGTTGCAATCTTGAGATATAATTTAATAACGAACATTTTCTGCGGTTTTTGACGTAGAGACTACCCTTTCCTCTTAAATCGATAATAAGTAAAAAAAATTAATCAGATAAAAAATTCTTACTGAATCCAATTTAAGACACAATCTAGATCATTCAGTATGTAGGACTTACCAAACCACAGTGCGCTGTTGATTAAGATCTTCGATTTCGAAGGCCAGTCTTGAGATATAATTTAAAAATGAAAATTTGTGCAATTTTTGACGTAGAGGTATCCTTCCCTGTTAAGGGCCAAGGATAGCTCGCAATATTGAACCACGCAAAAAACGTAATTTATTATATTAAAAAAAGTGATTCATACGCATTTTTGGGTTTTGTATCAGCTCAAAATGAAATTTGGAAATTTTTAATATTGTAATTGATACGATTGATTTTTAATATTTGAGTAAAGAATTTATAATTAATTAGTAATATAATGATATAACAATCGTACTATAAAATCTTTTTTGCTTTTAAATCCATTCTTTAGCTGATACAAAACCAAATCCCTGGTTAAAACATTTGTTTTCATTGCCTCGATGTGTTCCCAAGATGTCGATTGAAACACGTTAATATATTATTATTAACGGGCTGGCTGGCGTGACCCAACTCTGACATGTGCTATAAGTAATGTGGTTTCAGTGTTATGTTGCACACTTCATAGGTATACGGGCTGTTTGCTTAAGACCCATAAATTACCCTGAAAGGCGGGAATTTAAAACCCGATTAATTGTGCACGCTGGTGTTTATTTCTACACGAAACAGGTGGGATTTAGTATAATTAATCAAACGGACCTTTTAAAAAGTTTAATTTGAAATTATGTAAGTTGAAGAAAAAGCACATCCATATTAAGGCTTATAACCTTAAGTACACTTGGAAAGTTAAACAATGGTTCGTTCACTAGATTGCATAATAGGGAACACGCGTATGAAAATTTTAATCGATTTTTAAATACCTTGTCTCTCATTTAATAATTTTGTGTCTTTGAATTTTGAAAAACGGATCAGTCTATGCCTCAAAATAATTGGTTTAGTAACGATAAATAAAAGGGCGCGAAAAACGAGCCGCCGCCATGTAGAGTGGATTTGACGTCATAGTTTTGTTCTGCGTACGCTCACCGCCTCAGCGATTGGTCTGTTCTGCCACGTCTACAGAACCATTGCGTCACAGCCACCTGTACGCGTTTCAGATCCCCAGTTTAAACTTCAATAAATGCGACCACATTAAACCTATTTAAAAATTTCTTTTTTACGTGTGACTTGCATTAATATACTTTTTGTATCTAATACTATTAAGCTAAGTGTTTGGTTTAACAAAAAAAATCGTACGCGTGTTGCATATTGATTATTGTTGAACGTGTTTTTCCGTTCGTTCAAAGCAATATATTTTCCAAAATTCAAAATCATCGTCATTATTTTAAGTAATGGCCAAGACATAATATAATATTTTAAATTATTAATCAATGCTGATTCCTAGAGGCGTATTAGTATAACATATTATGATGATTGATGATTATTGAAGAAACATTTTCTTTTAGTTTTAGTTATCCAGAATTCCCAAAATAAAAATTATTCGTACGATTTCCCTCTCTCCCTCCCGCCCTCATTTCCTCTCTCTCTCACTCCTTCGTACTTTTGTTGAACTTTATGTTTTCAGAATATTACGTGTTCCTTTACATGCATTGTTATTATAAAATGGAAGAATGGAAGTAAATTCCCCACAGTATTAATCGTGCCACGCTAAATATACCATTAATATTTTACTTTCTTAATAACATTTACTCTCTCAGTAGGGATTTGCTTTTCCACTTAAATCTTTGAAATAAAGATCTCGTCCCCCAATTCATCTTTTACCCTCTCACCCCTCCCTCTGAACCATTCCTCTCCAGCATTCTACATACGACCGCCCCCCCCCCCCCTGTACCGCGTCATATGACCTAGTTGTCGAGTACGTCGTTAAACCAAATAATAGTAGCAACAGAGACGATGTCCAATGTGATATCAGGGAAGCAACAATATTTTTCCTGAACAAACGTAGAATGTTCTTAGTTCTTGCTCAACTGAATCGCACTTACACAATGAAAATACTTAAAATGTGTTAACACTATTGTTCTTGAAAATATTACTATTTTTTGTATCCAGGTTTTGAGAATAGAAAAATCATTGTAATTACACTGAAAAATGAAACCCCGATATTGAGGTGTATAACAGTGATCGTCAATGTCAATATCAATGACAATGTCAATTGCAATGTCAATGTCAATGTCAATGTCAATGTCAATGTCAATGTCAATGTAAATGTCAATGTCAAAGACAATGACAATGTCAATGTCAATGTCAATGTCAATATAAACGGCAATGTCAATGTCGAAGTCAATGTCAAATGTCAAATGTCAATGTCAATGTCAACATAAGACGACACACAACGTTTCAACCTGTCCATGTTCGTCACGTCATGTTAACTTCGTGCGTCTAAAAGACGTGAACTAAGTACTTGAAACATGAAAATCTACCTGCTAGAAAGCGTTGATTTCATTCCGTTAATATACACAAATGAAATTCAATTAAAACTCAATTCGTCTAAAGATGTAAAGGCCATCCTTTAACATATAATCTTTGTGGTGAATACTAATATTGCGTATGGCAAACTACCGGTACCGAACAATAAATTGCACACACATTTGAATTCGCTGCAGTTGTGTTGTAATGCAACATTATCAGCACTGAATATCTTGAAGACAAGTTTCAGTCGTATGCATTTCAACATCGCATAAATGAATTCCGACAACTTTACGATCTCCCGGCACGTTTTGTTGTTGAACCTAATTACATTATGTTCGTTTTACCTTCAACCCCGGTTTGTTCTTCAAGCCATTATGTAAATGTTTTTACCCGTTGTACGAAAACGATCCATGTTCAGTTTCAATTTTGTTTCGCACATTTTATTGTTTTTCCTTCGTCTGCCCAATCGTAAGTTATTCCATCTTTATTCGCAGAATAAATCGTCGTGTGTGTGTGTATGCGTTATCTATTGGGGCTCTTATGGATCTATGCGTGAGCAGTTTATTTCTATAGACTCCGCCGAGCAGCCATATTATATATAAATGAGAACTCTACGCATTTTCAATGAGGTTTATGTTCTAAGTAAACGCAGGGTTCTACAACCACAGTCAACATAAAAAATAAAAGATAGACTATAATAACTAAAGAAATTTGGTTTCTTGTCTTCTCACTACAAACTGAATTAAGAAACGTGAAACTATTTTCGTGATTCGAATGGATATTTATAAGAGAAACTCGTTGGTGGGTTTGTTGTGAAATCCAGAAATGAAAAACCCAAGCCCGACTGGGAATCAACCCCAAGTCTCTAACTTGTCGGACATTACGTTGCTAGACCCGGTCGTCTAGGGGTCAAGACGCCCACCTGGTTAGTAGGAGGCCTGGGTTCAATTCCCAGTTAAAGGTTGGTTTTGCTAGTTTCACAATTTCACAATTTTTGTGATATTTTCTTCAGTCAACATTCAAGCCTTTGGGTAAAAAAGAGAGTTGAATTACTAAATGCTGATGCTACTGAATGAAAATTTATTACATATGCCGCAGCGTGCCTGTATAAAATACAATCGCCCCGTAATCGATTAAAGGAAATTGAAACACAAATATCTGTGGAATATGATGTTTTCCAACCAAAATATTCAGTAACTATTGCATTAAACATTTCAAGTAAGGTACCACAATAGGGGAACAAAATCTCAAAAATAAAACACTATCATAATTTTTATTCAATATTCTTGGAAGTCCATTGACTTTTAGTTACTTCTAAATACAGTACACACATATTTTCGGAATAAGTACAAAATAAATAGATGTTTGTTGTTTAACATATAATTTTATTTTAAACTATACTATACTATAACTATACTATATTTTATTTGCAACTATACAACTTTATTTGATGTAATTGAATCAAAGATTATTGGTTCCAAGGACTTGGATCTTCGCCCAGCCCAGATGTCATTGCAACATAAAAGAAACGAATAACAAAATACAAACTAAGTAACCTTAAATATGTACTATCACAATTAAATAAATATGATTTGTCTATTATGAAGTAACTTGTGAAATGTTCACAAAAGATGGCTTACTAAGCTAAATCTGCTACTTTGTACATACTATTGGCCGTTTAAGTGTTAAATATTTTCAAATAATACCAAATGTACGACCAATTTAAAAAAATTATATTAAAAAAACAAAATCCTCTATTGACAAAAATTGTCTTAAAACTTAGCTGGCACCAACAAACCTTCGTACTATAAAAATAAATCTCGCTGTGAAACACGTAGTTTCTAAATCGTGTTGGTCCAATATTCGAGCAACAGTGTGTACTACCACCCGCCCAAAATTGCCCCCAACAAATTTTGTTTCGTTTATATACTTTTAAACAATGTATTATTAACGACTGACATAAGAAAATATAGATTTTGTGTTATGACTTCAGTCTAGGGATTCTCCTTAATAATATGAATTCAAAGACGACCACTATGAACATGTCTAACGTTCCATCTCAACTGCGTCATCTCCCCAACCATTAGCAGCATCTTCGTCCCACCCCCACCACATGAACGAGGCCACACTTAGTGTCGGCGCATCAACTGGACGTTAGAATGAGAGCACTCAACGCAGATATGACATTTCACTTCCCTATCTATGGGGACGAACATATTTTATCAACGATGAATGAATGCGTATACGGTTTCACTGACTTTGTCTCCGTTTTTGTGTTTGATGTTTTAACCTTGATGTTGTTACATTGAATGGATGGGTGGACACTCTAGTGATGCATGTTTCAGATGGCTGAAGGTTTTAGGCTTAGATTTCGGGAATAAACTAGGGATCTCTAAAAATAAAATCATTGGGTCGATGTTGCAAAGATTCTTGTTTGTCACAGTGAAGCGTAGTTTAGACATAGGGAGTAGTAACAGGCATGTGAAACATGCGTACATGGATACTGTGAGGCCCTGATCTATGTTAGTTGTATGTTATTGTGCCCTGTATTACTTGAGTTGCAAGTTGGTTTACTCTGTAGAGCGTAGTTTAGACAGCGGGAGTATAGTAACAGGGATGTGAAACAGGCGTATGGATACTGTGAGGCCCTGATCTATGTTAGTTGTATGTTATTGTGCCGTGTATTACTTGAGTTGCAAGTTGGTTTACTCTGTAGATAAGCGTAGTTTAGACAACGGGAGTATAGTAACAGGCATGTGAAACAGGCGTATGGATACTGTGAGGCATGATCTATGTTAGTTGTATGTTATTGTGCCGTGTATTACTTGAGTTGCAAGTTGGTTTACTCTGTAGATAAGCGTAGTTTAGAAAGCGGGAGTATAGTAACAGGGATGTGAAACAGGCGTATGGATACTGTGAGGCCCTGATCTATGTTAGTTGTATGTTATTGTGCCGTGTATTACTTGAGTTGAAAGTTGGTTTACTCTGTAGATAAGCGTAGTTTAGACAACGGGAGTATAGTAACAGGCATGTGAAACAGGCGTATGGATACTGTGAGGCATGATCTATGTTAGTTCTATGTTATTGTGCCCTGTATTATTTGAGTTGCAAGTTGGTTTACTCTGTAGATAAGCGTAGTTTAGACAGCGGGAGTATAGTAACAGGGATGTGAAACAGGCGTATGGATACTGTGAGGCCCTGATCTATGTTAGTTGTATGTTATTGTGCCCTGTATTACTTGAGTTGAAAGTTGGTTTACTCTGTAGATAAGCGTAGTTTAGACAACGGGAGTAGTAACAGGGATGTGAAACAGGCGTATGGATACTGTGAGGCCCTGATCTATGATAGTTGTATGTTATTGTTCCCGGTATTACTTGAGTTGAAAGTTGGTTTACTCTGTAGATAAGCGTAGTTTAGACAACGGGAGTAGTAACAGGCATGTGAAACAGGCGTATGGATACTGTGAGGCCCTGATCTATGATAGTTGTATGTTATTGTTCCCGGTATTACTTGAGTTGAAAGTTGGTTTACTCTGTAGATAAGCGTAGTTTAGACAACGGGAGTATAGTAACAGGCATGTGAAACAGGCGTATATGGATACTGTGAGGCCCTGATCTATGTTAGTTGTATGTTATTGTGCCCTGTATTACTTGAGTTGAAATTTCGTTTACTCTGTAGATGAGCGTAGCTTAGACAACGGGAGTATAGTAACAGGCATGTGAAACAGGCGTATGGATACTGTGAGGCCCTGATCTATGTTAGTTCTATGTTATTGTGCCCTGTATTACTTGAGTTGAAAGTTCGTTTACTCTGTAGATAAGCGTAGCTTAGACAACGGGAGTAGTAACAGGCATGTGAAACAGGCGTATGGATACTGTGAGGCCCTGATCTATGTTAGTTCTATGTTATTGTGCCCTGTATTACTTGACTTGAAAGTTGGTTTACTCTGTAGATCATACGTATAACGTCGAAATATTATCTTATTTGTATCGTTCAATGTTTTTACATTTTTAAGTAGTTGTTAGATATATTCTCTTTATTAGGTATGCAGATTGCAGCCTAATAGGATACATTACACAACTAAATGTAATATTTAACCTTGTACTTATTTTCAGATATACACAACGTATTGATTTGAAATTTTAAACGTTCTTTGAAAGTTCCTTGATTCAAAATTAGAACTACATGGTCTTTTGTGCTCTAAAATTTTTGGGGTAGATTAGAGGGAATATCGTATGAGTGTAGAAATAAAACCAAAATCATGACCATCTGTCCTGTGGAATTCCCGACTTGTGCGTGTAAAAATTACTTTTAAATGCTGTTTGCGCGAGGAAGCAGAGAGAAAATATTGTATAATTAGAACTGAAAGTAGACTGTATATTTTGATTGAACTTACCGAGAATGCAGTGAGGTGGAGAATAGTGTGATGCCGAAGTGCAGAGACTAGTAGTTTGCCTGGCTCGATAGGTAAAGAAAAGATTAAAGAACCCAGGGTTGAAAGGAGAAGAAAGAAAGAGTAAGAAAAACGCCTCAAGAGAGGCTCGAACCACAAGCAGCAGCGCGTAGACAATGGGTGAGCTCGATGCTCGGAGTCCGCAAGCGGTTCGAAGGCGAGATGACAGGCACGTAAGTAGTATTTAGGTAGGTATGATCCATCGGGCTTTGGGTAGCTATGATCCATCGGGCTGTACTTCAGCGCATATTAAAAATAAAAATAACCTTGATAATAATACGATAATTGCACTTCGATTGGTACTATTTTGAAAGAGATATCTATAATGGTTTTCTTATAAATAAATAAAATATCTGTAATGGTTTTCTTATAAATAAATAAAAGTGCAAAATGTCTCCGAGCGCGAGCTCTGTGAGGTTTGTCATGTTCAATTAATGTATCCGGCGTGCATTGTTTGTAAACAAGTGTTACGCATGCTTGATGTTCTGCGTCTCGATCCCCGGCGAGAGAGAGAGAGAGAGAGAGAGAGAGAGAGAGAGAGAGAGTTCCTATCCCGAGAACACTTGAGACCTCCAGACGGTATAACAAGACTTTTGGTTATGCTCCCCTCTCGCCATGTGGTCGTGTGTTTAGACAGTATTTGTCAGTACGTTACAGCTCGTCGAGAAAGATTCGTGTTTTCTTATATCGCATGGTCGTGAATTTTATAAAATGTGCCTGGGATATAGCATAGGATGGTCGGGATTAAGGTATAGTTTAAAAATAAAATCATATCCAAATGAATAACTTTTATTTAGTAATCCTATTACAATAGTGTTAGTTTGAACAGCATTTGATTTTTTTCTTCGTGGTCTTCCTAGGACAAGGAGATTCAAGACTATCGTCTTTGTTAACATAACTTGTATTTAAGTTATCCTATTACAATAGTGTTTGTTTGACCAGTATTTGATTTCTTCTTCTTCTTCGGTGTCTTCCTGGGGCAAGGAGGTTCCAATCCGTCGTCGATATTAGCAGTTGAATTGTTTACTATTTTCTTGGGACAACGAGGCAGGGAGGGACGCTTCATTTTTTGCGGCCCACGTATGTTTATCTGAACAACTCCTCCAACAAGAGTACTCAACTCTAGAGATTCTCCATTGTCCGTATTTACCTGAGCAATATTAGGTAAAGGATTAAGACTACCTCTGGAGTGAAAGCTATTGTCTTGTTTTGCATCTCTACGGGATCTAGGAATGATATTCAGGTTGATACGAGCAAGGAGTTTAAATTCATCAGCCGATCTTTTCTCTCCGTCTCCAGTCTCGGTTTGGTTTACTAAAAACAAAATAGAAAAGTGATAACCTTACACGGGTTAGTGTTTTATTTCAAATGGTATCCATTTACTTACAGCCAAAGACGACCTGAGTCATCAAAAAAATGAGAAGTAGATACTTCATCTTCGACGTTCGTTTAGAAACTGAGAGACGGAGAGAATCGTTCGACGTTTTTAAAGAAAACATACGCTAGACAGTATAAGTTATTTTTTATTTATCATGTTACATACATGTTACTTGACAAACATCTTTCAAGCATGAAATGTAATTAATTAAGCATTATAGATAAGAATTAACGTTATTCAATGATACTTGACAAAGGAAATTTTATTAATAGCTTGGCAAATAATAAAATCAACTAAGCACTATAGAAAAGAATTATACTTGATAATCAACATCATTCAAATATATTTACTATTTATCCAGACAACACTTATTCTATTGCTTTTACTTCGTCAAAAAGAATCTCATAGTCAATACATGCTGAAATCACTTCAGGTGTTACGTACTCAGTACTAGATTTAATTAGAGAATAATATTTCTGGACATCACTTCTAAACAGTTCATATTTTAACGATTGCCTTGTCACACAAACAAAATATTTTATAAGATTGTTCACTTCTTCTTCTGAAAGTCGCACAGCCCAAAAGTCCGTTTTAATGACGACGTATGGTTTGCCAAGACTAACGACCCTTTTTATCGAGATCGTGTCATACTTGTTATTCGTCTTTTCGTGCAGCTCGTTTACTAGAGCCCCCCACATTGCAGGATTCAAGAGAACGTACGGGCCATTGACCCGCCCTATCTCTACCAACGAGTCAAAATCTTTTTCGGGGTATATTCCAACTGACACGTATGCCGAATGTCCTGGGTTCAAGAAGAATACTCGGTGTAGAATGCTAACGAATCTCGAAGGTTTCGCTCTTCGAATGCGACGGGTGTTGATCGGTGAGACTTCATGTTCACCTCCAGGTGAGACCTCCATTGTAGACGAGGTATTCACAGCGTCGGTGTTGACTGTTGAGAGCTCCATTGCAGACTGATGCTCTACATATGTATTCGACGGTTTTCAATACTTTCCGAGAAGAAAATTAACGCCATGTCTTTCCGTCGGGTGCGGACAAATCACGTGTTGTTTCTTGAGATAATCGTAATTCAACCATATTGCCAACTTGAGGGCGTTTCGCAGAGCGCATGATTTGTTTGGCAGGCGGTGGCATGCGAACGTACAACTCATCGTGTCGGTAAATGCAATATCTTCGGGATACGGGGCTGAACATTCCCTCCTCATATTTATAAATGTTCTCCCTGTTATTTCTGCGAGAAACAGACATTTCTCCTCGTTGAAGGCGTAGAGGGGTCCCGTCGTGGCGGTGGCTTCTTCCAAAATGTCGGTA
Organism: Isoperla grammatica; assembly: GCA_945910005.1. Taxonomy (NCBI): domain Eukaryota; kingdom Metazoa; phylum Arthropoda; class Insecta; order Plecoptera; family Perlodidae; genus Isoperla; species Isoperla grammatica. The sequence goes on from OX246738.1 coordinate 86,553,284, forward strand.
AGTTCTTCGTAAGGGATGTATCCATCTTGCCAATTAATGCCGTGTTTGAAGACAGTCGTCACCATCCGTTCATCATTTTCTTCGGATTTAAATAGGAACCATCCTACTCTCTTGCAGTCTTGACTGACAATAGCGAGTTCTTTGATTATCCATTTTCCTTCAAGGTCGATAACGTATTCAAAGTCAACCACAAGTGCCATGGTCGACAGTCTGCTTGCAACTGACGCCTGCTTCTCAATGTCTTACAAATATATCCATCTCCGGCACACAGGTTTGATTTTTTTCTTCATCTTTACAAGGTGTACACTCTCCAAATGAATGACGGAACATCTTGATAACTCTGCGATCGTTGAGGCAGCAGTCGACAGGACTGAACATGTCTGTGAACGTCTTCATAGAGTGATGTGTTGATCGGTATTTCACGTAGAGACAACAGTACTGGCCGCATACGCTGGATGCGATTCCTTGAAGTCTCTGCTTGTTGAATGTCCAATGTGTCGAGTGATGTTGCAGAAACGTGACGAGATCGTGATGAAGAGGCGGTAGGCCGTACGAGTCAAAGTATTCTCCGTAGCCGTTCTCGGAGATGGCAATCGCAATCCAATGAGAACCAGGTAGTGATTGAACGTCTAGGTTAATGACAAAGGTCGCAGGTAGGGAAAAATAAGAGGGAATTTTATCGCGAGCATAGACGCCTTTAAAGTTTCTAAAGTTTAGAACTTTTTTAATTTCAAGAGTGTTCATAGTGTTTAGTAAAGTAGAGAAACAGCTCTGTGATTATCAATAGCAATCGTTCCGTCATAAACGGCGTAGACAATACAGGATAGTGAGTCGGCCAGCTGACTTGCGAATCGAAGCTCGATACGTACTGTACCGGCTAAGGGTAGACTCGAGTGTGTTTCAACCCCCGATGAATCAGGTGTTAAATCAAAGGCAAAGAGGGTATAACCATGGTAAAACATGTGCTTCGTAATCAGATGTGTTTGGTTTTGATGATGGATACCTGTGCCCGAGAACAGAGTTTGATAAGCGGTGGCAATCAGTTCCTCGTGTTTAAAATTACATTTGACGGGATCATTAACAGTAACACCATTCACAAAGACGGCAATGTTTGCCAAATCGGAATGAATAAACTGGTATGGATTAGTGGTATAACTACCTACAAAACTTTCATTTTTTACGAGACCGAAAATGATGTACTTGGGAATAGGCCCTTGTATGACATTGTCTAGGTTCACAGAGTTTGAACCTTTAGGAATAGTTAAATTTTTTACTTCTACCCTATTGATATGGTAGTTTGCAGTATGTTTAAGTAAATGTTTTTCAATCGCTAGAGCTTTTTGCGAACTGATTTCTACTTGTTTAATGAATAGCGAAGCATCCAAGATTCTAATTTTTCCAGTCACCTCTTTAGTTTTCGAAAACATGTAAAACGAAGGGCTGGCCCTATTCAATTTAATACGAATCGAAACATTGTTCAACATTAACTGAGAAACATTAAACAAGTCTACATGAAGACGCCCCATTAGCTCGACAGGTTTACTGTCTTTTAGCATATCCGAACGGGTACTATAACCCTTGTTCTGAGCACTAGCACTAAGGCCCCCATCCGTATCCTCTGTGTCCAGGTAGAATAGACTATTAGTCATATGTGTTTTCACTGCATCCTCTGTATAGCTCAGTAGACTTTCCAAGATGATTCTATACTGATAGTTATCAGTGTTTTTGGTGACGGTGGTTTCATTGAGAGACACGTTCACCTCAGAAAAGAGACTATTCAGTAAATAGTTGACACACCCGGGTTGACTGGTATCTTCGGATGTAAAGTCTTCCCCTGTTAATTTGGTAGTCTTGATTTTCAGCCACAAATAGACAGATGCTAGATCACGATAATACTCTGTATCCCCCGGACAATTAAACTCCAGCTGGGTCTCATTATCTAGCGAGCTAACCGATTTGTAACCCACGACACGATTGCCTCTGATTTCCGTTTGAATAGCACGTTCAGTGAACAGGTCGAGCTCAGTTTTACTACACAGCATCTCTCTAATCAAATATATCGCGTTTCTCTCTGGCAAGACGTTTGACACCTCGAGCTCTACCACCTCGAGCTCTACCTACAGACTGACCACGTTTTCGTTTTAACCTCCTTTTTAAACCCTTTCCGACCATGTTCCGGTCGACAGCCTCAGCGACCCGTTTATGAACTATACTCTCTAGGTCTTGTTCGGGCGGTTTAATGCTGATGTCATTTAAAATATGAGCACCTGTCCTCAAAGCCTCTCTCCCGACCGCCTTGGCTCCTCTGACAAACAGGGGGCGTATTAAACGAAACATCCCTCCTAGAAAGCTTCCTATTCCCGCTCCCTTTTGAACGCGATAACTAGCATGATAGACTGGACCTATATCGTCCATACTGTTGCAGGGTCTTAAACAAAGTAATTCAAAATCGAAAAAACGTGTGTATTTATGACTTTACAAAGTGAAGTATAGCTATAGTAGGTATAGGCGATGCTTCAAATTTCACGAGATTTCCAAATTTCGTCATCAGTTTAATAGTGATCGACTCTATATAGCTCTTTTCAACAGGAAAATAGTAAATCGGTAAAAATTGATGTTCCCCTAATGCAGATGGAAATTGAATAACACGCAAGTTACGGACCAAACTATCTCCCACCAGTTGAGGGCTGATAATATCCGTGTAAATATACACGGGTTCAGTCTCCCCTAGACCACTCGGTAAGAGCCGCCGACTAGGTTGCAAGTTCGCAGAGTGGATGTCTGCGACAACTAATTTACGTATTTGCTCGTTTGCAGCTGCTAGAGCTTCAACAGACGGTATTCTGTTACGTATAGTAGTAATTAAATCATCTAGCCCATAGAAAATCTTGCAAGGGAATTTCACTTTAACATCAATACCGTTTTTACCCTTCCTAACAATAGCTAATGTATTGCGTACGTCTGAAGCTATAGGCGAACTATCTGGAACCCATACAGCTTTATTCTTTTTTAGTTTCTCAATATCTATATGATCACGCATAATATAATAATTGAACTCATTTAGTAAAATCTCTTGTTTACCAGCGTCTGAAACCGTATTACGAATTGTCGTATACAAGTCTTCAAAAGAAGAGTAATCGCGAGCAGGAAAGACGACACGCCCTACCCTAGTCACAACGACATTAGCTGTCAATTGATCGTTCTCGTCAGTTTTCACCTCTGTTTCAAGTGTATCAAATCCAAAGGGGTAGGAGAGTGCAGCCAAACCTACTGTCCAATTGCTATTTAAAGAAAGAGGCTTTGCTAGCTTTGTAGAGAAACTTGCCAGAGTATTGTTTTCGAAAAAACTCTTTGAACTGTCCGAGGGTAGCGTTACATAAAAATTATTCCCCTCCATCTGAACAGAGCAGCGTATACTGACTAAACGTTCTCAATGTGAAGGAGTTTTATAGTAGGATTCAAAAAATCAACACAGATTTATAATAATAAACCTTTTATTTTAAGCATTACTGTGCTAAACTAGTCTAAGAATAAAAGATTTATTGTCGGGGTATAATCCCTCGTATACGAGGGATATTTCCCCCTTTAAACTATTCATGATTGAAAGAATCCAGTCGTCCGTGAACATATCAAAATATCTGTTAGGAAGGTAGACGAAAAAATATTCTTCTCCGTCTTTAAGATCAAATTTAATCGTCTTCCCGTATTTTGTCTCGGCCCTCTCAGCTTTTACGATCCGATAAGGCTTGTTTATTATCATCTCCGGAATTTTTCGGTAAGACGACTGGGCTCCCCCCTCGTTGAACCTGGCCTTGAATGCGTCCATGATCTGTCAAAAAAGAAAAAATTAGATTGTTTTGACATTAGAAGCCTTAACCCACGAATTGAAATCATCACTATACCCCTTCCATTTAACATAATGTTCAACGACACCACGTCTACGTCTCGTTTTTAAAATTTTTTCGATTTTGAATTCGCCTGGTTGTACACGTACAAGTTCGTAGTTGTAAAATTTTCCTTTGATGGGTTCACTATTTAAATCAACGAGCTCGTACACGGGTTGAGGCAATCTAGGAATAACATTTACAATTTTAAATATTTCTGTAGTAAAGTTTTCCTCGTAGCCTTTAGCAAACGTACGTTTTTGCTTAGCTATACGTACAAAATCACCTACATGAAATTTAACAACACCATGTTTAATGCGTGTTTTATTCATTCTATGCCATATGGTTTTGATATCACGGGGTGTAACCTGAGACGGTGCCATGCCTGTGGTAGAGTGAACAGAATCATTATAACCTTTTAGTAAATCCCCTAGAACGTCTAAAAAGCGAAACGTGTTTTCACGAGTGAAATATTTGTACATTCGCGATTTCTGAGTTCTATTATAACGTTCGACCACTGCAGCCTTCACCGTAGGGTCCTGAGTTGTTTGAAACTGAATACCCCACTTTTTTAGAAAGGCCTGTACATGCTGATTGATAAACTCTTTACCCTTATCTGATTGTAGAGTTATAGGTACGCGATTACTTTGTTTCAATACACGCTCAAGAGCTGTAACAATACTCTTCCCCGTTTTATCTTTTAATGGTTCGCTCCATGCATATTTTGAAAAGACATCGATGATATTCAAAAGATATTTATAACCCTCATTGTATTTAGCAAGAGAGACAATATCGACCAAGTCCATTTCCCATAGATCGTCAATATTGTTTACTGTGTAAGGATTTCGAGGAAAATGTTTTCTAGCTGGTCTGTGCAGAGTGTATGTCTCTTGCCCTTCCAACCATTTAACAACATCTGGTCTTGTTAAGCTACTTGCATGTTTCAGCTTGTCTACTGACGCATAGCCAGATGGAAGTCTAAGGCTATAAAAATAATCTTCTAGACGACTGGTGTCCATCTACTTTTTGCAGGAAATAACTTGGCTACAACTTTCTTATACTTTTCCCCCTTACTCGATTTGACTTTACCCCACTTGTCCAAGTGCGCTTTACTCTGTTCTAGTATTTGCTTATAACTATCCAAATCTGATTGTTCCAATTTACTGTAATCTACGCGTTTTTTAGTTAGCAACTCCCACAAACCTTTAGTGCCTTCGTAAGTTTTACCGCCTATGATAATATTATTATTCGAAACAGTCACTGGTTCGTCGCCAATTTTAAAACTATCCGCGTCTTTACGTATTCCAAAAACGTTATCTATAGTGTGACGTTTATTAACATAGGGTGACATGTATGAACCTGCAATCTCCCCTAATTCACGTCTAGTAAATTGATCAATAGACTCCTGATCAGGTACAGGTTCACCTTTATCGAAACGTTTTACTTTTCTGCGCCTCGTTGTTTTGAAAAAAGGGCGTTGTTGAAGTTGTTGTTGTTGTTTAGGCTCTAAGAAATGAATAGGAATTGGCTCTCTTTTCTTTTGTAAAGCCTTTAAATAAGGGGTTTGGTAGCGTCTAAACTGCGCTAGTGTATCAGAATTATATTTTTTCCTAGACAAAGCAGTGCGCATTTTATTAGCTAAATGTTCCTCGGTCGGTGACGTTTTATTTTGAAATCTATCAAATAACTCGGGCGATATGAGATACATTTTTCTCAACTCCGTCATTTATTTAGCAAACTACCAATAACACCGGATAAAATACTGCCTAGTAGAGGAATAAGAAATCCACCCTTTTGAACTAGAATTTTACGTTTCTTTTTAAGCGAGATTTGAGGATGTGCCAATTGGCGAAAACAACCTTTGTACTTGCAAAGTTGACGTTTCACTTTATCTGATATTTTATGATTTCCGTTCAGAGTATTTATAACACACTCGAGTAGAGCCTAGATTAAATCGTCGTCTGCCGACTGAAGTATGGATTTCCTTACTTTAGGATTAGCTTCTTTCAAAATATGTAAAAAATGTTTATGTGACTTTAACCTTTTCATCCTCGGGTCTAACGTTTGCATAAACTATACAGGGATTGTCGAATATGTTTGTTCTGAAACGTAATAAATCGTTTGTAGCTTGACACAGATCTATTAACAAGTAACCGTGTGGACGTTTAGTTGAATCTAGATACGCTTTATGAAGACTTTGCCAATTTTCAGGGTAGATTTGACGCGCCAAGTAGGTAATTTGACTTTTATCGCGCGGGTTTTTGAAAACTACCAAATACTTTGTATTTAATGAAATATCACGGGAACACGGGCCCTGATGAAACAGGTTTTGTGTAATGAGAATCACAGAGATGTTTCTATGATGTGAAAATTTAGAAAACAAATCTGAAACCTCCCTTCCGTACACCTGGTTCATTAAATCATCTAGAATAATCAACTTTGGCTCTCGTTTATCGTTTTTGAATTCTGGAATACCTTTATGAAATGTAACTAGATGTTGCAACTCGGTTGGTGCGGCACTAGATTCGCCTAGACACCACTCAATTTTTTTAAATGCTCCCTCACTACAGAGCGAGTCTAGATTTTTTATGAGCTGTATCGCAAACGTAGTTTTACCACAGTACGAAGGACCGCTGAGGGTGAGAGTGAAAGGATGAACAAACACAGCCGATGTCATTACCAAGACTGACCTGATTTACTTTGTTCCGGCTTGTTTTATACATAATCGACACTGGTTTCTGCGGGGAGACATGCCATCGAACTGTGTACGACTCCACGTATCTCCATGGCCCGGACATGCGTTAAAAGTCGCCATTTCCTTGTCTTCTTTCAAATGAGCGGGCAATCTCTCCCAGACATGTCTTATATCATCTTCTGCGTACTTTATTAGAAAACATTTTGGAAGAAAACTTAATTCCTCAACAGATAACCATAGTAGATGTTTTTTGGAAATGAAAGCCGATATGGACTGTTCGATAGACATGGTAAGTCTGGTGGGTTTATTAGGTTTATTTATTATATATAAGAGGAATCGAACCGTTGAAATAATAAGTCAATGTGTAAATGATATTATTTAATAATTAAAACTACTGTAAAATAATTAAGTCTACAGAAGTAGGTGAGTTTATTATAATATATGTTGTAACGAAGGGTAGGCGCATACAGACCAGCGTGGTTTCTGGAAAGTCGTTATATTGTAACGGTAGGAGGTACTCTACACCTCCTATCTTCACACCGATCCTCCTCTCCCGGTCTATATGCATCGACCTGGCAGATGTCACGTCAAGCGGCTCGTGTCGGGGAAGTAAGGCTATGGTTGTGTATGATGTCATGATGAGCTAAGAAAAAAGAGGTAACGTTTTTTTTTTAGAAAATGCGGACTGTTGCAGAAATATGAGTAGTCAGACGAGTTTATTAAGAGGAATCATAACCATAAGGTAATGAGTCATTGTTTTCAAGTCGCCATCTTTTACTAAAAATCACATTGAATGTTTTTGTCTCGGGGGCAGAGACTATCAAACCATTCTGATTCCTTTTAATCTGTCTAGGATTTGTCACCTGAATAGGGGTAGGAATCTCGGACAGTATCGATTTTCTAATGGATTCGAAATTGATTTTTTTACAGTTTTGAAAGTTGAGAGTGATTCCGCGAACTTTGCATACAGTAACATCCTCTCCCGTAGCGGTATTAGTCACCGAGAAGGCGTACGCTTTAGGGCCTGAACCTAGAAACTTGTCAATATAGGCGTTTGGTCCATACTCTTCCAGCTCGTTTGTCATGTCGCCTAGATAGTCTCCTACAGGAATATCGAATGTATCGGTCGGGCGTTTCACATAGATGACGCTGTCAGTGTCACAGTAGAGTACCGAACGTCCAATTTGTTTTAGATAACTGTACAGTTTAAGTCGCGCCCCCGTTGTGACATAGGCTGCAATAGCCACATTCACAGTGTTGTTAACTTTAATCTCTTCTTCACAGTATTTATACGTTATCCAAACCATATCGTCGTTCGGGAATAACAAGTCTTGTACTTCAATTCCTGGTGTTGTGAGAAACTGAAACAACTCGCGGGGTTCTTTAATTATCTTTGTCTGGCTGAGATTATCCCTTAAGCTAAATTTGCCCCATAGCGTGTTTAAAGCTAACTTGCTAATGGATCTCAAACAGGGGTTCTTAGAAATGTTTTCAGGTGACAATTCGATACCTTCGTTCGCCTTATAATCGCTCAGGTATTTTTCTCTGTCTTGTTCGGTTTTAACCCAGGTAGGCCAGCCCGATGCCTCTTGTTTCAGCTTCAAAAACATGTTGATGTACTCTACGAATAACCCACCCTCAACCCCATCAAACTGTGTAACATCATACTGTATAAACTCGTGAATTTTGATAAATTCGTATCCCATATGAATAGTGTTGAAATGTTATTGTTATGCCACAGCCCTCTATGATGTAATTGGGGTTTGTTCAAGGTCCACTAGATCACAATTGTAGGAGTAAATCCAGTAGGCCTTGGTGTTTGTTAATATAAACTTTGTTTATAATATGCATCCATGGAAACAGTTGCTGTCAACCATTCAGTCAATGTGGTCTTGCTTTATTTTCTCTACCAGTGTCTATTAAATCAAATATTCTATTCCACCTGTATAATCTCAATAGGTTATGGGCCCAGGTAATGCAAAGAATTGATTTATAGTGATCTTTAAGCAAAAACTGTTTAATAATTGTGGTCAATATGGCAGTGAATATATTGCAAGTTGAGAGGTTGGAAGGAGCAACCAATTTCAGTGCATGGAAATTTGGTATGAAGATGCAGCTTATACGGGAGAAATTGTGGAGATTTATTGAAGGTAACTTAAATCTTTCTTCAGAAGATGAGATCGCATTAGACCAGCGTGCACTTGCAACTGTTTGTTTGGGTTTAAAGCCACATCTGTACATACATGTAAACTCATGTAAAACGGCCCGTGAAGCATGGTTGAAATTAGAGTCTGCTTTCGAGGATCGAGGACTAGTGCGAAAAATTCACTTACGTCGAAAGCTAAACAGTATTACATACAAAAACTGTATTAATATGGAGGATTACCTCAACCAAATGATGACTATTGCTCAGCAGTTAAGTGCAATAAATGCAGCGGTGACTGATGACGAGTTGGCTATAATTATCCTATCCAACTTGCCAGACTCATTTGACCCACTTGTGATTACACTTGAAAATTGTGGCCAGGAACTGAACACTGATGTCGTCCGAGCTAAATTGCTACAAGAAGAAACAAGACGTCAACGAGGTGAGTCCATTCCTGATGAATCTGCTCTAGCTACAAAGCCATTTAAGAAGTTTAAATGCTACAATTGTGGTAAAGTTGGACATTATGCTAAAGATTGTAGGTCACATCCAAAACAAAGCCCGAAAGGTGACAAACAAGACAAAAAGGATAAGCCTAAATCCACAGTTCTTTGCGCAACGGTTAATCGAAATGGACACAATGCTGAAGACTGGTGCGTTGACTCGGGAGCGACTAAGCACATGTCAAATAAAATTGAATGGTTTGATACAATCCGAGATGGTCAAGAAACATCATTATGTATGGCCGATGGTACGACCGCTCCATCTACGGGAAATGGTGATGTCGCTGTAACAATTTCGGTTAATGGATCAATACAAGAAGCATCAATCAAGGATGTACTATATGCTCCAACGCTCAAAACTAATCTTTTGTCGGTGGGTAAACTCACAGATAAGGACTACAAGGTTGTGTTTACCAAACATAACTGCCAGATCCATAATGAAGAAGGAAACGTCATAGCCACCGCGAGTAAAACTGGAGGGTTGTATAAGCTAGACACTCCGGAGACTAACGGTGCCATGGTAAACATCGCTGCTGTGGGGGCCACAAACCGTGAGTACATGTTGTGGCACAGACGCCTCGCTCACCTCAGTCCTGGTGGAATGAAGCGATTAGCAGATGGTATGGCCACTGGCATAGTGATGGGACAGCCTCCTACTTCACCTTGTATAGGCTGTGCTGTGGGAAAGCAGCATCGTACCCCGTTTCCAAAAGGTAAGGCAGAACGAGCTAAAGAAAAGCTAGGCATTGTTCACTCAGACCTGTGTGGACCAATGAGCGAAGAATCCATTGGTGGAGGAAGGTATTTCTTAACATTTATTGACGACAAGACAAGATGGACCAAGTGCTACATTTTGAAGGAGAAGAGTGAAACTTACGAACGCTTCATCGAGTATCAGGCAGAAGTTGAGAACCAGAGCGGTATGAAGATCAAGATTCTGCGTTCAGACAATGGCCGTGAGTACATTAATAAATCACTATTAGGCCATTTAAGGAAATGTGGGATACGTTCTCAGACTACTGTATCACGGAACCCAGAACAAAATGGGGTTGCCGAGCGGGCAAACAGAACGATAGTAGAGAAGGTGCGATGCATGCTTGAGGAAGCTAAACTACCTAAACGCTTCTGGGCTGAGGCAGTAAACACTGCAACCTACTTAAAGAATAGAGCACCAACAGTTGCCGTGGATAGCATTACACCGGAAGAAGCGTGGACTGGGAAGAAACCGGACCTTGCTCACCTAAGGACTTTTGGCTGCAAAGCGTATGCTCACATTCCAAAAGAAAACCGAACAAAGCTTGACGCTAAATCGTCGGAGCATATCTTTGTTGGGTACTCCGAAACCAGCAAGGGCTATCGATTGGTCAATTTTAAATCAAGAAAACTGACTATATCGAGAGATGTGATCTTCTTGGAAGATAATCAACTAGAAGCGGAAAACAACGTGGTTGATGGTGGAAGTGGGAGCATAATCGTCTACTCGCGAGTCAATAACGAAGATGATGCAAATGTAAATGAAGAAGATAACAATGCAGAAGTTACTGAGGAGGATGGTGTTTTTGACATCGAGAATGAACAAGAAGCCGTCTTCGAGCCAAGACGTTCACAACGGAACAGACGTCTGACAAGAATTCTTAGTGATGAGTACGTACATCTCATCGCAGACGAGCCCGAGAACCTGCAAGAAGCATTCAGTGGGAGCGAGGCTACACAATGGCAAAAGGCAGCTGACGAAGAGATGAAATCAATTGAACATAATGAGACTTGGGACCTCGTAAACTTACCAGAGGGAGCCAAAGCTATAAAATGCAAATGGGTCTTTAAACGAAAGGTCGATGCTGAAGGGAACGTGTGCCGATATAAAGCCAGGCTAGTGGCTAAAGGATACACGCAGAGAAAGGGAATAGATTACGGTGAAACCTTTTCACCGGTCGTACGTTTCGACACCTTAAGGACAGTTCTCGCATTGGCAGCTGAGAATGACCTGGAGGTTCATCAACTAGATGTAAATACTGCATTTCTTCATGGTGAACTTTCTGATACCATTTATATGGAACAACCGGAGGGCTACATTGACCCCAAAAATGAGCAAAAGGTGTGTAAACTAAAGAAATGCTTGTATGGACTCAAACAATCGAGCCGTATATGGTATGAAAAACTTGATACCGGGTTACGTAATATTGGGCTCAAACGAAGCACAGCTGATCCATGCCTATACCATGGTACAATAAGAAATGCAAAAATCATTGTGTGTGTTTACGTTGACGATCTTATAGTGTCATCGGAAAGCATAAACGAAATAAATCAGCTAAAGAAACAACTAGCGGCCAAGTTCAAGATGAAAGACATGGGACCTATTCACCACTGTCTTGGAATTAAAATAACAAGGGACAAAGACGCGGGAACGATTGAACAACAATATCTTGAAGAGATTCAACATGTCTGAAGCAAAGCCAGTATCTACCCACAGAAGAAATGATCGCAGACAAATGACCAAGAGCCAAGAGCTTACCCCCTGCAAAGCATGGATGGTGTGTGAAAAATCTGGGACTTTTGTGAAGATATGTTTATTGTTTAGGGCTATGGCAAGTGGGAGTGTTGAAATGTTATTGTTATGCCACAGCCCTCTATGATGTAATTGGGGTTTGTTCAAGGTCCACTAGATCACAATTGTAGGAGTAAATCCAGTAGGCCTTGGTGTTTGTTAATATAAACTTTGTATATAATTTGCATCCATGGAAACAGTTGCTGTCAACCATTCAGTCAATGTGGTCTTGCTTTATTTTCTCTACCAGTGTCTATTAAATCAAATATTCTATTCCACCTGTATAATCTCAATAAATAGCTTCTCGAATCTCGTCAATGACCCAGGTCCCCGTAATGGCGCGCTCCTGTCGTGAATGGTTACAAGAACCGTTGTTCATACTAAGAGCACAAGTATGACACAAAGCAAACAAAAGTTTTGAATTGCCTTTAAAAGGTGCAACAGGGTGATAGAGATCCTTAGGGGGAAGGATGGTACATTTAATAAAACCATCTAGTTTCAAGATCTCACTAGGACAGGGACATTCTTTTCCCACATAAATATGTGTAGGGTGTTTCAAAGGAAACTTAAAATTTTTACATATATCGGGGTAGAGACTTATAATGTCAACATAACAAATTTGTTCTCCTTCTTTAACTGTGTACTCTAATTTGAATGCTTCTGTTCGTCCCCCATACAGAGCATCTCTAAAATGTATGGGTTGCTGATTAACCAGAGGGTTGTTTTTAAGACGAGATTCGAGTTCGGGTGATTTATCGAGTATTTCACGGAACTGACACCCCCACATGATGTGTAAAGTGTAGCCGGCTTTACAGATCATCTCTATACGCTGTAATGTACCTTCGTATCTGTCTGCAAGTGTCTCCTCAGTGTTAACAATAACCTGATCTCTGTTGAGCTGGCATAGGGGACACCCATGCCAAAAACACCCTAAATACTCAAACACCTCTTTTGTTTCTTCACAGAAACCGTCTACTTTTTTACCAGGGAATTCGGGTAACCGTTTTTCCCTACCATTGCCTGCATGTTGAATAACAATGTTACGGTTTTCGGCTTCATAAATTAACCATTTGATGGCTTCTGCCGATTGTTTGTCGGCCAGTCGATATCCGCAAGAAGGAACAATACCTATAGTTTCCGGTTTTAAAAAATTTCTTCTAAAAACTTTATTACAGGCAGATGCTATGGTAATAGCTTCGAGGAAAGGATCGACGTTACCTATTTCTAGAAACATCTTTCGAAATGATTGACAGGCCAGTCTTAGTACATTGACATCGTCTATACAATAACTTTCTAGTTCATGCTTGTTATCAAACACTTTTCCTAGTTGTTCTTTATACCACTTATGAAACTCTGTGTAGGCGGTCGGTGACATGTACTCATCGCCAAAGAAATAGGGCGAAGGAATAGGTCCTATATAATTTAAATTCTGATCATTATTAAATAAGTGCGGGTAATAACCTTTTTTCACCTTCAAGTCAAATGCTTTCGGCAGGGCACTTAGAGGCATAGGTAGAAAACTGAGAGAATCTATGAAGCGTATATGTTCCAAGTCCATGACAAGGATTTTGCGCCCATTTTTTATTAATGACGGTCTCCATCTTTTTTCGATACACCGTCTGAGAATAAAATGTGAATCATAGCTTCGACCGTTGTGTGAAATACATATTATTCTCTCGATCTTGGGGCGTGGTTCAATTAAAAAATCTAGAAACTCTACTACCGGCTCGTTCCAGCAAGATATCTGCCGTGTTCCACAAACGGAACAGTCTGCTAGCTCGTTGGAACCTATGCATTGAAAACAAGCTGTTTGTGCGACCAGTAGATTCGGTTTGTGTTCGAATATTTCACCCTCGAGCTGTGTGTTCTGTGTGGATTCGATATCGAAAAAAACAATCATCCAGTCTAGTTTGTTCCTGGGAAGACCTAATTTTCTCATATAGCACTGATGACCTGGAAAGACATTATCCAAACACACTCTACAAAACACTTTACCGCATTCATGATCATCGTGTAAAAATTTAAGGCATGTGGGACAGTTTTTACGAATCATACATACCGATTTTTTACGGAAATGTTTCTCCAAGTGTCGTTTGAAACACGAGTCACTTCTAAAATATCTCAAGCATGATTCACAATATATTTTTACATCGTCTACAATGCAAGGAGGCGTGCTAAGACAACCCGAACATGTTCTATCACACACATGTCGCGAAAGATTCTTAAATCCACGATGACATCCTCTACATATAAAACGTTTTGCCATGGCTGCGGGGAGATTAATAATAACATTGAAATGCCCGTTGTCTTCGTCATAAAGAAGATGTAGACGTTTTTCAGACTCGTTCTCTCCCGCGAACCAGATGTTGTCACATTTCAATCCGTTGTACACAACTATTTTGTAATCTGAGAGATAGGCCTGGAACTGTTGGAGCTCGCGTATGCCACCCCCGTTGTCTAAATTAACACCTGATTTTTTCAACAGTTCTGTAACTTTAGGCAATATTTTCCGTCCTTTATAATATGCTTTGAAATTTGAGTCATTATCCACTTTAGCCTTTGCTACGATTAAAGCATGCGCGAGACAGTTTTTCTTGGTTTTTATAGTCACAATGCTTTTTTTCAAATGGCTAAGAACGGCTAGTGATCTCCCCTTGGAGCGAACACCGGTATTTCGACCGTTACCTTTCAACATTTTAACGTGGTCGACGTGTATCTCGAGACTATCAGTGATTAAAAATTTAGCGTTTGACTGAGTTATTTTTGAAATGACCGATAGAATAATTTCAGAATCGATCTGATCTTTCCTCCTAAAAGAAATTCCCATCGGTTTGTCCAAAATGTTTTCCGTGTTGCTGATAGCCAGACCTATCATATCATGATCGTCTATACCGCTTAAAATCTTTTGTAAAACTTCATCAATCGTTTCTTTAATATAATCTAGAGGTGCAATTTCAGATTGAGGGGGGTTAATTTTTACCACATATCGCGTACCTTTAGTCCTAAACCTAGTAAACTCACGAGAAAAGGTGTTTATTAATGAAAAGCGAGGGGAGGCGGAGGAGGAAGAGGAGGATTGCGATTCGCGCTCAAACTTGTTTTTGATGAACTTTTTCATTTTCTAGAAATAAGAAAATAACACATCACAAAACACTGTGGTCTAAAGAGGAAAACATCAAAACAGTTAAGTTGTACTTACATTTGGTTGAAGCGTTGATAGAATCGTCTTTAGATGTAGATGTAGGTGATGTCGACGACGAAGAACGGTTCGAGAAGACGCCGACAATATCACTGGAGGTTCGAGGGCTGAATGACACGAATTCACGGATGATCGGGGATTTAAATACCCCTCTCTCTCTCTCTCTCTACGGGTTTAGACCAGACAGATGTTTGTCCTCCTACACATTCTGTCGTACACCACACGTTATTCAGACTAAATTAGTGTAATTAATAATTACGAGCTCAGACATGTCAGGCATCGGGCCAATTTTTTAATTTATTCTTCTTGTTAGAATTTATGTATAAAGAGCGTGAGAAAACATTTGTATTGCAAGCACGTCCTGTGTTATAAAATAATAACGAATTAGACAATAGAAGTGACGACGTTTTAAATGTGGTCATGTGTTGAAACGGTTCACTTTGAAGAGAGCGTGAGAAACTAAAACGCGACTGAAAGAGCAACTGTACAGTTATTTACTTATAATAAAACTATTAAAGATATCTCTCTCACATCGGGGATCGAACAGCTCTCTCTCTCTCTCTCGTCGGGGATCGAGCCGCAGAACACCGAGCATACTTAACACTTGTTTACAAACAACACACACCGGATACGTAAATTAAGCTTAAACATGACAAACCTCACAGAGCTCCCGCTTGGAGACATTTTGCACTTTTATTTATAAGAAAACCATTATAGATATCTCTTTCAAAATAGTACCAATCGAAGTGCAATTATCGTATTATTATCAAGGTTATTTTTATTTTTAATATGCGCTGAAGTACAGCCCGATGGATCATAGCTACCCAAAGCCCGATGGATCATACCTACCTAAATACTACTCACGTAGGAGAGATGAAAGCAGACTGCAGGTCTGACTGCACAAGCAGCTCAAACACGAAAACATGCATACGTCACAAGGGGTAGGGGAAATGGAGATAAGAGCGAAGGGCGTAGAAGGACGTGACGTAAACAACCGGAAGAGTGACTAAAACCTATATATGAAACTCATTACAAACTAGGGAGGTAGGCGTGAACAAATGCTTTAAAATTGTAACAAAATGAACTGAAATGTGTCATTCCCAACAGTATTTAGAGTTCTTTCTTTATTAATGATTCTTTGTTTGAATAAACATTTTTGTTTTTAAATGTTCTTATTTATTTGTAAAATGTGTGCTGCAACAACATATTACAAACGTTAAATAAGAACGTTTGAAAACGAACATGTTTATTTAAACAAAAAAAAGTTGTTAACAAATCACTAATCCTCTAGAAGTTGACATATTTTTGTTTACTTTTTGAGAATTTTAAAGCATTTTTAAATAAAATTTAAGGTGCAGAAATCGGGGGTCTTGGTAAATGGAGGAGGTAAATGGAGATAAGATTTCTCCACTTGTAACATACAGCAGTAGCGTGTAGTCATCTATGTGTTATATCATCCCTCGGTAAGGGTTGGCGAACTGCAGAGAACACCTGGCCAAACATTTGCAGGCTCATCTTAACCCCTCGTAAATGCAAATGAGCCAGACGATGGTTGCGTACGTGTGCGATCAAACCACATGTGTACGAAACCATTCACAGAACGCTACTGCTAGAACATCAGAGAAATAAACAAGTAACATTCTAAATGTTGACTACGTGACTTAGATCTATTTGAGGCGGTGATTGAATACTGCAATCGCTACACGCAAAGTGGCGCAAGAAGTTGTCTTCTCCACACATCCGTAGACGATCAGGTGTTGGCAGGGGCGGACTGGCATAAAAAGGGGTATCGGGGGGGGCCCGCACGAGGTGGCGTGGCGCAGCTGGGGTCTGGGGCGAAGCCCCAGCCGCGGGAGGCAAATACGCCGTAGGCGAAAAAACGTTTTTGGGGTTGCATTGAATTTTATGGCCTAAAATGCGATTTTAGGGCGCGATTAACAGAGGCCACCCTACCAGTAGCAAAATAGTTTCAACTATATTCAATTAATTATATTGAATATTTACAATAAATATTACAATAAATTCAATTATAATTTCAAATTAATACTTATAGAGTGGGGTTAAGATTTTTTCAGCAATAAACAGAGAAGTACTTTCTGGTGGCAGCCCGGGGGCCTGGACTGCCAAAGGGCCCGGATTGGCCCAGGGTCCCGGGATGCGATCGCATCCCGGCATCCCTAGCCAGTCCGCGCCTGGTTGTTGGTCTTAGTAAACCGGTTCCTGCGTTCCAAGTTCGAGTCTGGCTTCTGCAAGGACGCAATAATCTAAATTATCGATGCACAATGATAAAATAGAAACTATCGATAGATTATCTCGAACGATGGTAAATGTACAAATATGTGACAATCTCTTACAGATTCCGTAATATTACTTGGCCAAACTGAGCTTATAACGACATAGCAACATTCCTCGGCCACATCTGAAGTGACACCATTGTGAGTGAACACATGAGCGCAGTGTTTTGGAAGAATCTTTGAGTATTTCAGTCCTGCAAATACCCGACGAGAACAAAATAATGCATCACGAACAAATTCGATAATATTTTATGGCAGATGTATCCCTACCACTCAACATATTAATAATCTTTTAATGCACGTTTAAAATATCTCAAACGTTGACAGATCTTTACAAAATAAACTCCTCATAATATTCCCTTTGACACAGAAAACAACAGAAATAAAATGGAAACATAATATAATACTTTACAGCATATCTAAGAGGTTTTATAAATAGGAAACTCCAGTCTGCTTCGTTGCAACAGCAATAGCATAACCACCATCTGTTGGCAAGCGGAGTAATCACCCCTTACTCTCGGGGGGGGGGGGGGCTTGTACGTCACAGCCCTTAACCTTATGTTCGTGTCATCAGGTTTAATCTTAGCTACGAAGCTTGTAAAAATTATTTTTAAGTGGTGACCCCAAACTCGGTTTCTTCAAAAACACGACTAATCATCCAGCCCCCCCCACCCCCACCCCTCACCCTCTCACAACCACCTTTAATGAACGTAACCGCGTGACTTTAGTTAACACAGAAAATTACAGTTTCGTTTCAATTTACTTGTAGGCCGTTGTTGCACGCTTCTAAATCTCGAGTTAAATTTCTTAGAATGTTCATTTTACTAATTTGTTATAATTACTTTCACGTCTCAACACGTGAAGCAAATCTAGGCCTAATATGGAGATGTCGCTCATTTACTTGGGAAAACTTCTCCGAATCTGAACTCGACGAATACAATTAAAAACGTGACTTTTGCAAAAGAAGGTTGTTTTTCTCACGCTTGGTAGAAACGCTAATTTCTGTTACAAGAACGAGAACTCTAAACATTTTAATTTTTCGCTTAGTTGAACATCTTAATGGAACGCCATAATTTAACATCTGAAAAATAAACGGTTTGAACCACCGGGGGCAAATTTGTGTCCGTAATTGTTAAAAAGATTTCCACAAAAAAGTGAAAATAGAAAAACAAACTCGTTTTAGTAAACTGTAGAAATGAGTGGTAGAGTACATAACACATATTTATGTGAATATTACAATTTCAGAAAATGTTATGGTTTTGTGTAACTAAATAATGACTGAGTGCTTTAAATTGTACAAAAAACATTATTTTTTCGAAAGTTCTACAACCTCAAAAAGTTCCTGCAGTTCGAATCGAGCCAAGTTTCTCCAAATGCTTCACCACAAATAAAACGTGTGAATTTACTGCGAACATCTCTTGTTGTCAGACTATTAAGATCTTTAATCCTTTATTGAAAACCTCTAAAATGAATATTGAATCCTTCATTCTTGACATGAGTATGTCTTTGATTGTTGTACTTAATAAAATTCTCTCTGCCTAGCTGCGACCAGCTTATGAAACTGGTATGTGTAGGTGTTGTGTATATGTCAGTTTAGAAGAATAATGTTAATAACCATTTATACTCAAAACATAGGTGGTGACTGTTAAACAACAAGAAGACATAGGTTTATGCGATACCTAAGTAGTATATTTGCGTTCTATGTTGTAGACCGCAAGCGTCTTCTTTCTTCCTGTCATACGTCTATAGTCACCAAAAACAGGTCAGCTGCGAAAGAGAAGCTCCACCTCCCAAGGACAAATACGTCCGTGTCATGCAGAAGGCTGCAATTCTTCGCACAACTAACTACGTGCGGAAGGTCCTCAGCCTATGAGCTACTTTGTCACCACCATCTTTCGGCCGCCACGCTAGGGTGCACTCTCGCACCGTCTTGGCCCAAGAGGAGCCCGATGGTGCAAAGGAGAGAAGAGAAGGAAGGAAAATAATAATAATAATAATAATAATAATAATAGAAATAATAATAATAATAATAATAATAATAATAATAATAATAATAATAATAATAATAATAATAATAGTAATAATAATAATAATAATAATAATAATAATTTTTTTTTTTTTTTTTTCATAATCATTTATTTATTTATTTATTTGCGCATTAAATAAGAATTCCCACTAAGCTAAAACCTTAGCTTAACAGTGGGTTGCATAAACACAAACATTGTAGAGCGAACTGGTACAATTTTAACAAAACACTAATAAACAAAATACACCAACAACAAAATTCTTAAAATAAAGTCCAAAAACACTTTCATGTGAACAATGATAAATATAACATGCATAAATAACAGACACAATACATGATACTGGATGAGTGGATGGCTTCAAACTCAATTTAAACTCATACTAAATAGACACTAGACAGGATAATGGATGGCTTCAAACTCAATTTAAACTCACAATAATAATAATAATAATAATAATAATAATAATAATAATAATTATAATAATAATAATAATAATATTAATAATAATAAAAATAAACATAAACATAAATATTAATAATAATAATAATAATAATAATAATAATAATAATAATAATAATAATAATAATAATAATAATAATAATAATAATAATAATAATAATAATAATAATAATAATAATAATAATAATAATAATAATAATAATAATAATAATAATAATGATAGTAATAATAAAAATAAAAATAATAATAATAATAATAATAATAATAATAATAATAATAATGATAGTAATAATAAAAATAAAAATAATAATAATAATAATAATAATAATTAAGGGCAACTATTGCGGCAACTTTGCTGACTGCTCGGTTCAGGAGGCCGCTGGTTTGATGCTGTCTTCTGTGGAACCTGACCCCACTCATTCGTGATTGCTACGGGAGGGGTTCGAACCGAGTAGTTTGATTGGTAATTTGTGCCTTGTTATGGCCAGCGTAGGGCAGGGAGGGGGGGACTGGAATATGACGTAGAAGAGTCTAGGTGCGATGGGACTCGTGTGTAATTCGGGGCATTCAATCATGGAACGGAAGAGGAGGTAGAAAGAACGAGGGAGGACCTCGAGGGAAGAACTTGGAGGCCGATCGTGGACATGGTCTGAGGAGCCGAACCCCATCACGGGGTCAGAGTTAGCCACCACGGAAAGCCAAGTTAAGGGTACTACAACTACCGTCAGGTTGTGTAAGTTACAATCATTAGACCTGGAATGCCCATAGATAGATTCGCCATGAGAGCCACCTAGGATCAATAATGTGTTTTAGTAATCTAGTAAATGTGATATTGTTCCTCTATTGTTTGAACCTGTCTTGTCAGACCTGAACTGCCTGAACCTGTATGTCCCGATCCCAGTGATGTGAGAAACAGCCTTCGAGCTACGCCCCAGTACTTCTTCGGGTCCGTTGTCTGTGGAGACCGTGGGTTCGAAGCCGAACTGATGGAATTAGATTGGTGACACGGTAGGACTAGGTTCTCGGTACACCACAATATTATTTTCATTGGTCAACATGGTTCTTCTAGTGACTATG
This sequence comes from Isoperla grammatica, assembly GCA_945910005.1. Lineage (NCBI taxonomy): Eukaryota > Metazoa > Arthropoda > Insecta > Plecoptera > Perlodidae > Isoperla > Isoperla grammatica. The sequence continues at coordinate 86,574,113 of OX246738.1, forward strand.
TTGAATACATTCCACGCATCCCATAGGTGGGTTGGTAAACGCTGTGGTCAGGAGGCTAGGAAACAAGTGCGAAGAAGATGGTTAAGTGATGAAATGCAGAGAACAAATGAGAAAAAAAAACGCTGTGTAGGTATTGTGTTCGTGTTAATCATTGGAGAGGTAAAGGGACGGAAACAAATAGAGAGTCAAGGAGAACTTCAACTGAGCAAATAGGAGTTATATTGAAGTATAATATTGATGGTTTTAACGAACCTTAAAACTATACTCAGGGCGGCCATCATGGTGTTATGTTTGCGTATGAAATGCCACGGACAAACAGTTGGTCTATTATAGTAGAAACAAAACATCTCGTTTCGTTAAGAGTAGACGTGTTTTTTTCTTTTTTTTTGTAATAAAATAAATTAGCTTGGTGGTTTGTGATTTTTATCTTTAATATTTCGCTACGTTTTTTAAATTATACACACTACTTTTATACAATTTAAAAATCATGCACGCTCGTCTTCCCGGTTATGTAAAAGCACACATGACATCAGAGTGGCCGTTGTGACGTTATGTGGAGTGTTAGAAAAGTATGAAATGTATGAGTGATTGCGTGGACAGGTTTGTGCTGTGAGGACTTCACTGACGGTTGAGAAGACAAGTGAGTGCCATAGGGATAGATCTGACCAGGCTTCTGAAACTTGTATGGCGCTTTCAATGGAAGCGTTTGAAGTCGTGGTAGTTCTTAACCCAAACAAGAGATAGCGCTAGCGTTCGTTTTCGCAAAAATATCGACCGAGCAAATACCTACTTCGAGCGACCGAACGAAGACACGGCATTTAAAAATGGCTGTTACATGTTAACATCTCCGTACCGTGCTTTCGAAAATGGAAATAACTGCACAAGGAATGACGGAAGAGGAGCCTTCAACGCCGCAAACGATCGTCAACAAATCAAGGAAGTATATTTTTTCATTATTGTATAAGTTACCAACTTTTATTCCACACAGTTATATTACGGCGTGCCTAGGTTAGGTTTGGACGCATCGTCATTGGGTTTGAGATATTTCAATCCCAATGGCATCGTTATGCGAAAGTGTAATTTAAAAAAGTAACGAGCCTAGGCATATTAGCCAGTATAATTTAAAATACTGATGATACAGTGGTAATTAGTAATAATTTCTGTAACAGGCTCACTTGGCTAAGCAAGGTCCAAGCCCAGATTTCAATCCATCTGCTAATAGGCTAGGCTAGGCCTCGGTAGGCCTAGCTAGGCATACAAGACTTTCATACTTGTTGTAGGCCTAGGCCCATATATTGTCAACCAGTAAACAGCCTTTCTTTTCTCCTTTCTACACGTATCCAGTATCTAGGCTATTTGTTTTCCCAATGATTATTACGTTCTAAGCCTAACCATTAGGCTACATGTATGTAGGCCTACCTAGGCATAAGATATTAGTAGGCCTAGACTAGGGCCTAGGCCCCTAGGCCTAGTCAACTTACTAAACTAAGGCATCTCTTACTTGAAGTGAGGCCTATTCTTTAGAAGAAATTCTAGCAATGAGTGCGGCTATTGCAAAGCCTTAGGATGTCCGAGCAAGCGCGCAAGTTGTAACTTACATTTATTTAGTGTCGCTCTCGGACTAGGGTTGAACGATTGGGGAACAGTGATTTGTTACAGTTCAACAGTGTAGACTTGTTTGGTACTGTATAGCATTGTAAACGTAATTGGGATCCTCCTGATCGCAATCATAATCGAAGAACACTAGCCCGTCCACAATAGGTACTTTTTAAAGTCAAAATGCACATTGACCTTCACTCACAGATCAGGTCGTAGGCCTATTGCAGTAAATATTATGTTACGTTATATGTTAAACTAGGCCTACATCCTTGCCTACACCTACCTACAAACAGCTACATCCTTTATCAAGTACATACCGACATATTTACAAAATTGGTTAGAATACAGTCTAGGCTGGCGACGGTGAGTGTGTGTGCTGTCATTGCAGTCAGCTTGCCAGGCCAAGGTTGCACTGGCGGGTGACTAGCCACGTTCCATAATACCTTGCACATGACATAAAATGTGAAATAAATAGGCACTAATGTGTGTCATTTAATTTGTTACTTAGCTTGTCAGTTGTGACTTTGTTCTCATCAGTCATTTACAATATTAGGCCTAGCTTAGGCATGCTACATTCCACAAAGAATACATTATTACCGCTATAGGCCTATCACTAGTATCAAGCTTTATACAGTTGAAAAGCCAACGCTAAATTTCTCAGGCGATGGGGTAAGGGATCATCGGCATCGCAAATTGTAGTAATATGAACACATTTCCCGATTACAATCCGGATTGCCGCATTGCGATTTAGTTGTGAACAGCACAGTAAGAACCAAGGTAGTTTCTTTCACGAGTAGGCCTACCGTATTAAGATTACATTGCATACTCCAGGTACTTTTCAAGAAGTAAATTCAGCAATGACTCGTTAAGTCGATTGAATAGAAATGCATGACCTTCGATCTTTGATCATGTTCAAATAGAACCACTGTCTCATCCACCACCAACCAACCAATAGGCTGAAATTAGGCCTACTACGAGTATCGACTATGAACCATTACCTTCTAAGCAGTCCGCAGTAGCAATCGGCACAGATGTAGGCCTCAACAATTTATTCCCAAATGTAACTCAGGGAACAAACAACCGACTGGAATAAACAGCCCCTGAGGAAGTGCCATCCTTAATAGAATCTACTAACATTAGCCAAATACTAGACATTCCCAGTTCTCCACTACCTAGCACCTGTTTTGTTACCATACCATACCATAGCAAGTGTATGTGCCCTAGAAAGGGTAAAATGTATGTGGACTTTTTACTGCTCTCTTTTTTCTATTTTTTCAGGATTTGTTTCGTCTCCTGATCGAGTCATGGGTACCTTAGCAGCCAAAATACGAGTCACGCCCAAACCTGAAGGGCGCATCGTGTCCAAATCCAACTTCTAATCATTAGTAGCTATTGTGATCTGTGATTATTAATTACCTAGTCTAGTATTATCGCTTTACCAACTTATCGTCCTAAGCGTAGTTTTTACTTCGTAAATCATGTATCCGTATATTTACCTATCCATATTTTTATGCCAACCTTACATATTATTCAAGTTATGTTTTCTATATGCTCATCAAAAAGTAGAGTGTTTGTTGTTCGAGGAAAAGTGCCAAAGAATCGCTTCAGGTAAATAACTATTACAAGAATACTTTTAGTGTTTACATACCTACCTGGTAGGCCTATATTATATTCATATAGGACCTATTTCATACAATCATTAAAGACAATGATTGCAAACAGTAGTAGGCCTAGCTAGGCCTACGGAGTGATTTGTAATTGTGTAGGTCTACAAATGTCTAGGTTTGCTTTCATAAATTCATAGTCAACATCACAAATACATTTACTACTAGGCTAGTTTAATAGGCCTACAAGTTGACTTACCAATCAGTAGTCTTTTATGGTAGGCCTAGCCTCTGTGATTCCTATGTATGTACCAAATCAAACTTAGTTACAATGTAATTCCTTTGAATATTCTGTCTCCTGAATCGGTTTATATCTAGGCCTAAATTGTCGGACTTGCAGACAGCTGTCAAGCTCTCCTAGCTTAAAATCATGCCATTGCCATTTTTACTAGGTAGGCTTGTATGTTCTCTATTTATAGCTATACCTACCTACAATCATCAGTAGCCAAGATTATTCATCAGTAGCTACCGACCTTAATTTTATTTATATTTAGGTAACCCATCAGTAGGCCTAGGCTACTAGGCCTACCTGTGTAGGACTAGGCAATGAACACCTGTGATTAGTTTGTGCCAATGTTTGTATTGCTTTAATCGTTTAATAAATAGTAATTATCTGTCTATACTGTTTTATTATTTGTAAGCGAATTTGTTTCCCTACATCCTGTCCTACTTAATTTAAAGCCTCAGACTTTGGGTTTATCTAGCATGAACCCAAACCCTAGGTTTTCATCTGCTGATTTTGTTATTTTCAGAAAATTACGAGAATGATAGTTTTTGTGACTTATATATTGTAAATATCATTAAATGTCATTTACTGATTACCTATTTATAATAAATATTATCATTTTATGTGGTAAAACAGGTAAATATGAAGTGCTAATGACAGTAGCTTCTTCTCGTGAATTACCCTGCCCCCCCCCAGCTACCAGGGGTAGGCTCGCCCAATCCTCGTTTAGTTCCTAGCCCATACCACAGATAGCGTTAGCGACACCTGACTAGCAAGATGGCGTCCAAACAGTTCTTTATTTCGCCCATAGGGAGTCGCACATCTTTCACGTAGGGAATATTATAATATCTTTGGATCTGACCATTGAAGACGAGTCTATTGCGGTCGTACTGTTGTTGATCGAGTTAATATTTGATGTGCGTTCCAAATCAGTGAACATCGCGGCATTTCGGGTGGCATTGTGGAGGGGGGTGGGGGGGAGGGAGGGGCAACCCAAAATCCCAGTTTAAGCTATACTCTGCCAATCATCTTAATTTAATCAAAAAATTAAATAGATATCTCTATTTGCTTAGTCGGTAAACATATCCCGTATAGATGAAATGGTATAAGTTGTAACAAGATAGTCATTTTATATAATACTGTTTGTTGAATTTATTTTGAAATCATTTGGCGCCGTTGTAACCCATATCCCGTTCAGCAAAGCACGTTACCTGCTTTTCAATCACATTAATAACACTTAATAATAAAGACTTACAAAACATTGTCTGCGTCTCTATTGTGGGGGACATCCCCCGCCCCCATCTTTTTACAGTTGTTCTACTCCACGCAGCCCCCACTCTCCCGAAATATATTCCTGCATACGCCAGCGTTCCAGATAAAACATGTGAGAAAAATTATATTTGAAAACATTACTTTAACAACACAATCACAAATACACATTACATCTCTCAAATAAAAAACACGTCTCTATACTTTCAACTACATTATCATTTGAAAAAAGAAGCTACCTACTAAAACTGGCAACATTTATAATGAACGCTTCCTATTTTATGTTTCTTTCCTTATTCAATTCTAAAAATACGTTATCCCCCATCGTTGTTTACCACACTTTCATTCGGCTCCTTCGCCGTTCTCATTACATTTCTCTCCGGGTTGAAAACATCCGTATAAAAGAATGAAGCCCTTGAGTTGCCTGCCAGACCTTGGCGTTCTTCTACTGCAGGGGTTGAACACAACACGGCGCAATAATTGTAAAATTGAAAGGCAAGGCAGCCAGGCAGCGCCACGGTTGTTATCAATCAGTTGTGAGGTTGCAGTGTAGCGTTGCCGCGCCCGCCAGTGTAATTATAATTAAAATGTTCCAGATGTGTTGAGACGAAGAATGCGCCAGTGCTGCACTCTGCCGGACTGACGGGACCGCACAGTAATTGCGGGCTTTTATTATTCCTTGGTTTATGTACGACGCGAGTGAATCTCAGCCGCGGAAATTACTGGGAGATGTAAATTAGACGTGGGTCCAGACGAGAATGGGAGAACGCTTTCGGAAGTAAGGGTGAGCGAGGGGGGTATTTCACTGAGACCCAACGCGTTTATTTCATGTGTGTGTGAGTACTGCGAGAGCCAACAACCTCTGGGCAGGTATTCATCCCCCCCCCCCTCCCTTCTCACCTACGCCCGTTCAGACGACGACTTCAAATCGAAAACAGTCTAGAGAATCTAAGAAATCAATGTGAAATGAAAACGGTAGTGCGACACATTTTCACACTTGATGACAGTTGCGCCCAAGTCCAAAAAATTTGTAAATGAAATTGCCAACGCAGCTTATCGGCAAAGATCGGGGGATATTAGAAATCTGTCTTATATTTTAGAAACGATGATAATCGAGCGTCATATGACAACCGTGCCCAAGTCAGAATTCGAATCTGGATCTCACGGATTGAGGTTTGCTAGACAAACGCCTAATCAACCATGGCTCAAGTCCAACTGACATGTGTACAATGGTAGAGTGCAGATATTCTTAGTTTGCCATAGTTTGAAGCTCCACCACCTAGTTTTGTGACCACCGCATAAGAAATATGAATGATTCGAAAAAATATTTATGATTGTCGGGTTGTCACGAGAGAAGGGGTGGTTACATAGCGATGAGAGCATAATTAGCAGCATAATAGCAGCAGGGGAGCATCAAACCAAGAAAATATAAAGTCTATACAGCTTGACGCACACAACAGGTTCTGCCATCCTTGGAACACTAATACTTCAAGTGGAACATGGTCTAGCGCTCAAAGCCACAATAGAAAAGAAGAAGAAGACTCCTGATTGCCGTAGTCCGGTCTACGATTTCCAGCACACTTCACTAGCTCGACTACATCCTGCCAAAAATTTCCTTTATTGATACTCGACTCACTTGATTAGTGATACATCAGACAGTTAATGACTGCCTAAGGATTCAATCCTACTATTCGCTCTGGAAACCCATTCATTCATGGCCGATATGTTTGTGTTCAAAACCCACGCATACTGTGGTTCTTACATAGATCGATGCAAGTAGCGTACATTCCGTGATCAGTTCCGACATATTCCTTCACATAAGCCAGGCCACAATTGCCAGCATCGCTACCGGGATCGCAACAATACATTTTCCCATTACCAAACATTACATTATTAGTTATTACATTACTATTTAGTCGTGAACAGTGCCATGAGAACCATATAACGATTACCGGTTTGCGATTGCCATACAGATACCGACAGTTGAAGGTAGATCGTAATTGTGATCGGGATCGCAATCGAACCTTTTTCTCATGCTAAATCATTACGACAATACGATGTTTTGTACACAGTGTCATCAGAACCATGAAGTTAACTTTTCCACGATTTCCGGATTGCGTTTGCAATGCTGATACCGACATTTGTGGTTGGGGCTTAACAATTACAAAGACATTACGACCTAGTTGTGAACAGCGTCGTAAGTGCCATGGAAGTTATAACTCGTCCACGATTTTAGGATTGCGATGGAGATCCTGATACCGACCAATTCTGCGAAGGGCTTAACAATATAGCGTCGTCCGGTATTCGGGATCCCAAATTCTGGTTAATTCGGGCCGGACTCAAATTAAATTCTAAAACGGTTTCGAGTTGTTTGTTTACCACTGTACCGTATTTGCCCACCACTGATTGGTTCTATAAAATGGTGTTTAACGACGTACTCCACATCTAGGTCACACGACTTCGTAGCCGAACCGAGCAATTATGAATATCGGCCACCAAGGTTCATAATTGCTGAATGTTGAACTGTACTGTACCATTACCATTCCATACATGAAAAGGCCACTACTGTATTTTTATGACTGTCAATAAAGAGACTTTTCGAAAGAAGTTTAGAACTGTTTCTGCTTCAGATGACTCAATAATATCCATTATCTCTTTAATCGTTTAACCTCAGATCACATCTGGATGAGTCGCGTAAATTGTATTAAACGATTAAGATTAATAAAAACTCCTCATCTTCCAATGTTAATTGCTGCAGCTATGCATAGTTCTAACAGATACGGAAACAAGTCAGACGCGCCGGTACATTTATATAACGTCGTCGTCAGAGTTGTTCGAGTAACAGCAACGCATGCGTTTAACAACCTAATAAGTCGAGGCTCGGAGGAGTTTGTTGGCGAGGGGAAACTCATGTTGGCTCTCATTCCTGTTTTGTTCGCCATCTTGTTCTTGCCATTTTATTATTACGTCTTCCGTATTCACCCCTCGGGAATTAATCCGTTAAAACAACTTACAAAAAAAAAAATGGAAAACAAATGCCTGCGGAAGTGAGAGGAAGTACCATGAATTAAAGATTGAATACGACTGTAAAGAGCTTCACAGATTTAGCTTTCCGTAATTCTACTTAAGGCATTTGGATTTTTAAAAGTATGACGGTTACTTGATTTATATTGGAAACTTCTTGGAAGGCTATTTAGGTTACGATGTGTAAAGCCGGGTTATTCACAGCTGAACACGCACACGCACACGCACACGCACACGCACACGCACACGCACACGCACACGCACACGCACACGCACACGCACACGCACACGCACACGCACACGCACACGCACACGCACACGCACACGCACACGCACACGCACACGCACACGCACACGCACACGCACACGCACACGCACACGCACACGCACACGCACACGCACACGCACACGCACACGCACACGCACACGCACACGCACACGCACACGCACACGCACACGCATCAATGCATCAATGCATCAACGCATCAATATACTTTGAGAGAAAGAGTGGTTTGTTTAATAAATTTCTTCCATCTCTTAATTCACTTTAGTTTAGTATTTTAACTTAGATTAATAGTTAAAATTGTCTCATAAAACGCGTGAGAACCGACAGATAGTTAACTTCGGATAAATATTTATAGGGTGTTTTCACTGTGGCAACAACCAATGGGAAGCCAGGTTGAAGTTAATAGCTTACTAAATATTTATCTTTTAGTTCATAATACCGGGTCTAAGAAAACTATATCATCTATACTTCAAACTGTTTAGTAAACAATCCTTGCCACAATCGTTTTCAGCCTATGAAAAAGATATGGTTTTCGTTTCAGGAAGCACGTTTTAACATTGGTCAAACTGAATAGCTTCTGACGAGAACTTAAACATTTGAAATAAAAATATCATTTTCAAGAAATCAAGATGTAGATTTTTTGAGATTACAAAATGGCTTCCTGCTCAACAGGACGAAGTACTTTTGTTAAAAGACTATTTAAAAATGGCGACTGTTTTATTACCTTGAATCGCTAAAGTTTTGTAATTGTAATGTAGCACAGTCTTCTTCATTTTGAAAGTTTGAATGTTGAAACTGCAAAAACAAACGTGAATTGCTTTCGTTATGTTAGCTTTGTCCTTGAATATCTTGGTTAGTATTAAGTCCACACGAACTGACGAACTAAAAGTTGAATTTCTCTTTTTCGATATTCAGTACAAAACTTAATCGCATTCTCCTAAACCATTATAATGCCCAATCAATGAGCAATCTAGCTTAATCTTTCAGGTGGAAAGATTTGTTTATGCCAGTTTAAATACTTCTCAAGTCGTCAGCAGAAAGCTGTAGTGAACACATGAGTCGAACATGTGTATCAACATTCAATATTTATGTGCATATGTTTATATTAACTCAAATATTCATATGTTCAATAAATTTTTATTTAAATTTTAAATACAGTATTATAATATGATATTCCCACACACGGGTAAGGATAGTTGTAGCCTGGACTCAAATGGTCCAACAGGCAAACTAGCTTGCTATTACTTGCTAAGTAAGTAAATTGCTTGTTTACAGCTATTTTAGATTGCTAAACAAGTTGACCAGAGCCAGACACAAGTTGTTGTTGTTGTCGCTGTTGTCAGTGGCGTATCCAGGGGGAGGCTGGGGGCTAGAGCCCTCCCGCCCCCGAAATCCCAGCGTTAATAAATTATACTCTGCAAATCATCTAAATTTACGCAGAAAATTAAATGCGTTTACGTGTTTATTTCTCTATTTGCTTAGTTAGACAACACTGCCGTAGGTGAAATTTTATAAATTGTAATGATATAGTAATTTGTATATGTAATGTATATGTATGTGTAATGTGTCGCGTCCAGCAAAGCACCCCAAATTCTTCTAAAACATATTAAAGCCACTTTAAAAATGCGGATCTTATGTTCTACTCTGGGCAGCCCTCTTCGTAATATATTCCTGTGTACGCCACTGGTTCTACACTCACGCCACTGGTTGTTGTAGATTATTGTTGCAAGAAGCGCACATTATATACGTGACGCACACGCACGTAGGTAATACACTGTGGTAGGATTACGGCGATTTATTTCTGGGTATAAATAGGTTTAAGATCTAGATTGTATTCACTCGATCTTCAACGATACGTTGCGAAAGTTTGTACCACTTAAAACAGTACAACATACTTCCTTTTAAAACCATTTTGTAAATCCTGCTAATATCCACTGTCTTAATTGTGGTCAAGCTCTTTGAGCTAAAAAATGTCACGAGAGGGCTGCTCCACGCGGTCATTTCAATGGAATTCGCTGTGGGATTTTCCTGTACCTTATAATTATTGTTCACTGCATGGAGTGCTTGCTTGGATTGTGTGTTTGCTAAGCAACGCACTGATAACGCGATGCAACTCCAACTAGATTTAAGTTAGTACTGGTCTCACTATTACATAATCCATGACGACACCACTTGCAAGTTATTGCGAAAATGATTTAAAACTTTCATTCGCAGAATGTTTTTTCTAGCTAACTTTTGTGAGGTTGTTATACTTTCACATCCGGAAATTAACTGAACAAAACTAGTAAATAAGCAAACTAGCATGGTTTAGGTTTTTACGCACCCGTACATTGCCGGATTAGTACGATATTTTAACGCACCATCACACGTGAACGAGAGCTCGACTCGCAGCCAATCAGAAAGCTGAGATTAGCTAGCCGAGCGAACATCTAGAATGCAGAAGAGTTTTGGTTCATTTGTTTTTAATTTCGGTTCTAGTTCGCCTCATTTCCTTGTAGTAATAACCATTGTAATCCTAGCACACAGGTTCAACAGGGCGATGTTCGAAGTCGACTAACTGGGTCGTGTGTGTCTGCATAACGAACAGACACCCAAGACTGTTATCCTGGAGGTTGACGGTTCGATGCCGGCCACTAACCGGAGCTTTTCCTGTCATAAGGCGAATGTTGGGATTGAATTCGCATCGGGAATGTCTTCCTAAATGTCCAATTACCCTGAGCTTTCAGTGCTGAATCGTTCTTTGGTACCCGTTCGTCAGTGAAAATACTCTTATGGCATTATACTGTAAATAAAACTTTACTTGTGTAGCGGCTGCAGGACACTGCTGGCTATTAAGCTCATGCAGACGCTTTGCTACACTGGCCAGTGTATCATCCAGTGTAAGACAGGCGAACAAAGCTCTTATCTAATGTATACCTAGTTAGTCACTTGAATTGGGGAGTATCACGTAAAACTGGTATACACCCTACAGTAGGAATTCGTAAGAAAATTTACTGTTCTTAGGTCCGGTTTCACCAAAGTTTTAATCTCCTAGCTATTTGCTGGTAATCGGTGTTTTGCTACAAGTGAACATGGCGCCAATAAAATATTTGTTTAAAACATGGAAACCAAATCGCACAGTCAAGTTAAATATGTGATTGAGAAGTAGTTGGTGTTGTGGCGGATTGCCAGGCGGTGGGTCCGCAACAATCAAGGAAGAAAAAATCAATGTTTGGCTATTCAGTTTGTAACCAGGGGCTGAGATAAATACACGATAATAAATTTGGTTCTATATAATTATTTCTTATAAAAACCATATTGGTGACCCCGACGTGATCCGAATAAGACGCATACCATCTGTCTATCGGTAATCACATTTAAAATGGAAGCACAATTACAAGAGTTGACACAACGGTTGAAGTCGCTGACTGCCATCGTCGCCGCGCTCAGTGATGATCAGTTCCAAGGCCGTCGTCAGCGTTCAAGGTCACACAACAGGGCCCCAGCACCAGCAGGCACGACCACTGACAGAGGATTGTGTTGGTACCACGCTACTTACGGCAACCGCGCTCGACACTGTGTGCCTCCATGTAAGTACCAGGAAAACATTCGGGGCAGTCAGTAATGGCGGCTGGCTATGGCCCCACTGCAAATCGCCTTTTTGTAACCGACAGGTTGACGCGCACAGAGTTCCTTATTGATACTGGGTCAGACCTTTGTGTTTACCCGAAAAGCAAAGTTTTCGGTCATCCCGGGAAAACCGACTACACATTGTTCGCAGCAAATGGATCCCCAATTTGCACATACGGTCCTCTGACTTTATCTCTGGATCTTGGTTTACGCCGAGATTTCACATGGCGTTTCATTGTCGCCGACGTCGATCAGCCTATCATCGGTGTAGATTTTTTGGCGCATTACAGTCTACTCATTGACGTGCGCCGACGGCAATTGGTTGACAACGTCACTACATTAACAACTCCAGGAAAACTATCTACTGGCGCGCTAGTACACGTCAAGGTAATTTCGCGCAACAACGATCTTCAGTCCCCCTTTCACGCGTTACTCGCACAGTTTCCGGAAGTCACACGCCCAAGTGGCAATCCTACAATGCCAAAACACCAAACGCAACACCACATCAATACGACGCCCGGGCCACCGGTTTCGTGCAGGCCCAGACGTCTTGCGCCAGACCGCCTAAAAATCGCGAAACGGGAGTTTGACAGTATGATGAAAACAGGCGTCGCGCGACGGTCATCTAGCAGTTGGTCCGCAGCTCTCCACCTTGTTCCCAAGAAAGGTGATCAGTGGAGGCCTTGTGGAGATTACCGCCCTTTGAACGCCAGGACTATTCCGGACCGGTATCCAGTTCCACATATCCAGGATTTCACGCAGAATCTTTCAGGCAAGTGTATCTTTTCAACCATTGACTTAGTGCGAGCGTACAATCAAATCCCTGTTGCTGCTGAAGACATTCCCAAGACGGCGATCACTACTCCCTTCGGATTATTTGAATTTCCGTTTATGAGTTTTGGCCTACGAAACGCGGCTCAGACATTTCAACGTTTTATCGATGAGGTATTACGGGACCTCGATTTTTGCTACGTCTATATCGACGACATCCTTGTCGCTTCCTCCAACCCAACACAACATGAAGAACATCTTCGCCTCCTGTTCACGCGACTTTCAGAATACGGCGTTTTGATCAACTCCTCCAAATGTGTATTCGGTGTTCCAGAAGTCAAGTTTCTAGGGTACACAGTCAGCGCCAGTGGCACCTGCCCTCTTTCGGAGAAGGTTGAGGCCATCCTCTCTTTCCCCTTACCTGCCAACGTCAAGCAGCTTCGCCAATTTCTTGGAATGATAAACTTTTACCGCCGTTTTCTTCCGTCTGCAGCTAAGATACAGGCCCCCCTTAACAACCTCCTCGCCGGTGACGAACCTTCAGCCAAAACAATCATTGTTTGGACACCGGAACTCCAGGCTGCGTTTCAAGAATGCAAAAACAGCCTCTCCCAGGCTACTCTTCTGGCGCACCCTGATATCAACGCCGAATTAGCAATCATCACCGACGCCTCTGATACCAGCATTGGAGCCGCACTCCAGCAGCGTACGAGCCGTGGATGGGAACCTCTCGCTTTTTTCTCACGAAAATTAAATACCGCACAGCGTAACTACGGTGCGTACGACCGTGAACTTCTTGCAGTGTACGACACCATAATTTTCTTTCGCCATATGTTGGAAGCGCGCACTTTCACTGTGTACACCGACCACAAACCGTTGACTTTCGCATTTGCACAGCGCCCTGAAAAATGTTCACCTAGACAGTTTCGCCACCTTGATTTAATCGGGCAATTCACAACAGACATACGTCATATTCCTGGTAAAGACAACGTCGTAGCCGATGCCCTGTCTCGTGTTGACGCCATTACTTTTCCAGTCGGCTACGCTGATATTGCCCGTGCACAACTGGACAACGCCGAACTACGTGATCTCTTACATGCTAACTCTACACTGCAGTTGCACCCACAGCAGCTTAATGACACAGATTTGCCTCTCTACTGTGACATGTCACAATCACTTCCGCGGCCATTCGTACCACAGACTTTACGTCGACAAGTTTTCGATAGCCTGCACAGTTTGTCTCATCCAGGTGTCAAAGCAACGACCAAACTCGTCACTCAACGTTTTGTATGGCCCTCTATAAATAAAGATTGCCGTGACTGGGCCCGCGCATGTATCACGTGTCAGCGTTCCAAAGTTACGCGTCACACCACAGCACCACTTGCACGTTTTGCTACAACCGCCACCAGGTTCGAACACATACACCTCGACTTGGTCGGGCCTCTACCAATTTCCGATGGTTTCCGATATCTTCTCACTTGCGTGGACCGTTTCACGAGGTGGGCAGAAGCCATACCGCTTTCCGATATCACTGCCGAGACCGTGGCTACCGCACTCGTCACAGGTTGGATCTCACGGTTCGGAACACCGCTTAAGGTTACAACGGACTTGGGCCGCCAGTTCGAGTCCCACCTCTTCCGTGCACTCAGTTACATTACTGGCATGACTCACCTCCGGACCGCAGCCTACCACCCTCAATCCAACGGTATGGTGGAACGACTTCATCGTCAGCTGAAGGCAGCACTTCGATGCCACGGAGATGACCGCTGGACGGACGCTTTGCCATGGGTAATGCTCGGCATCCGTGCCTCATGGAAGGAGGACCTCAAGGCCACCCCCGCTGAGCTCGTGTACGGCACAACACTCCGTCTACCGGGCGAATATCTCTCGCCCCCTCCAGCGACGCCAGAATCCACATCAGCATACGTTGATCGCCTTCGACGTCGCCTTTCACAGTTGCGTCCGGTTCAACCATCTCACCACGGCCAACACGCGGTCTTTGTTTTTCGAGATCTTGCAACCTGCTCGCATGTATTCGTGCGTCATGATGCGGTCCGTACTCCTCTTCAACAACCGTATGATGGCCCATACGAAGTCATTTCACGTAACGATAAATTTTTCACCATCCACCGTGCCGGCAAGAGTGTAGTGGTCTCCATCGACCGGCTCAAACCTGCATATGTGGATGCAGACAGCATCTTGGCTGTCAACGCACCTTCCAAACCGACGCCAGGCCACACTTTTCCTGGCAACGTATTGCCTATTGCAGCCCACAACAACAACAACAACAACAACAACAACAACAACAACAACAACAACAACAACAACGACCACAACAACAACAACAACATCACACCCTCATCAACCACCATCATCGGTACACCCACCGCTCCGTTAAATGCAAAAGCATCTGTCAAGCGCGTTCACTTTCCCGCCCAGCTGGTCCACACTTCTCCGTATCGTCACAACCCTCCGATACTGGGGGGAGGTACTGTGGCGGATTGCCAGGCGGTGGGTCCGCAACAATCAAGGAAGAAAAAATCAATGTTTGGCTATTCAGTTTGTAACCAGGGGCTGAGATAAATACACGATAATAAATTTGGTTCTATATAATTATTTCTTATAAAAACCATAGTGTATTCGGACCTTATGTATGCATTCACCGTGAAAACATTGTCAACCGCTGGTGAGGGAAACAGAACTTATGATCTCTCGAATATGTTCGGTCCTGTTGGTAGCTTATAAATAAATGTATTCTGTACTCAGCGGTAAGACGCGAAACTTAGGGAGATTCCGGCCACAGCAATCCTGACTCAAGGTTTTTCCAAGGTTTTCCTCAGTTGTAAAGATGTATGCTGGGATTCAGTCGTACTGACCTCCCTCAGATATTCCTATCCACATTATCCAAACAACCTTACCTACCTAGTTTAGTCACCTGAAGAGGGGCACATCAAGTATGCCCCCTATATTAGGTATTCCTACGATACATTATTATTATACAAAGCGATGGTTATGCTCAAGCGTGCTTTGTAAAAACAGTCACTTCAACAGGCTGACGAACGATGCGAGTGCGGACAGAATCAGGATCCTCAGCACCTGCTATACTAGTCGGCCCGAACCTAGAGGAGGCTTTTACAATAGAGGATCTACTTTTAGGAAAAGACAGTCACAAAAGTGGCAGATTTTTGATACTAGTTATCTAGAATGGCGTTCAGAACACGGAAATAAAATGAATGACCAGTCCTAACCAAATCCCACACTTAATGTTAGTATACTGCATGAAGACCAAGAGTCTATAATATACCACCTTCTACAGGGATACTAGATGTGTTGCACTGCACACAGGAACCCCATGTAAACCATGTGATAGTCGAATCTATTTCTTCCATAGCGCGCACTTCATAATCCCTCCAGTTTACCTAATATACCACCTTCTACAGGGATACTAGAATGTGTTGCACTGCACACAGGAACCCCATGTAAACCATGTGATAGTCGAATCTATTTCTTCCATAGCGCGCACTTCATAATCCCTCCAGTTTACCTAATATGCCACCTTCTACAGGGATACTAGGATGTGTTGCACTGCACACAGGAACCCCATGTAAACCATGTGATAGTCGAATCTATTTCTTCCATAGCGCGCACTTCATAATCCCTCCAGTTTACCTAATATACCACCTTCTACAGGGATACTAGAATGTGTTGCACTGCACACAGGAACCCCATGTAAACCATTTGATAGTCGAATCTATTTCTTCCATAGCGTGCACTTCATAATCCCTCCAGTTTACCTAATATACCACCTTCTACAGGGATACTAGAATGTGTTGCACTGCACACAGGAACCCCATGTAAACCATGTGATAGTCGAATCTATTTCTTCCATAGCGCGCACTTCATAATCCCTCAAGTTTACCAAATATACCACCTTCTACAGTGATACTAGAATGTGTTGCACTGCACACAGCAACCCCATGTAAACCATGTGATAGTCGAATCTATTTCTTCCATAGCGCACACTTCATAATCCCTCCAGTTAACCTAATATACCACCTTCTACAGGGATACTAGAATGTGTTGCACTGCACACAGGAACCCCATGTAAAGCATGTGATAGTCGAATCTATTTCTTCCATAGCGCGCCCTTCATAATCCCTCCAGTTTACCTAATATACCACCTTCTACAGGGATACTAGAATGTGTTGCACTGCACACAGGAACCCCATATAAACCATGTGATAGTCGAATCTATTTCTTTCATAGCGCGCACTTCATAATCCCTCCAGTTTACCTAATATACCACCTTCAACAGGGATACTAGAATGTGTTGCACTGCACACAGTAACCCCATGTAAACCATGTGATAGTCGAATCTATTTCTTCCATAGCGTGCACTTCATAATCCCTCCAGTTTACCTAATATACCACCTTCTACAGGGATACTAGAATGTGTTGCACTGCACACAGGAACCCCATGTAAACCATGTGATAGTCGGATCTATTTCTTCCATAGCGCGCACTTCATAATCCCTCCAGTTTCCGTAATATACCACCTTCTACAGGGATACTAGAATGTGTTGCACTGCACACAGGAACCCCATGTAAACCATGTGATAGTCGAATCTATTTCTTCCATAGCGCGCACTTCATAATCTTTCCAGTTTACCTGATATACCACCTTCTACAGGGATACTAGAATGAGTTGCACTGCACACAGGAACCCCATGTAAACCATGTGATAGTCGAATCTATTTCTTCCATAGCGCGCACTTCATAATCCCTTCAGTTTACCTAATATACCACCTTCTACAGGGATACTAGAATGTGTTGCACTGCACACTGGAACCCCATGTAAAGCATGTGATAGTCGAATCTATTTCTCCCATAGCGCGCACTTCATAATCCCTCCAGTTTACCTAATATACCACCTTCTACAGGGATACTAGAATGTGTTGCACTGCACACAGGAACCCCATGTAAACCATGTGATAGTCGAATCTATTTTTTCCATAGCGCGCACTTCATAATCCCTCCAGTTTACCTAATATACCACCTTCTACAGGGATACTAGAATGTGTTGCACTGCACACAGGAACCCCATGTAAACTATGTGATAGTCGAATCTATTTCTTCCATAGCGCGCACTTCATAATCCCTCCAGTTTACCTAATATACCACCTTCTACAGGGATACTAGAATGTGTTGCACTGCACACAGGAACCCCATGTTAACCATTTGATAGTCGAATCTATTTCTTCCATAGCGCGCACTTCATAATCCCTCCAGTTTACCTAATATACCACCTTCTACAGGGATACTAGAATGTGTTGCACTGCACACAGGAACCCCATGTAAAGCATGTGATAGTCGAATCTATTTCTTCCATAGCGCGCACTTCATAATCCTTCCAGTTAACCTTATATACCACCTTCTACAGAGATACTAGAATGTGTTGCACTGCACACAGGAACCCCATGTAAAGCATGTGATAGTCGAATCTATTTCTTCCATAGCGCGCACTTCATAATCCCTCCAGTTTACCTTATATACCACCTTCTTCAGGGATACTAGAATGTGTTGCACTGCACACAGGAACCCCATGTAAACCATGTGATAGTCGAATCTATTTCTTCCATAGCGCGCACTTCATAATCCCTCCAGTTTACCTAATATACCACCTTCTACAGGGATACTAGAATGTGTTGCACTGCACACAGGAACCCCATGTGAAGCATGTAATAGTCGAATCTATTTCTTCCATAGCGCGCACTTCATAATCCCTCCAGTTTACCTAATATACCACCTTCTACAGGGATACTAGAATGTGTTGCACTGCACACAGGAACCCCATGTAAACCATGTGATAGTCGAATCTATTTTTTCCATAGCGCGCACTTCATAATCCCTCCAGTTTACCTAATATACCACCTTCTACAGGGATACTAGAATGTGTTGCACTGCACACAGGAACCCCATGTAAACCATGTGATAGTCGAATCTATTTCTTCCATAGCGCGCACTTCATAATCCCTCCAGTTTACCTAATATACTACCTTCTACAGGGATACTAGAATGTGTTGCACTGCACACAGGAACCCCATGTGAAGCATGTGATAGTCGAATCTATTTCTTTCATAGCGCGCACTTCATAATCCCTCCAGTTTACCTAATATACCACCTTCTACAGGGATACTAGAATGTGTTGCACTGCACACAGGAACCCCATGTAAACCATGTGATAGTCAAATCTATTTCTTCCATAGCGCGTACTTCATAATCCCTCCAGTTTACCTAATATACCACCTTCTACAGGGATACTAGAATGTGTTGCACTGCACACAGGAACCCCATGTAAAGCATGTGATAGTCGAATCTATGTCTTGCATAGGGCGCACTTCATAATCCCTCCAGTTTACCTAATATACCACCTTCTACAGGGATACTAGAATGTGTTGCACTGCACACAGGAACCCCATGTGAAGCATGTGATAGTCGAATCTATTTCTTCCATAGCGCGCACTTCATAATCCCTCCAGTTTACCTAATATACCACCTTCTACAGGGATACAAGAATGTGTTGCACTGCACACAGGAACCCCATGTAAACCATGTGATAGTCGAATCTATTTCTTTCATAGCGCGCACTTCATAATCCCTCCAGTGTACCTAATATACCACCTTCTACAGGGATACTAGAATGTGTTGCACTGCACACAGGAACCCCATGTAAACTATGTGATAGTCGAATCTATTTCTTCCATAGCGCGCACTTCATAATCCCTCCAGTTTACCTAATATACCACCTTCTACAGGGATACTAGAATGTGTTGCACTGCACACAGGAACCCCATGTTAAGCATGTGATAGTCGAATCTATTTCTTCCATAGCGCGCACTTCATAATCCCTCCAGTTTACCTAATATACCACCTTCTACAGAGATACTAGAATGTGTTGCACTGCACACAGGAACCCCACGTAAAGCATGTGATAGTCGAATCTATTTCTTCCATAGCGCGCACTTCATAATCCCTCCAGTTTACCTAATATACCACCTTCTACAGGGATACTAGAATGTGTTGCACTGCACACAGGAACCCCATGTAAACCATGTGATAGTCGAATCTATTTCTTCCATAGCGCGCACTTCATAATCCCTCCAGTTTACCTTATATACCACCTTCTACAGGGATGCTAGAATGTGTTGCACTGCACACAGGAACCCCATGTGAAGCATGTAATAGTCGAATCTATTTCTTCCATAGCGCGCACTTCATAATCCCTCCAGTTTACCTAATATACCACCTTCTACAGGGATACTAGAATGTGTTGCACTGCACACAGGAACCCCATGTAAACCATGTGATAGTCGAATCTATTTCTTCCATAGCGCGCACTACATAATCCCTCCAGTTTACCTAATATACCACCTTCTACAGGGATACTAGAATGTGTTGCACTGCACACAGGAACCCCATGTAAACCATGTGATAGTCGAATCTATTTCTTCCATAGCGCGCACTGCATAATCCCTCCATTTAACCTAATATACCACCTTCTACAGGGATACTAGAATGTGTTGCACTGCACACAGGAACCCCATGTGAAGCATGTGATAGTCGAATCTAGTTCTTCCATAGCGCGCACTTCATAATCCCTCCAGTTTACCTAATATACCACCTTCTACAGGGATACTAGAATGTGTTGCACTGCACACAGGAACCCCATGTTAACCATGTGATAGTCGAATCTATTTCTTCCATAGCGCGCACTTCATAATCCCTCCAGTTAACCTAATATACCACCTACTACAGGGATACTAGAATGTGTTGCACTGCACACAGGAACCCCATGTAAACCATGTGATAGTCGAATCTATTTCTTCCATAGCGCGCACTTCATAATCCCTCCAGTTTACCTAATATACCACCTTCTACAGGGATACTTGAATGTGTTGCACTGCACACAGGAACCCCATGTAAACCATGTGATAGTCGAATCTATTTCTTCCATAGCGCGCACTTCATAATCCCTCCAGTTTACCTAATATACCACCTTCTACAGGGATACTAGAATGTGTTGCACTGGACACAGGAACCCCATGTAAAGCATGTGATAGTCGAATCTATTTCTTCCATAGCGCGCACTTCATAATCCCTCCAGTTTACCTAATATACCACCTTCTACAGGGATACTAGAATGTGTTGCACTGCACACAGGAACCCCATGTAAACCATGTGATAGTCGAATCTATTTCTTCCATAGCGCGCACTTCATAATCCCTCCAGTTACCTAATATACCACCTTCTACAGGGATACTAGAATGTGTTGCACTGCACACAGGAACACCATGTAAACCATGTGATAGTCGAATCTATTTCTTCCATAGCGTGCACTTCATAATCCCTCCAGTTTACCTAATATACCACCTTCTACAGGGATACTAGAATGTGTTGCACTGCACACAGGAACCCCATGTAAAGCATGTGATAGTCGAATTTATTTCTTCCATAGCGCGCACTTCATAATCCCTCCAGTTTACCTAATATACCACCTTCTACAGGGATACTAGAATGTGTTGCACTGCACACAGGAACCCCATGTAAAGCATGTGATAGTCGAATCTATTTCTTCCATAGCGCGCACTTCATAATCCCTCCAGTTTACCTAATATACCACCTTCTACAGGGATACTAGAATGTGTTGCACTGCACACAGGAACCCCATGTGAAGCATGTGATAGTCGAATCTATTTCTTCCATAGCGCGCACTTCATAATCCCTCCAGTTTACCTAATATACCACCTTCTACAGGGATACTAGAATGTGTTGCACGGCACACAGGAACCCCATGTAAAGCATGTGATAGTCGAATCTATTTCTTCCATAGCGCGCACTTTATAATCCCTCCAGTTTACCTAATGTACCACCTTCTACAGGGATACTAGAATGTGTTGCACTGCACACAGGAACTCCATGTAAACCATGTGATAGTCGAATCTATTTCTTCCATAGCGCGCACTTTATAATCCCTCCAGTTTACCTAATATACCACCTTCTACAGTGATACTAGAATGTGTTGCACTGCACACAGCAACCCCATGTAAACCATGTGATAGTCGAATCTATTTCTTCCATAGCGCACACTTCATAATCCCTCCAGTTAACCTAATATACCACCTTCTACAGGGATACTAGAATGTGTTGCACTGCACACAGGAACCCCATGTAAAGCATGTGATAGTCGAATCTATTTCTTCCATAGCGCGCCCTTCATAATCCCTCCAGTTTACCTAATATACCACCTTCTACAGGGATACTAGAATGTGTTGCACTGCACACAGGAACCCCATATAAACCATGTGATAGTCGAATCTATTTCTTCCATAGCGCGCACTTCATAATCCCTCCAGTTTACCTAATATACCACCTTCAACAGGGATACTAGAATGTGTTGCACTGCACACAGTAACCCCATGTAAACCATGTGATAGTCGAATCTATTTCTTCCATAGCGTGCACTTCATAATCCCTCCAGTTTACCTAATATACCACCTTCTACAGGGATACTAGAATGTGTTGCACTGCACACAGGAACCCCATGTAAAGCATGTGATAGTCGAATCTATTTCTTCCATAGCGCGCATTTCATAATCCCTTCAGTTTACCTAATGTACCACCTTCTACAGGGATACTAGAATGTGTTGCACTGCACACAGGAACCCCATGTAAACCATGTGATAGTCGAATCTATTTCTTCCATAGCGCGCACTTCATAATCCCTCCAGTTTACCTAATATACCACCTTCTACAGTGATACTAGAATGTGTTGCACTGCACACAGCAAACCCATGTAAACCATGTGATAGTCGAATCTATTTCTTCCATAGCGCACACTTCATAATCCCTCCAGTTAACCTAATATACCACCTTCTACAGGGATACTAGAATGTGTTGCACTGCACACAGGAACCCCATGTAAAGCATGTAATAGTCGAATCTATTTCTTCCATAGCGCGCCCTTCATAATCCCTCCAGTTTACCTAATATACCACCTTCTACAGGGATACTAGAATGTGTTGCACTGCACACAGGAACCCCATATAAACCATGTGATAGTCGAATCTATTTCTTCCATAGCGCGCACTTCATAATCCCTCCGGTTTACCTAATATACCACCTTCAACAGGGATACTAGAATGTGTTGCACTGCACAAAGTAACCCCATGTAAACCATGTGATAGTCGAATCTATTTCTTCCATAGCGTGCACTTCATAATCCCTCCAGTTTACCTAATATACCACCTTCTACAGGGATACTAGAATGTGTTGCACTGCACACAGGAACCCCATGTAAACCATGTGATAGTCGAATCTATTTCTTCCATAGCGCGCACTTCATAATCCCTCCAGTTTCCGTAATATACCACCTTCTACAGGGATACTAGAATGTGTTGCACTGCACACAGGAACCCCATGTAAACCATGTGATAGTCGAATCTATTTCTTCCATAGCGCGCACTTCATAATCCCTCCAGTTTACCTAATATACCACCTTCTACAGGGATACTAGAATGTGTTGCACTGCACACAGGAACCCCATGTAAACCATGTGATAGTCGAATCTATTTCTTCCATAGCGCGCACTTCATAATCCCTTCAGTTTACCTAATATACCACCTTCTACAGGGATACTAGAATGTGTTGCACTGCACACTGGAACCCCATGTAAAGCATGTGATAGTCGAATCTATTTCTCCCATAGCGCGCACTTCATAATCCCTCCAGTTTACCTAATATACCACCTTCTACAGGGATACTAGAATGTGTTGCACTGCACACAGGAACCCCATGTAAACCATGTGATAGTCGAATCTATTTTTTCCATAGCGCGCACTTCATAATCCCTCCAGTTTACCTAATATACCACCTTCTACAGGGATACTAGAATGTGTTGCACTGCACACAGGAACCCCATGTAAACTATGTGATAGTCGAATCTATTTCTTCCATAGCGCGCACTTCATAATCCCTCCAGTTTACCTAATATACCACCTTCTACAGGGATACTAGAATGTGTTGCACTGCACACAGGAACCCCATGTAAACCATTTGATAGTCGAATCTATTTCTTCCATAGCGCGCACTTCATAATCCCTCCAGTTTACCTAATATACCACCTTCTACAGGGATACTAGAATGTGTTGCACTGCACACAGGAACCCCAAGTAAAGCATGTGATAGTCGAATCTATTTCTTCCATAGCGCGCACTTCATAATCCTTCCAGTTAACCTTATATACCACCTTCTACAGAGATACTAGAATGTGTTGCACTGCACACAGGAACCCCATGTAAAGCATGTGATAGTCGAATCTATTTCTTCCATAGCGCGCACTTCATAATCCCTCCAGTTTACCTTATATACCACCTTCTTCAGGGATACTAGAATGTGTTGCACTGCACACAGGAACCCCATGTAAACCATGTGATAGTCGAATCTATTTCTTCCATAGCGCGCACTTCATAATCCCTCCAGTTTACCTAATATACCACCTTCTACAGGGATACTAGAATGTGTTGCACTGCACACAGGAACCCCATGTGAAGCATGTGATAGTCGAATCTATTTCTTCCATAGCGCGCACTTCATAATCCCTCCAGTTTACTTAATATACCACCTTCTACAGGGATACTAGAATGTGTTGCACTGCACACAGGAACCCCATGTAAACCATGTGATAGTCGAATCTATTTCTTCCATAGCGCGCACTTCATAATCCCTCCAGTTTACCTAATATACCACCTTCTACAGGGATACTAGAATGTGTTGCACTGCACACAGGAACCCCATGTAAACCATGTGATAGTCGAATCTATTTCTTCCATAGCGCGCACTTCATAATCCCTCCAGTTTACCTAATATACTACCTTCTACAGGGATACTAGAATGTGTTGCACTGCACACAGGAACCCCATGTGAAGCATGTGATAGTCGAATCTATTTCTTCCATAGCGCGCACTTCATAATCCCTCCAGTTTACCTAATATACCACCTTCTACAGGGATACTAGAATGTGTTGCACTGCACACAGGAACCCCATGTAAACCATGTGATAGTCAAATCTATTTCTTCCATAGCGCGCACTTCATAATCCCTCCAGTTTACCTTATATACCACCTTCTACAGGGATACTAGAATGTGTTGCACTGCACACAGGAACCCCATGTAAAGCATGTGATAGTCGAATCTATGTCTTGCATAGGGCGCACTTCATAATCCCTCCAGTTTACCTAATATACCACCTTCTACTGGGATACTAGAATGTGTTGCACTGCACACAGGAACCCCATGTAAACCATGTGATAGTCGAATCTATGTCTTGCATAGGGCGCACTTCATAATCCCTCCAGTTTACCTAATATACCACCTTCTACAGGGATACTAGAATGTGTTGCACTGCACACAGGAACCCCATGTGAAGCATGTGATAGTCGAATCTATTTCTTCCATAGCGCGCACTTCATAATCCCTCCAGTTTACCTAATATACCACCTTCTACAGGGATACTAGAATGTGTTGCACTGCACACAGGAACCCCATGTAAACCATGTGATAGTCGAATCTATTTCTTCCATAGCGCGCACTTCATAATCCCTCCAGTGTACCTAATATACCACCTTCTACAGGGATACTAGAATGTGTTGCACTGCACACAGGAACCCCATGTAAACTATGTGATAGTCGAATCTATTTCTTCCATAGCGCGCACTTCATAATCCCTCCAGTTTACCTAATATACCACCTTCTACAGGGATACTAGAATGTGTTGCACTGCACACAGGAACCCCATGTAAACCATGTGATAGTCGAATCTATTTCTTCCATAGCGCGCACTTCATAATCTTTCCAGTTTACCTAATATACCACCTTCTACAGGGATACTAGAATGTGTTGCACTGCACACAGGAACCCCATGTTAAGCATGTGATAGTCGAATCTATTTCTTCCATAGCGCGCACTTCATAATCCCTCCAGTTTACCTAATATACCACCTTCTACAGAGATACTAGAATGTGTTGCACTGCACACAGGAACCCCACGTAAAGCATGTGATAGTCGAATCTATTTCTTCCATAGCGCGCACTTCATAATCCCTCCAGTTTACCTAATATACCACCTTCTACAGGGATACTAGAATGTGTTGCACTGCACACAGGAACCCCATGTAAACCATGTGATAGTCGAATCTATTTCTTCCATAGCGCGCACTTCATAATCCCTCCAGTTTACCTAATATACCACCTTCTACTGGGATACTAGAATGTGTTGCACTGCACACAGGAACCCCATGTGAAGCATGTGATAGTCGAATCTATTTCTTCCATAGCGCGCACTTCATAATCCCTCCAGTTTACCTAATATACCACCTTCTACAGGGATACTAGAATGTGTTGCACTGCACACAGGAACCCCATGTAAACCATGTGATAGTCGAATCTATTTCTTCCATAGCGCGCACTTCATAATCCCTCCAGTTTACCTAATATACCACCTTCTACAGGGATACTAGAATGTGTTGCACTGCACACAGGAACCCCATGTGAAGCATGTGATAGTCGAATCTATTTCTTCCATAGCGCGCACTTCATAATCCCTCCAGTTTACCTAATATACCACCTTCTACAGGGATACTAGAATGTGTTGCACTGCACACAGGAACCCCATGTAAACCATGTGATAGTCGAATCTATTTCTTCCATAGCGCGCACTTCATAATCCCTCCAGTTTCCGTAATATGAAAAACTCCTCCGATGAAATATCGTCCCTGTTCCCCAAGATTTATTAGTGAATAATAATATAATATATGATACTTTAAAGGAGATGAATTACTTTTATCATTTCTTAACCATCTCGGTGATATAAGAAGAGCGTAGCCGTGAGGAACGTCCCACGCCGCTCAGCGGGACCATTTGTCTCCTGATAATTGCCAAGTCAAAACCTTGGACATGCCGTAGTGGGAACGTCTTCTGGATGATAGCGGTCACGTCACAGCCGCTATCTGGGGCGGTAATAGGACTTCACACATCCTCGAGCACTGACGTAAAGCGCCACCTCAAAGGTGGCCATTTTGACTTTAAGAGCGGTGAAAGTTTAAAAAAATTGCTCAAAATGTATATGGTCGCACTTGTGACGTTACGGGCGAGAACAAAGCCCCCCCCCCCCCCCCCGCACAGGTATGGACGCACATACGGAGGTATGAAATGGAGTCTGGGGAGGAAATCCCAGCTATTGGAGGCCCATTTAACCTTTAAACTGACTATAGACATAAATATAACAAACAAAAACAATTATTATATGCATATATTATAGTAAAATTAATGATTTAATTATTTTGATTATTTATTTAAAATTTTATTTGGAAGTTGTTTTAGTATGATAATTGCTAAAGCACAACTGTAATTTGAACTTTATCATCAACAAGTTAACTAACATTATTTTCTATCTTTATTATGTCACCCTCATTGTCTTGTTCTTGCTTCAATTCTTTAGAAAAATTAGTTTCCCCAAGTCTGTATCGGGGGGGGGGCGATACAGAACAGCTTTAGCCAATCATCGCGACTCATTTGAAATCACGTGGGTGTAACGTTCAATCTTTCTATATGTCCGCTTCAGTGTTTTCCAATCGTTTTACATTGTCACGATTAGCCCTGCAAAATGGGCTGAAACAATATTATCACCATTGCTAGTTTCATAGTTGTTTCACAATGTTCTGTTCATTGTCAACAATCGTGACAAGCTTAACTTCTGCATTACTGCAAGTTCAGCAAAAGCCCTAACCACAATTGTTGGTATCGGAATTTCAATCGCAATCTGGAAATCGTGATAGAATTAACTTAAATTGGTTCTCATGGAACTGTTTTCAAAAACATCGTAATGTCGATATGATTTAGCATGAGAAAATCTACGATTGCGATCCCGATGTCAACATTTGTGGTTGGTACGAAGGCGTACGAAGGCTTCAGGTACAAACCCATCTATCGGTACAAACCCATCTCCTCTCGACTGTAACGCAGCTTAGGTCCGTATTCATAGTCGACCCTTAGAACAAAGGGCGCCCGTGGTTGCCACGAAATAGTTTCATATATTTTATGTTCCATTTAGAAAACAAATCCTAAGCAATCACAGGCGCTTCTAGGGTCTAGAGAATAGGACGACTATGAATACGGACCTAAGTCGCGAAATATTGGCATAACAATACCAGTCTACAAATAGAAATACAAATTGTAAATACAAGCAGCTCAGTTTTCTTATCCACTCACATTTTACCGTCAGTAGGTCCAAGTGGCTATGAAATATAAACCCACACTTCTTATAACCCACTTGACTTTCTCACGTACGTTTTTTCTTCTAGAATTAAGCATGGGACTCTTATAATTCATGTTGTACTACGAATATTGCCGGTAGAAAAATGTTGCTTCAGATACCTTAGACATAGACGCATCACGTTCAACGTCATCAATCATGGCGGGGGGGGGGGGGGGGGGTCCCTAAGCTTCGGCAACATACATCTCTCTCCGTCCCGCAGCCGGTATCATCGTTATCTCCGTCACGGACAAGGGTGGGTATGTTTCTAATCTCGACTCTTGTCACGTGTCTTCGGAGGCTTCTCTCCTTCTCTCCTTTACCT
>OX246738.1:86602451-86779951 GCA_945910005.1 Isoperla grammatica
TATCTATACTCAGATACAAAAAGTGATTTTCGGTAGGGGACATTTATACTTTTTGTAATGTATTTTAGTTCCTATGACGACTCGAAAGTCACCCACCTACATTAGTGCCAAACAATTTTACTCGATATATGTATCATAATGCAGGCTACTTACATTTAAAAAGAATCTTAATGTATAAAATAAATGTGTTCTGTATTTCCAAATAGCTCATTTTTCAAGAGGACCGATACCTTAGAAAAAGAGATGTTGGCCTCTATTTGAAACACATAACAAAGAATGCGAAGAATGTGGACACAAACACGTTAGTAGGAACCTGGTTAGGTGGTTGACGCGAAGGGAAACGGAAGTCAGTGAGAACGCACGCTTACGTCATACTCATGTCACAGTACGCCTGTATGGCTCTGTTTAGCACAACTTTGAAAATGATTCGGAAAAAGCGAACGTCATGTCGTTATGTCATTAAAATATGGCTTGTGTAACTGCTGAAATAAAACATATTCGCACTTATCGGCAATAGGAAGAGATCCAATTTTAAACCTAGCAAATGTAGGGGTATATTACTGATAACATGAGAAAGCTCAAGATATTGAAGTGTGATTATTTTCTGAGACTTCGTTTCGAATCATCTCAACAATGATTTTAAAAACTTTCAAATATTGAAATTGTTACGATTGACATTTATGTTCTTTATGAAATAATTTATAATTATTGGAGACGATTCACGATTATACACACGATTATATATTCTCTATTGTGCATTATGACATTTATGCAGCTGAAAATGCCCCCTCACACAAGCAATTATACCTTATTTCCTCTTTTTCTATAAAATATAGGTAGGCATGGTGGTATAATAAAAGCATTTAATTCTACATTCATGCAAAAATCAAGTCCTCCTAGCTATATAATTCATAAAATACACTCTCCATTCGTTTAGGTTATTAAAATATGCTTGAACCAGCGGGCACATTTCGTACGCAAACGGGAATAATATAATGAAAATATCATAATAATGGCAGAAATGGATTTTTGTTGTATTTATTTTTGTTTTGAAAGTGTACGAGAAAAACACCATTTAGAATTGAACATGATAAATTACTTCAAGATTTAGTTCCTTTAATTTGTGTTTGTGTTGTGTAGATCTGGATTTGTCTCGGTCTTCCAATCCAATCTGACGTCATTGGTGGAGGTGCCAGGTTAGGGAATTCATTTTAGAATCGTGTTGTATTAGTTTCATTGTTCTAAACCTGGACATCAACATTGTTTAAATTTTCTTATTATTTTTTAAGGTACATATCTATATCGTTATACAATTTCGTGAATTTGGCAAATATTGTTTAAATCGAAAATAATGGTTTTGAATCGTTATTGCCTATTTTACTAAGGGCCAGTCTTGATCTCCTAATAGGAAAGTATTTGTAGCAATTAAGCGATTTGGAGGATTTCAAGAGTTTTGATTGGGCGTTGCCATGGAGCCAACAAGCTATTCGTAGTACTATTCGAGTAAGCTATTCGAATCGTAGTTATTGGGACATTGTAGGACTAGACATTACTGTATTTAAGTTGCACAATACAACAATTTGTATGTGTTGTTTACAATTTATATTTTTTAGAAACATACGAAAACTGATACATAAAAAAACATTCCCTGTTGTGAAACAATTTTCAACTGTAATATATCTGCCGATATGTCAACAACTCCAATTTGTACATGTGTTGCTCAACATTATGAATGCCACATAATATGTAAATGTGCAATGCTGTTTGGTGCTGAATGTCCGAAGCCTTAAAGTTAAAAATGTATTATTTATTGAAATTGGAATTGGAATTCTTTGAAATACAATTAGGCAAGCAGCTGTTTAGTGAATTGCCAATTCACCAAACTAGATACAATAAAATTAATATCTATATACCTTTAATCTTAGTTAATCAATGTGGTCAATAGAACGACATCTTATAATGGGGAAAATACTTTTTTTTACAACATTTTCTTACAATGCAATATAATTTTAGATTCCATAACGTAAAAGTGGATTAATCTAGTGTGAATTTGTGACATTATTAATATGTTTCTGTGAGGATTATTTGCTAGACTGATGAACGACTGTACTGATTTGTCAAGTGATCACCATATTACATGCATTGATTTACATAAACTGAACAAAAAGTTGCCGTTTACTTATTACTATTCTGTATTTGATGCAAAACAGCTACTTCAGCGTCGGTTTCACCCGCAGCTGAATGACCGCTGACGATTACAACCACTGTTAGCAATATGACGTGGCGATCGTTGTTTTGTCGCTTAGATAACTGGACTTCTCAAGGTCTTACCGCTAGGTAGGCGCTTTCGTGGAGCACAATACAGAATGTATTATTGGAACGTGGTATTTTTCTTGTGCATGTACACATTTTTAAAATAGAAATTAAAAACCAATATTTTGGAATGTTTGAGAATGCGTTAAATGTTTTAATTTAAGTTTGGTGATCTTCGATCTTATCTTGTTTTAGATGTTTTGTTTTCCTTTATTTCCCCCATTTCATTTAGACGTCGGATTTCGTCCATCAGCCACTGCCATTTAAAGGTCCTTGGGAATTGTATGTCAACATTAATATCGAATACACATCGAGTCGCATAGCCGAAGTTAGCTTCCGTCCCCAGCGAAGACCACATTGTCCGTCTCCGACGAACCCGGTTGATTGTTTTGACTCATATCCCCCTCCACCCCCCCCCCCCCCCCCTCCGCCCCATGTGACCATCTTTTAGCGAGAAACTTTTACAAAACTTCCCCACCGAAAAAATGAAGATAAACATGGCTCTAAGTTTTGTTGGCCTAACTGGCCACTTCCCGTTTACAGCCAGTTGCACCTTGAGCCGACGAACTAAGGCAGATAACCGGATGAGGGGCCAAAGACTTCCCAATAATATACCGCAGACTAAAGCAAACTCCTAATCTGGCGGCGAAAAGGCTTCCGAGTTTGTCGGCAGATAAAAAATGTTGGTTTCCGAATGGCGTCCAAAGAGCTTACAGATAAGATCTGCGTTTGACGGAAGAAGCGAGACTCTTCGTCCCTGCTGAGAGTTGAAACAAGATTCAAGTTGTTTGCAAGTGGTGACGTCATCTCTTTTAATCTCCGCGTGTTGGCTATTGGTTTAAGATACTGCTGTGGATGCAACTGATACGTGTTATCTATATAGTGTTGACGACAACTATGTGTATGTAACCGCGGCGCACTCAAGCCAAACTCGTAGATCAGCCAAAAATGTTAAATACTTTTATTATAAGTTAATTTATTATTTAGTCTTAACGTTACAAATAAATTGAATTTCACCTTTATATATGTTACAGATGAGTTCAATATTATTGCAAATTTGTGTCTAAATATACTAAATGAAACATTATAAACATAAAAACAAAGCTCTCGAAATGACTTGAGTGATTCCTGTTGCTGGTTAATATAATGAAGCCTTCGCATTGGTGCATTTTTATTGCATCTTAGAATATACTTTAAGAACTTCTGGTACGAAATAAAAAATTTAATAAAAATACGAACATAGCCATTCAAGTTTAGGTTTCACAATCACCCATCACAATGTATCACCTACACTTTAAGGTATTTTAGATGTTAAGATCTCGCAGAATTCTCCTAATGTGGCATTGTGGTTTAAGTTTAATGATATTATGTATTTATGGCACTCTTGTAATAGCTACGCGCGTTAGAAAACATTTCCAATGCATATTATGTCTTACGTGCGACCCTTAGAACCATATGTAGAGTCAGATGTCAAGTTAAGTACAGGATTTGTTGCTTTGGAATTGTTTTATTACAAGCTTTTTCCATAAGAAGAACAAACTTCATAGTAACCGTTAACAAATCACATACTTAACTCGACTCTGCATTCCGCCTTTAGTCTATCTACTCTTTACAAAATAATTGCTAAGACACACATGACTTGTGTGGCCTAACACGTGTAGATATTTGCAATACTCGCATTGTTGTCGACTGACTTAACTATTCTTATAACAATATTGCCATGAATATTAGAATGACATGAACACATATTTGCAAATTAGCTTTTTATAACAAATGGGTGGGTTGTATACAATGTAGTTACTGTAAAATGCTTGCTCGATTATATAGTCCAGCATCAAAGTGTCGAAAATCATAGTCCTGTGCAATTTCGAGGAAAGAGTATAGCACCATATACCAATGTGTTCATAAGGTTTCACAGTATTTAGCGCACTTTGGTGCCAGAGCGATATCCGCGACTGGGGGCGAGGGCGGTGCCCCCAATTGTGACTACGCATTGCATTGAATATCGCTCAATTACGGCCAAACGGTTGGTCTGACAACGAAAATGATAATTATAAAATATATTTGTGTGTAATTGATAAATATTTCCTTGTCACAATTATTCATGTATGGTACATAGTGCGAAAGTTATCGTCAATTAAGTATAAAATTAATATATTCTCAATATATAAAACCATGGGACAACCATATAGTATCAAAACATTACAAACACATTCATACACGTATAGAAATGTCAGAGTGTTGCCATATCGGTGATTTTTTTTCATAATTTTATCTTCAAGCGAGTGGTATTAGTGAAGTATTAAAGACAAGAATGCGTGGGGCTTTTGTGCGCCCGCTAAACACAGGTGTAATGCATAGAAGCATTGGCAATCATAATATTGTACTATTTCGAAAGAAAAGTACACTTATATCTTCGTTTTAGCTTGTAAAATAATAATTTGGATGGTGCTAAGCTCCAAAATTAGGCGTTTACAAGTTATACATAAATAACAAAATGGCCGACTCTCATGAGGTTTTGCCTATTTATCTTCACAATCGTGCATTTTTTGGCAAAACTTAATATGACAAAAATTGTTTCTAGTAAAATTCTACACACATATGATACTTGGATATTTGCATAGGAAGTACTACTTACGTACAAATTTAATTTTTGTATGTGTGCATCTGAACTCAAATGTACAAAACTTGGCTCCCGTTCGCTTCTTGATGAAGCAACTGTGACCTACAGGAGTGTTCTTAATATCTTCTTTTAAGCTCATCAAATAATAATATTGATGGTGCCAAGCTCCAATGATAGGCGTTTACGAGTTGCATGTGAAAAACAAAATGGCTGTCACTTCAGGTGGTTTTGGCAATTTATCTTCATAACCGTACTATTTATGACAAAATCTAACATGACAAAAAATATTCCTTGTAAAATTCTACATACAATGTTTATTAAGGTATTTTCATATGATTTACCATTCACCTACAAATTTAGATTTGTGTACGTTAATCTGTACACAAATGTACAAGCATTGGCTCCCCTGGGCTACTTGATGAAGCAAGTATGGACTATGAGAGTGGGCTAAATCTCTTCCTTTTAGCTTGTAGAATAATAATTTTGATGGTGCGAAACTCAAGTACTAGGCGTTCAAGAGAAACACGCAAAAAACAAAATGCCCGCCAATAGGGTGTATTCAGATGTACATCCGTCGGTTGTTTGATGAAGCAAGTATAGGAGTGGGCTCAGTCTCTTCTTTATAGCTTATAAAGTAATAATTGTGATGGTGCCTACCTTAAATATGGGGCATTATCGAGTTACACGTAAAATACAAAATGGCCACCACTATAGGTAGTTTTTCCAATTTACCGACATAACCGTACGTTTTATGACAAAATGTAATATGACAAAAATTATTTCTTGTAAAATTGTACACACATGATATTTACATATTTTTATAGGACTTACCATTAACCTAAAAATTAAAATTTCTTCATGTTAATTAGTACTCAAATGTGTGTTTTTTTTTTTACGTGTTTCTCTTGAACGCCTAGTACTTGAGTTTCGCACCATCAAAATTATTATTCTATAAGCTAAAAGGAAGAGATTTAGCCTACTCTCATAGTCCATACTTGCTTCATCAAGTAGCCCAGGGGAGCCAATGCTTGTACATTTGAGTACAGCATAACATACACAAATCTAAATTTGTAGGTAAATGGTAAATCATATGAAAATACCTGAATATGAATGGTATGTAGAATTTTACAAGAAATATTTTTTGTCATGTTAGATTTTGTCATAAATAGTACGGTTATGAAGATAAATTGCCAAAACCACCTGAAGTCACAGCCATTTTGTTTTTCACGTGCAACACGTAAACGCCTATCATTGGAGCTTGGCACCATCAATATTATTATTTGATGAGCTTAAAAGAAGATATTAAGAACACTCCCGTAGGTCACAGTTGCTTCATCAAGAAGCGAACGGGAGCCAAGTTTTGTACATTTGAGTTCAGATGCACACATACAAAAATTAAATTTGTACGTAAGTAGTACTTCCTATGCAAATATCCAAGTATCATATGTGTGTAGAATTTTACTAGAAACAATTTATGTCATATTAAGTT
The DNA here is from genome assembly GCA_945910005.1 of Isoperla grammatica. Classification (NCBI taxonomy): domain Eukaryota; kingdom Metazoa; phylum Arthropoda; class Insecta; order Plecoptera; family Perlodidae; genus Isoperla; species Isoperla grammatica. The sequence continues at coordinate 86,608,877 of OX246738.1, forward strand.
TTGCCAAAAAATGCACGATTGTGAAGATAAATAGGCAAAACCTCATGAGAGTCGGCCATTTTGTTATTTATGTATAACTTGTAAACGCCTAATTTTGGAGACTGGCACCATCCAAATTATTATTTTACAAGCTAAAACGAAGATATAAGTGTACTTTTCTTTCGAAATAGTACAATATCATGATTGCCAATGCTTCTATGCATTACACCTGTGTTTAGCGGGCGCACAAAAGCCCCACGCATTCTTGTCTTTAATACATCACTAATACCAATCGCATAAAGATAAAATTATGAAAAAAATCACCGATATGGCAACACTCTGACATTTCTATGCGTGTATGAATGTGTTTGTAATGTTTTGATAATATATGGTTGTCCCATGGTTTTATATATTGAGAATATATTAATTTTATACTTAATTGACGATAACTTTCGCACTATGTACCGTACATGAATAATTGTGACAAGGAAATATTTATCAATTACACACAAATATATTTTATAATCATCATTTTCGTTGTCAGACCAACTGTTTGGCCGTAATTGAGCGATATTCAATGCAATGCGTAGTCATAATTGGGGGCACCGCCCCCGCCCCCAGTCGCGGATATCGCTCTGGCACCAAAGTGCGCTAAATACTGTGAAACCTTATGAACACATTGGTATATGGTGCTATACTCTTTCCTCGAAATTGCACAGGATTCCATTTGATGCTGGACTAATATTTAAAATTCTCGTTCCGTTGGATTTTTAATAAATGTTCGTTTGTTGATAGGTAGAAGTACCACACTTTTAACAAGAAATAAAACAAAAGGTTTTGCTCTAGTACTTGTTCAAGTACTTCAAACTGAGACAATTTCATGTTATATAGTATATACCACTACAGGGAGCTTTTATGAAACATTTATTCAAGATATATTCTTACAAACACGGAAACTGTAATAATGCCTCATCAAATAGTTTTTGAGAGAACGTTTCTTAGAAACCTATAAACTATTGGTAGAATTTAGTGAAACCACATTTATAAGATCTAAAACATCACCTTGATGCAAAGTTCATTCATTTCCGTTTTGTTTTGATAACTTTAGGCCCCGTATAACTTCGGACCAGTAAAGGCACCGAGTTTAGCCACTGAGGGCGCTAGTGAAAACGAATAAAGCGCTCAATTGGCAATGTCACGCAACCTTCCGATGAAGCAGCGTCGTTCTTCCTACGTCGATAATGGCAAATTTTGAAAATTGTTTTTTTTTTTAATTTTGGGCAGATTATGAATACCATACAGTCCATCTTAAGTGGCAAGGCGCCATTTAAATCAGGACATGTTTTGGTCTTACAAACCACAAAGAACACAAAACAAACACAAACAAAACAAAACCATGAAAATCAAAAACAAACACAAAACAAAACAAAATGAAAACACAACAACAAGAAAAACAAACAAACAAAATACAAAAAACAAGATATTTCACAATAACATCCGGCACTATTTTCAATCGCGGGATGCAATCTTCACCAATAAATTGCTAGATTTGGCCACATATAGCGCTGGCTGTACACACACACGGTGCCTATAAATTCCGGTATAACTTAGGAGAAATATTTAGTCGGCTACTAGTGTTGTTTTCACCATAGCAACAACCAATGGGAAGCTTGGAAGTCATGGCTAAAATAAGTAAGTGGCTTACTATAAATATGTATCCGAAGTTCATAATATCGGGCATAGTCAAGTGATTTTCAATAATATCAATATAAGTAGTAATACCAACCGTATCAGATGAGAAATGTTGGACAGTATGGCTACCAATAAATGTTCTCGGAAACCTGTTTCTCTAGAGCGTATACACATTTACGATGTAGGCAATTTTCAAACTTGAATAGCTTTACAAATTTGTAACGTTGTAATTCCATTGTATATATTAAACAATAGTGTCATACTTGAAACAATTACTTAACGGTGAAACACAATAATACTTTTCTTGTATAATATTTACACAAGTCCGTACTGAATAAAGTTTATTCGAGATATTTTTGAAAGTTTGATTGCCGCTTGCAGCGCGAGTTAAATGTTCCTGTCTCAAAACCCAAGTAATGTTGCTATGATGTTCACTGCGTTCAAACAGTTGCAACGGATTCAAGGCACATCTCAAAATCGTTTATCAGATGTAACTGTTATTATTCCCAATAACTTTGGTATTTAATGTACACTAACACTTAAACAGAATGTGTAAATTCAAGTTAGGTTCTTATATATCACCGACTTAAACAAAGGCTTCAGTGAAAAAACTTGGGCGAATGGAATTGTCGAGTGAGAAGTAGATTGAGTGGCCGGGCGTACCATAGCAGCACTGTCGCCTCTAAACTCAGCTGCGGGAATATTAGTGCCACCAACACAACAGAAAGAATTATGCTAAGCTTTATTCACGTTGGTAGAACGCTTCATATCTGGGAGAGGTAGCACGTTTACACGTGTTGCTTGGTGGGGGGGGGGGGGGGGGGGGGGATGGTTAAAGAGAAGCAATGTGTCTGATTGGTCCATTCAAACCAAGCGATGTTGTCAACGGTTTCATTTTGGAAATAGATTATTGTGTAAAATGTAGCACTGTTTGAAGGAACTGGATAATTTATATATAGTTATACTACAATACGAAACTAATATCAACTTAATTTTAAAACTAACGTTCCAGTGAGTTACCTTTAGAAAAAGAACAGGACAGAAATATAAAATCTATACTCATTTTGATTCCCATTATACGGAAGTAGATTTCTCGTGAAGTCTACTAGGAAAACGCTCTGTTTGACGCGTTGATAAGCGAGCGCGTCAATATCTACGAACTTTCTGGCGAAAAGTTTTCAATGCTAATACGAACAACAATTAACAACAATTCAAGAATGCGCATTGCAAAAATTGTTCTTATTTCCATGCCTATTATACTTTCCGACATTGTTGTATGCAGTGCAATGTGCGTTGCTATAAGAATTTTCGTGGTCATGTTTTCAACACGGTCCGCCACCGTTACTAACACTTATTGACAGCAATAAAAATGTAATTTCTGCCTCTAATACGTATTGGATCGCGTTTACATTAGTATATTCGTGACCGGACAAAAATTACTATAAGATAGCCACCTCACATTTTGCCGTTACTGCGTTTTAGAAAAATATTTTCGAGTAACTTTCGTGTAACTTTGCTAATATTTATCAGATCGCCATTACATTAACATATTCGTGACCGGAAAAAACTGTAAAAAAAATCTGGCTATCTCACATTTTGCCACCATTTTGTTTCAGAAAAATATTTTGCAGTAACTATGGTGTAACTTTGTAACTTTTCGGACGATTTTGCCTCAAAACTATACACCTTCAATCCACATCGAGGCTTGTGGATGGTCCAAATTTCAAAATGATCGGACTTTCCGTTCGACCGCTATCGACGGACATAAAAAAAAAAAAAAAAAACAAAAAAAAAACAAACAAAAAAACAGAACGAAGTGCCATAAGAGTCAAGTGGAAACGCTCGCTTCGCTCGCTTAATAATGTTCTTAAGTTACTGACGTGACTCCTGCGTTGAACTCTGATGCGTTACGCTTACTCAATTTATAATGAAATCAGTTGACAAGCAAAATAAATAACGACTAGCTAGTACATTATTTAGATCAAAATGTAAAAAAACACATACAAAATGCACTTAATTAAAAGTCCTCACATAGACAAAACAATACACACAGAAACATGCAATTATGTGAACGAAAATACTTCTAGTTAAATACAACTGCAACTGCAACTGCAACTGAAACTGAAACTGAAACTGAAACTGAAACTGAAACTGAAACTGAAACTGAAACTGCAACTGCAACTGCAACTGCAACTGCAAATGCAACTGCAGCTTCAACTGCAAGAACTGTATTGAGATATAAGCTTAGGAAGTATACCCTGATGCTAATGACGTCACCAGTCAATCATACATCTCGACTGCTCAATGGCCGCACAATTTCAGCAGTTCAAACCGGCATCTCACAGTTTTGCATATATTTTCAGGTATCGTCACAAAATCTCGAAAAGGTGTAGAATAACGAAAGTGCAATTTAACGAATTTTCGGTGTTTAGCACGTTCGTGATTTTACACTTTCGAGATTTTGACACAGTGCCTATTTTCACGGTGGAGTGGTTTGGTTACACATTGAAATAAAACCTCAAAATCTTCTTCGTAACCGGTTTATTTCGTGTTCTTTCATGTTTTACATAATATTATAAAGCTGGAATCATTGTTGAATACATTGGTTGATACGAATAAAAAACGGTTGGTTAAGACAAATGCAACAATGTATAGTTTTTATTGATGAATTTTTTTCCTTGAATTCAATTAAGGTCCGTTTACACACTTTCGTAAGATGTAAGACAATATTTTAATATTTTATTCCTAGGCACGCATTTGTCTTAACTGTTTTACTTAGAATCGCTAGCATGACCAGATTTAGAAAAGGTCGCATCTTATTGGCTTAAGGCCTTATGGCCTTGAGCTTCGCCAAGTTAAAAATAAAGACTATTTTATTATTATTATTATTATTATTATTATTATTATTATTATTATTATTATTATTATTATTATTATTATTATTATTATTATTATTATTATTATTATTATTATTATTATTATTATTATTATTATTGTTATTATTATTATTATTATTATTATTATTATTATTATTATTATGATTGGTGGAGCTATGAATTTTATAGGTACGAGCTAACAAGTTGCTATGGTTAACTTAGCTATAAAATCTTAGGAAGTTATGTGAACGTCATGATGCAACATGCTTGATTCAACTATGTTAACCCTTATACATTTGAAATATTAGCAAAGTGTGTTAACCGACCATGTTTGACGAAAATATTTAACCGTGTAACGTAAGTATTTGGTCAATATTATGACAGACCGCTAAATATTACATCTACCACTAACTTGTTCTCTCCATACCAGCCACAAACCAGAAGCGTGGTAACTATGGGGAAAAAAGTTAGCGGCGGTCTAAATATTTAGCTGTAACTCACAACATCCTTATGTAAGTTACAATACAACTACTCTACAATAAGAAATAAGGTAGCTTTTAGTTTAAATTTACTGAATTGCATCAGGCAATGAGTTGTAAGCGCTCGGTAATATTTGGTATAAAATTCGAATGTCTAAACTATCTACTTCACAACATTCATGTAAACTTTACACCCACGTGGCCAGTTTAACTTTAGTTACAATTGCTATGTGAACATAAGGCTTGTTGTGTAACTACTGTTGGTAGTTAACTAGTTTCATTCAACTTTACATTCACCATCAGTAACCTAGCAGTAGTACTGGCTGCCTTTAGTTCATACATGACGAGTCCTAGGTATAGTTAAAAAGTAGGATTAAGTCGTTTCTATGTAGGCCTACATTATTGGCATACACAAATCATATTTGGAAATAAATAACAAAATTAAACAAACGAGAACAAGGAGAATGCAATGAGTAAAATCACAGTTACGTATAACAATAATAACGGCCAGCAAGGTCTATTTGGTCTGCGCCTAGAACTCTGCCCATCGAACAAGCGTACCCGTATTCGCGATCGCAGTAACGCAATCTATCGTACGGTTCTTATGGTTTTCTCAACTTCAATTGTCGAAAAACTATTGATCGGGTTTGGACGAGAGTTCCTTAAGAATATGTATCAATAATGTGAGATAATAAACAAATAAACTTTTTCTAGATAGAAAGTGCCCCAAACGAAAATTCATAGCATGCTTTAATATGCAGGGTTCAGCGGTTGAACGTCAAAAGAAGCGGTTTGGGCTGTGAAACTATGTACTCTGCATATTAGTGCATGCTATGAATTTTCGTTCGGGACACTTCCTATCTCAAATGTTTATTTTTTATTATCTCACAAAGTTGATACATATTTAAGAAACTCTCGTCAAAATCCGATCATTAGTTTTTCGACAATTGAAGTTGAGAAAAAAATAAAAAATGTGCTCATTTTCCGATGTATTGTGTGAATTGTTATAACAAGTAAAGTACTGGGTATATAATGTTGAAATTACCTTTATGATGACTATTGGCATGTAAACTAAATACGTATTCCTATAAGTTTTTCCTTCAAAATGAATAGTATAACAGCTAGAACGAGATTAGTATCGTGTGGTATGTGCGAGAATCCTCAGACAGTTAGAGCGCTAGACCCGTCAGCTCAGGGACAATTTTGTCCGCTAGGGGCGTATCGAAGTTTTGAGATCGCGAATGCGCTTCCTAGCGGGAAAGGTAGTCCCTAGGGCCAAGGTGAACCTACTGACTTAGCGCGCTCGTCTGGAGCTTTGTGCGGATTGGACGACATTGCACTTGTTTGACCACAAAGACCACCACAAGCACTCTTTGCAGACGCCATGTTAGACCGTGACATCATGATAAGTCGCCCTTGAGTTAGTTAATTAGGAATGTATCTAGTACCGAAACGCGAATAATTTTTCTCCACGTAAACTAGTTGTATAAAGTATTTGAATAAATAGAGCAGGGTAGCGGCCGCTCCAGTAGCCAACGGGGGGGGGGGGGGGGGGTCTGGGGGGGTCTGCATGAGAAAAAAATGTGAAAGAAGAAATGTGAAACAAAAAATAAAATAAAAACGCACTAGAAAACAAGAAAATCCAAATCCTAAAGGAAAGAATGGATGGGTATAACCACAGATAACTAATTACTGGTATAACCATTGTGTTTAAAATACCCTTAATGGTATAACCAATGGTATAATGTTATCCCGACATGAATGTATTTCCTTAAAGAAGATAGGGTTGCAAACTTTGGAAAATACAATAACGGGATCGCTATTTGGCCACGGCGAGCGGGGGGGGGGGGGGGTACAAAAAGTTTCCTCACATTGATTACCTTTAGTTTTGATGTTCGCACTTCTCATAGTATAATCAAAAATGCACTACGAAATCCATACTGTTATATACGGGAGGGGAGATCCCGTAAAATACGGGATGGTTGGCAACCCATATTCAGATTTATAACAAAACAACACTTGGCCTGCAAATTATGTTCATTATGTCAGTGGAGGCGCTCACACCACTACTCGTGTCACCATTAGGGATGGATGGGACGTCGGACGTAATAATTGCATTAAAAACAAACACTTAAAACCACGTCAAAAACAAGTATTTTTTTTTAAATCGCCTGCGGCGCTGTTGGTGGGGGCCATCCCCCCACTCCCCCCACTGTTTCATTTGTCCGGTCCCTTTTCCCTTTGGGTATTTGTCCCAGATTTCCCGATTTGAAATATGGTCACTTTAAACAATATACGATTTTCGCAGTCAGGATTACCAACATTTATCAGCACAGGTAACACATTTTATTTTAAAATGAACATGTAATCTCGTCAACTAGATCACATATTTTCAAACTACTTTTCTTAAACGTGCGTATACCCAGCGTAACCTGCGGACACCATCTACTAGGCCTATATAACAGGATTAAGTTATTGCTTACATTAGCTTGGAAAGTACTCTAAAACTCGTAAAATGCCACCAAATGCAATGAGAGGACCAAAAAATCCGCATAAGCTCCGGGGGGCGTCCCCATTGTAGTTCTCGGAACTGGGGGGGGGGGGGGGGGTCACGAAGAAAGTCGCTCCAGTAGTTCAAAATAGGGTGTGCGCCACTGCCCCAACATACAACGGTTAGAAATATCTAAAAGAAACTGACTAGCTTGTGTTAGCCCTGCAGAATTCCATGCCATTTATACAACACAGATAGTCATTAAGACAGACAACAAATAAACGTATTTGCCCCAATTTACAACGTTTAGAAATACCTAAACAAACTGACGAGCTTGTGTTAGCCCTGCAGAAATCCATGCCATTTATACAACACAGATAGGCAATAAATAAACTTAGTTGCCTCAGTATATAGTTAGCCTACCATGTTTACCACGTTCAAACAGAATCTGACCAGCTTGTTTTAGCTCATCCCGTGCAGACGTCTGTCATTTACATCACACAAACAAAAGCAGCTTTCAGGCGCCCTGTTTACAAGTTTACAAGTCATTAATTGAATTCACCACTGGTTTCGATGGCAAATGCACCCAGAGCAATTTATTTCGTGTTTATCGCCCGCCAGTCCGCCAATCTCGTACACCGAGTTGATAAACAGAGTCGTTGCCCCTGGTAACTCAATCGTGTTTAACGTCCGCTAGTTTTTACAAACACCCGCACATATATAAAGTTGAATGATTCTCCCCCATCCCAATTTATTGGATCAGAAACGACAGGTCAGAGTGAACAAGGAGTTGAGATGTGTGTAAGATGTAGAAGAATTGGAGGCAATTCTGTAAATTGCGTCAGTCGGTAACCGGCGAGCAATCGACGTCGGCCCGGGTAGGTTCCGACGGTCGCCACCGGTCGAGGGGGCGCCACTACGCACGATTTATGGTGATGGAATCTCGGAGAAAATTAAACTCCTTTCTGTTTTCCTCTTCTTGCTTTAGTAAGTCAGTCTTGTTCGCCTATCGAGCTCTGAGACCCTTCCTTGTTCGCGACTGTGTTTACGTCTTCTGGCTCTCGCTGCCTGCGAGATGTCTATGCCTTCGAGCTGGATGGGGGCGTTAACCTGAGCGATATTCTACGCCTCAGTGTTTAACGCGGCGTATGTTGTCTTGTCAACAGTATACACGAATAAATACATGCACCGTGTACTTGTGAATGCATTAATCTGCATTAGAAAATGGTTTTAAACACGAATAAAGAATATACATGGTGATTGGTAATACGATTTTAAAAATTCAAAACAGCTTTGTAAATGTGTATGAAACGATAGCAATTTTGATAAAAGTTGGCCCCGACTGGGGATCGAGTACAGATCCTCTGGCTCTATACACGGTGCCCTTTCACTGGTACAATAAAATAAATGTAAATATGTACATTATTATATATTATTACTTTTATACTGAATACAAAATACATATTTCAGAAGTAAAGTAACCAATACAAATAAAAACATTGGACGTAATTGAGGACATCAGTGGATTCAAAGTTTGAAACTTGACCGAGTTTTGAGTAATTATAAATAAATATCTTTCGAAGTTTATATCGATGCGAGTACATGTTACATGTTTTATAAACGAAAAGTTGAGCGTATATTTGTAATTAAGGTGACCCTACGGTAACACGTGAGCCTCGAATTTTGAAGTCACCGGTTCGATTCCGAACTCTGGAAATGTTGACTTCCCCAGAAGTTTTCCTCAGTCATACAGCGAATGCTGGGATGAAGACTTATAATAATAGCCGTCCGACATTCCTACCCAAACGGTTCAATACAAAGCGAGCCACATTAAGAGGAGCACATACATTTTTTACAGCAGGAATTCACAAGAAAACTAAGTATCGTTCGATGTTTTATTTCTTTAAAAAAATTATTGTATGCAAATTTAAATTCGATTGGATTGTTACCTGGTGGAAATTTGCGCTAAGAATCAATTGTTTCTAAAATTGGCTCGGTCTTATGACTTCCAACTACATATTTAACTGCCCGCTAGCTTGCTATCATCATGGTAACCACGTATAAGCAGAATTGAACAGAACATTTTATGGGTAGAAGACATCAGACTGAACATAAAATTCCGTACATGTAGTTCAGCACGCAATTCAAACATTGAATGTGATGTAGCATTTTTTATAAAATGTAACGTTCCGAATTCTGCCTCGTAAAATCATCTCACCACTGCTATAAAACCTCGCTCAATATCTATAACCAGAATATTTCCCCTACACCTCTTAACAACATCTCCTTTTGACTTGTTGCAGACTTTACGAACTTTCAGCCTAGCTTATAAGCCTTGTTTCTGGCGATCGACTTAAGGCTTCAAAGTTTTCCGCATGTTCGACAGAGCGCTACCGTTTGCTTTTACTTGGAAAGCTTTACACGCTGTTTAACACTTTCCCACTTGATGTGGCAGAGGCAGAGTTAAGACAGGTTTCATTCCACTACACCTCATGTTATTGACACCAGTGGCGCACGGACAGGGATCGAGAAACTTCTTAAGTCGAAGTGTCGAGCTTTCGAGATATATTCTGCAGAATGTTCACTTTGTATTGAGTTGAGATACAGAATCAAAACTTTATAAAAGCTCTTCTCGTCTTTGCACTGTAACGTTGTCACATGCGTGTTGATATATTTAATATACGTAAAATAAAAACACCGGAGGATGCAGAAATATGGAACAGTTTCTTCAATATATTAAAACACAATGTTAAATAATATGTAAAACGAGATTCAAGGAAATGGCAATTGTTGATAAAGTCATTCATAAATATATATATATATATATATATTGTAGTCGCTTAGTATGTTGAAACCATCTAGGTATATGTTTCATACAAATCACTGCTCTTGGTACAATGCACACAATGTTCCTCTGTTTTCTAGCGGTGAAGACGCTCGACCGAAAACTAGAAGACTTGGGTTCAATTCCTCTGGTTGAATTTGATGATATTCACTCAAATACTTCCCTTTATGTTCATGAAACATACCGGTAAACAAAACATGTAAGTAAACAGTGGTTTGAGGACAGATCTCTCAACTATAGACATCGCCAGTATAAAGCTACTACATTTGGGTTTCCCGTCCGTTTTCTTGCGACCAACCCACATCCAAGAACTACCACAACAAAGCAGTTACAACAAAGCAGCTACAACAATTATGAATTACGACAAGTTTCACAATTTATCTTGTTTCAAAACTCACATCGCAAAGAAACTGAAAGTAAACCAAAAATATTGAAATTAGTTTTATTTCTCCGGTTGTTTTGCGAAATCCGAAATAATTATGTTATAAAGTGGTAAAAATAATAAAGTGGTAGAAGTGGTAAATCGCCACTGGTTCATTGATGGTATTTTGATCTGTAATTTTGTTTCTTTTTATTGTACAATTACAACTTTGTTTTAATAGAAAAGAATAAGTCCATACGACACTGGTCTTTAGTTACAATAAATGAAGTAAATAAATAAACCCGAATGATAATACCACTTTGAACACAGCCCTGCTGAGAGTGGCAGTTGTGAATGAACACCTCTAACTCTAATTCAATTGGCAAACAGGAAATTAACACCATTTGATGTTCGGAACAAAATCAATCAGCGCCAATTTATTTTTAATTGGTGGCCAGCTAATGAACCATTGCAATCATTTGAAATGTAATTACCTTCAATTATTGATGCCATTTGACTACGAAGTGCAAAGTCATATCAATCGATTAGCAGACAATTAAAGGAGTAGAGTAGTTGGTGACAAACGAGAGGCTCTATAATATATTATCACATTATCAGTTTTGTTGATACCTATTTAATTCAGGTATCGTTGAAATCGTGATGGATGATTTGATTGATGTTGCCGAAACTACCAACGCTTCATATCTCGTAAATAGCTTAGCTTGTTGATCTACTGGGCCTACACAATATCTTGTGTTGTATTCATTATTTGACATGCGTAGAATATCATGCTACGATGAATTTTATGAGCTGAACTTTTGCACTTAAATAAAATTACTGTACACAAGTAAAGTTTCCATATGTCCTCGTGGCATCGCCAAAACAATTACTTTGGAACCACACACCAAAACGAGTTTCATTTGTAGATGATTTTGATAAAAAGTGTGATGCATATGAATGAAAGTCTGAAAGTCTGTCTGAAAGTCTCTGAATGTCTGAAAGTCTTCTCGCTTTAATTTGATGAGGATGTCCGTTTCCATTTATGTCTAAAATGTTGCAAAATACAAGGATCCTTTCATAAAATATGACACAAGGCCTAACCCGTATCCCGACCTTGGAGAGGGGGAACTATAAAACAAACGTCTGGCACGGCTGTCTGTGATTGATACCAAGACAACTCGATAATGTGTGATATTTTCATAACACCAATTAACAGTGTCACAATGTGTGTATACAAATATAAAAAAATGTTTGACAATGCAAATATTTCACGAATTTTTCTAACGACTTGTTCATCTGTTATTTGAAATTATAATCTCATATATTCATAAGGAGAGTAATCTATTTACTAAATTGCGGTATGCCCTTTCTATGTAACCAGCAAACTAACTATTATGATTTTATACTAGGAAAACGCTCTGTTTGACGCGTTGATAAGCGAGCGCGTCCATATCTACGAATTTTGTGGCGAAAAGTTCTCAAAGCTAATAAAAAGAACAATTCACAACAATTCAAGAATGCTCATTGCAAAATGTTTCCTAATTCCTATAGCTATTATGCTATTACACTTCCCGACATTGTTGGATGCAGTGCAATGTGCGTTGCTAAGAATTTCCGTCGTCATGTTTTCAACACGGTCCGCCACCGTTACTAACAGTTATTGACAACAAAAGAAATGTAATTTCTGCCTCAAATACGTATCAAATCGCGTTTACATTAGTATATTCGTGACCGGACAAAAATTTACTATAAGATAGCCACCTCACATCTTGCCGTTACTGTGTTTTAGAAAAATGTTTTCGTGTAACTTTTGTGTAACTTTGCCAATATTTATTAAATCACCAAAAAGTGAACATATTCGTGACCGAAAAGATCTGTAAAAAAATATGGCTATCTCACATTTTGCCGCTTGTTTGTTTCAGAAAAATATTTTGCAGTAAATATGGTGTAACTTTGTAACTTTTCGAACGATTTTGCCTCAAAACTATACACCTTCATTTCACATCAAGGCTTGTGAATGGTCCAAATTTCGAGTGGATCGGACTTTCCGTTCGACCGCTATCCATAGACAAAAAAAAAAACAGAACGAAGAGCCATAAGAGTCTAGTGGAGACGCTCGCTTTGCTCGCTTAATTACAAGTTTGATACGAAAAAAATAAACAACAATGTAAAAACTAGAAAAACGCTCGGTTTGACGCGTTGATAAGCGAGCGCGTCAATATCTACGAACTTTCTGGCGAAAAGTTTTCAATGCTAATACGAACAACAATTAACAACAATTCAAGAATGCGCATTGCAAAAATTGTTCTTATTTCCATGGCTATTATACTTTCCGACATTGTTGTATGCAGTGCAATGTGCGTTGCTAAGAATTTTTGTGGTCATGTTTTCAGCACGGTCCGCCACCGTTACTAACACTTATTAACAGCAATAGAAATGTTATTTCTGCCTCTAATACGTATTGGATCGCGTTAACATTAGTATTATCGTGACCGGACAAAAATTTACTATCAGATAGCCACCTCACATTTTGCCGTTACTGCGTTTTATACAAATATTTTCGAGTAACTTTCGTGGTACTTTGCTAATACTTATCAGATCGCCATTAGATTAACATATTCTTAACCGGAAAAATTTGTAAAAAAATCTGGCAATCTCACATTTTGCCACCATTTTGTTTCAGAAAAATATTTTGCAGTAACTATTGTGTAACTTTGTAACTTTTCAAACGATTATCCACATAGACCTTCAATCCACATCGAGGCTTGTGGATGGTCCAAATTTCAAGATGATCGGACTTTCCTTTCGACCGCTATCGACAGACACAAAAAAAAAAAAAAAACAGAACAGAACGAAGTGCCATAAAAGAGTCTCGTGGAGACGCTCGCTTCGCTCGCTTACCTAGGAAAACGCTCTGTTTGACGCGTTGATAAGCGAGCGCGTCAATATCTACGAACTTTCTGGCGAAAAGTTTTCAATGCTAATACGAACAACAATTAACAACAATTCAAGAATGCGCATTGCAAAAATTGTTCTTATTTCCATGGCTATTATATTTTCCGACATTGTTGTATGCAGTGCGCCAATGTGCGTTGCTAAGAATTTTTGTGGTCATGTTTTCAACTCGGTCCGCCACCGTTACCAACACTTATTGACAGCAATAGAAATGTAATTTCTGCCTCTAATACGTATTGTATCGCGTTTAAATTAGTATATTCGTGACCGGACAAAACTTAACCATAAGATAGCCACCTCACATTTTGCCGTTACTGCGTTTTATACAAATATTTTCGAGTAACTTTCGTGTAACTTTGCTAATACTTATCAGATCGCCATTAAATTAACATGTTCGTGACCGTAAAAATCTGTAAAAAAATCTGGCTATCTCACATTTTGCCGCCATTTTGTTTCAGAAAAATATTTTGCAGTAACTATGGTGTAACTTTGTAACTTTTCAAACGATTTTGCCTCAAAACTATACACCCTCAATCCACATCAAGGCTTGTGGATGGTCCAAATTTCAAGTTGATCTGGCTTTTCGTACGACCGCTATCGACAGACATAAAAAACAGAACGAAGTGCCATAAGAGTTAAGTGGAGACGCTCGCTTTGCTTGTTTAATAAAAGACAATAAACCCAGAACACTAATTATTACTTACTAGGAAAACGCTCTGTTTGACGCGTTGATAAGCGAGCGCGTCAATATCTACGAACTTTCTGGCGAAAAGATTTCAATGCTAATACAAACAACAATTAACAACAATTTAAGAATGGGCATTGCAAAAATGTTCCTAATTTCCATGGATATTATACTTCCCGACATTGTTGGATGCAGTGCAATGTGCGTTGCTAAGAATTTTCGCTGTCATGTTTTCGCCGCGGTCCGCCACCGTTACTAACAGTTATTGACAGCAATAGAAATGTAATTTCTGCCTCTTATACGTATCGGATCGCGTTTACATTAGTATATTCGTAACCGGACAAAAATTTACTATAAGATAGCCACCTCACATTTTGCCATAACTGTGTTTCAGAAATATATTTTCGAGTAACTTTTGTGTAACTTTGCCAATATTTATCAGATCGCCATAAAATGAACATATTCGTGACCGGAAAAAAGTTTAAAAAAATATGGCTATCTCACATTTTGCTGCCATTTTGTTTCAGAAAAATATTTAGCAGTAACTCTGGTGTAACTTTTTAACTTTTCGAACGATTTTGCCTCAAAACTATACACCTTCAATCCACATCGAGGCTTGTGGATGGTTCAAATTTCAAGTTTGATTCAAAAATTTACGTTAACACACATTTAAGTTTGTAAATTTGATTTTGAGGGTAAAAACTCATAGCACTCTCGTCCATGGAGTACTTATACCACTAAAAGTGCGTGTAAGAAAAGAGAGAGAGAGAGAGAGAGAGAGAGAGAGAGAGAGAGAGAGAGAGAGAGAGAGAGAGAGAGAGAGAGAGGTGTGGAGCGGAGTGGAGTTGAATCATAAACTTATACTGTAGCTTTGGCCAACGCAACGTCATAATCCGTCGCTCTCGTTATTCACTCAGCTCAGATTAAATGAAACATTTTCTTAATAATTTAGTTCCAAAGAACAATATACACAGAATTAGATGGTGAAACACGTTCAAATAACTGAGTAATGGACTAGTAAATGTTCCAAAAATATCTCACACACACATACATTCCTCTACATCTGTGGTAGTACTGTTATAGTATAGGTACAAGTGGTAACAGTGGTAGAAGCATTTTCTTTCACTCACTTTTCATTTCCTCTAAAGACCGAAACACCTTCCGCCCCCTCCCCCACTCCTCACCCCTTCAACATCCCCCTCCCTCAACACCTAAAGTGGGTGACCAGTTATTAAGCCAGGGTGTCAGATACCACAAGTTGCTTGGGGGTGTTTAAGCCGGTACACGATCTGGTCTGGTAGAACGCACTGCATTACATACGTTCATCTATACACTGACCGATAGAGGTACTGCGAGACTAATCCGGGAGGTCGCCGGTTTGATTCCGGCCATTGGAAATCCCAATACTGAATTTTTTCCGTAGTTCCCCCCAGTCGTAAAGACGATTGCTGGGAATGAGTCCTACTAACACCCCTTGGATGTTCCTTCCCAACCAAACACTCGAAGATACCGGTACCTAGTTAGTCACCCGAAGAGGGGCACGTCAGATAAAGATGGTAGGACGACCCCACCCCTCGGGATTATGCGTTTTTACCTCTGTATTCCTTCATCTGCTCCAGTTGGCCCAGCCCGGGAGAGCGTTCAAGCAAATTTCAATGTTGAACTATTGCATCTAGTAAGTAAGTAAGTATATTCATACGATTCATAAGTGTATTCATACGAAAAATTATTATTGTTTGTACACTGTTAACTTCCTCAGACATTATTTAATTGATTTATTTAACGTATATATTCTATTCAGTTTTAAAACTTATTTGCAAATAATAACAATGAATAGAACTATGTATACAAAAGATAATGGAAAAATAAAATCATAAAATAGCAAGAATAACAAGCAACAAAAGGAACAACTGTACTATTGAAAAAAGAACGAATAATAAGGCAACAAAACAAATTACTGTACTATTGAAAAACGAACAAGAACAATAAAAACTATAAACCTAGTTCAACGAATTGTCGGTTCCTGTACTGCAGAATCGTCTGTGTGTTTGTTATATCTTATCGTACCCACCCATGTTGCCTTCCAGCCAGTTTTAAACCTTTCATTCCTGTATTGTACAATATTCCACCAAAAACTAAACGAAACGCAATTTACCTCTGGTACAAGTTTTCAGTAACAATATATCAATATCAACTTTAATTGAAGCCATTGTGGCGAGCAAATTATTCGTATGCGTGGGGGGTGGAGCCACGCGCAGAGCCTAGGAAGTCATTAGGCTATTGCGGACGTGACGTGGGAGGCATCACATGTTATCTTGACTCGTCTCTGAAATAGCAATCCATTAATATAAATTAGCTTCGTACACTGTCGGCAGACGGGTATTGTATTTCAAGGTGGATCCCGCCCATGCTAATATACCTGCCTGCGCTAATATACACAAGCGCGGGAAGTTCTTTTTTTCATTTTGTCTAATGATTATTGACTATGCTGGTTGAGATAATTGGAATTATTACATAGTCACTTTTCTTTGGCTTTTACCGTGAAACACCTTTCCTAAATACTTTCTGGCGTTCATTTATGGAGAAAATAATACTAATTAACTAGTATACTTACCTAACTTCTTCATACAAATTGCACAACTATATTTGATGGGGGGGGGGGGGGGGGGGGGGGTGTTTTAATTAATTACGGTATGTGCCATTTAAAACCCGGATGGACAAACATGTGCAGGAAGAATTCTTTCCATATCTTTTTTGGAGATAATTATATAGAATATTTTATAGTGTAATTTACAAATATTGAAAAGCTAAACGGAGGTAACAGATCACATATTACACATAGTGATATAGTTAACAAGATTTTCAAATACTCATACCATACCATACCATACCAGTTAACTAATAATAACATCTCGTTGGGAGCAGAGTGAGATAATGTATTGTTCGATAAACAGAAATACATTTACATAAGATTTGATACGACGATAAACCTTTAAATGTGGAATAAGGGAAATTTGCCTTCTAATACTCGACAACTCACAGTCATAGCCAATGCATAATACAGATCATTAAGAATCTCCTAATATTGAGGCTAACCACAATATTTGTGAGATTGATACCTGCTTCACCAATTATCTCCTTGAAGTTATTTTAGTGTGGAAATGTGGTTCTTTGTGTTTATATATACACTAAATATATATTTGTTTTAAGCTTAAAGTTTAAAGTTAATACACAAAACAGTGTACAAATAAATAAATAAAAATAAATAAATTCTCATTTAGAGTCTACCCACTCAGTAACTAAACTGATTATTATTGACGTTATTGTTCTCAATAAATAAATACCTACTCAGTACACCGCCTCAATCACAAATACTGACTTTCAGTTGTGGCCATTTATCATGCGTCTCGTTTCTATGCCGGCTCTAAAGTTTGAGATTGAAAGTTTGAGCTAAATTTCGAAGTTAAAACCCCCGGCTTGAGCCCTGATTCCTCTTCATTGAAAGCAGCAACACACCCATAGGACCAACCAGCCACACGGCCGCCTGCTTTTGCCATCAGCAAGACATATCAATGGAAGGAAAATAATATTGCGTTTATGTCAGGAATAACAGCTAGGTTATCATTTTACCAAAAATAAAATATGTTGTACGCTTTTGAGTGCAATAAAGTTTTTCGTTTGCAAAACGCGTTACTGACTTCGCCTGCTATGCTTCTTTATAGCAGGTAGCTTACACGTTAAGTGAATATTGTGTAGAGTTGAAAATGCAATGCAAAGTAAATATATATAGTCAACGTTCAAGTCATGAAGTTCCTAGATTCAATAATAAATGTTGCGAACGACGAGAGGGAATATACTCGGGCCCAGTCGTTGTAAGACTAGAGTAAAATAAGTAGAGTGCATACTCTGACATACATAACAGCTCCTCGTCTTCTTTTTCTTATTCTTCTTCCCTTTCCGCTGTTACGTTACTTGGATGTCGTATATATTATACGTCAGATTTCAAGATTTACTATATAAATATGTACTTATAATTATAATTGCGTGTATGTATGATATTTTGGCAACGTTATTAATGAAGACGATACGTGGGTTGTATAATGAAATGTAAGCTATGTTACATGACTTTCATGCCTAAGTTAGGAATTAATCGCACTGTCCAATCACTAATACATATGTTTCATATTTGAAATATCGATCTTTGATTGGTTATCGCTCACTTGTCGATGGTGTTCGGAACCTACAGGGTTGGTTAAGTCGCTTTAAATTGAAGTCCTCCACTGAAAATCAGTTTCGTTACTGAGTGGGTATACTCTAAATGTGATTTTTTTTTAAAATTAATCATAGAGAAATCATATGAACTCATCGAACGCGGCTAATATCACGGCACAATATTCAAGTTAAAAATGATGTAGGTAGTCTATTAATAATTTTGATTTTTGTGATGTTTAAAGCTAATGGTATTTTTGTTACACCGATATTATGTTTGCTCTAAAACATCTTCAGTGTATTTTATGTAGGCTTGTTATGCAGCATCAACAACGAATACAGAAACAAAACAACGAACATAGAGATACTGGGAAGGACAATGGCAATGATTTGTAAAGCATTAAGTAACTAAGTACATTGATTGAATTCAGTAGACTAAGTAGTAGGTTGCGTAGGCCTATTATGCACATCAACAACGAATACAGAAACAAAACAACGAACATAGGAACAGAAAATAGATACTGGGAAGGACAATGGTAATGATTTGTAAAACATTAACTAACTAAGTACATTGATTGAATTCAGGCTCCACTCAGTAATCTTTACTCCAGGTAATAATACCTATACCACCTCATGACGTCACTTGAAGCCATTCAACCTAGGTCGTTTGGTGTCAGTTATCTTGACTGACACGAAGCAGTAAGCCTTGCATGAAGTATATCACTGATTCTTGTAGCACAGCTCCGTTCGAAAAAACATCGATCTCAACTCAAACAACCCTTCACCGTTATTTATTTTACATAGCCAGCGCCATCTTAAAATATTCCCATTCTGAGTCTGACACACATTTCACACTTATAAGCAGTATTATATTCATATTCTCTCTCGCCTTGTTTATAGGTTTCCTGCATCTTCTTTTCCACTACTTCTCTACTGTTACTCCATAGTCGTGAACAGTTGTCGAAAAGAAACTCACACATACATAAATATTTGTGGAAAACATGAAAAACTGTTGTGACAATGCGGCAATCACACGTCAGGTATATTTTTTCCCCGCAAATGTACTATTATAAGGATAATTTAAGCATTGTGTGCTAACCCTCAAATAATTCAAGTAGGAAGTTACGAACATCTTTTTCTTTCAGCTTTTGTTCCAGGAATTCTTCTTTTTAAATCCTTAAGTTGCATTACCCTTCTACTCATTATGTGCGAACAAAGTTACATTATTATTCACTAATCGTTCTGTCAGAGCTGCTAATAAAGCTAATAAGTAGATACTGTGAAGTTGTTACACATTAATTCATGAACTTCGTGGAAATCACTTAACAGCTGTTTAAATGTATCAAATATCAAATACTAGAAACGACGTTACATAATAGATAGCAACGTTGCAGTTCTTATGATCACAGTATTTGTTGGGGTGCGGAAAGGGGTAAGAAAGGGAAGGGGAAGGGGGGGAGGGGGGAGGGGGAGCAAGATGTAGTACGTGATCGGCAGTCAATGATGAGGGCTTGGGGATAAAATGGAGGGAGACTGACTTTAGTAAATTAAAGAAAATTGCAGCGTGTAATAAATTGCTATGAAGGAAAATAAGAACTAAGCAAAGGTGCAGTTGGCTACAATTCTTACCTCGTGGAAAAATATCTAAAAAGTGGAACGAATGCTGCATCATTTGTACCACATTGGGGCCGGCGCAGTTGGCCGAGGTCGATTAGGCGTTGGTCTAGTAATCCGCTGTCTCTGCTTTCCAGGTCCGTATCCTGCCTTCGGCATGGATGTCATGTGGCGTTTTTTCATCCTCATAATCACCAACTTATCGTCTCGATTAGCCTCGTTGCAAACATACAGAACGTAAAACCCCAAATATCATCATCATTGTACCACATTGACGTTATCTTTGGGCATTGACTATTAAATTAACACAACCTTCTATGCCAAAATGTTTAACTTTTAAAAGCAGTATTTATTGTTTCCATTGAATTCGTAGTAGCAATAGTTTCGCTAACTTTAAAGTGAGTGTGATCCTTCCATACAAAATTAACAATGCCGAACCATATCAGCGTCTTATGAATAATAATTATGAACACAGAGAATATAGAAGACTAGCACACATGGTTATAAACTATCAAATGATTCTGAGATTTTCTTCTACCAATTGGAAAATATCCCGACATACCTGCTAGCATCAAACGTTCACTCTCTGTTTTAAGTCAGGGTATAGTTGTTTTCTTTTCAGCCTTTAGCTATTTTACTTAATAACTAACAAAACCTTTAATGTATTTAATATATATTAGCATTAAATATCACGTGTAGCGAAATCAATGCAAACCTGACCATTAGTTGGTATGATGATAGTATATATACGACAAATGAAAGATGGATCTAAAATCTTGTAAGAAACAGTCCAAACAAACTGGGTTTCGTGGAAGGTATATATGGAATAAGGTCAAGGATATGGCAGTTTGGAGGAAATTCAAGCATTTCTTAATCGGTGCAGTATTTCTCGCTTTGACCAAGGTTACAAGAGACATTAATAAAAATCAAAGTGCAACACCAAAATTCCGTTCTTGTCACTTAGTGGATAGAACACAAATACACTTTTCTGTATTTTATTTATTTAATGCAATATATGGCAAATATGATTGTGAGTTTATTTTCAAAACATTGTTGTAATGTTAACGTATACGAAACATTTACATAATTATACACATCAACAATTTTATGTTTCAAATTAGTGACATGTTTTCAAGGTGTTTGTATTTGAGGGCCTATAGTCCAATTTTGTAGTTCTTTTAATGGCGTATATTGTTACATATAACAAATTAGCTTCGACTTATAAAATTACTTTAATTATTAGTTTATTATGATCATTAATATTACCTCCTAATTGATTACTTTAATGCAAAAAATATAAAACAAATATAATATACGGCCATCAATCTGTTGCAGCTAAAGATTGTGAAGCCATGCACAGATATTCTACGAGCGAAACACATGGCCACCTCTGTACAATGGGAAACTTTCTTGATCTAAACAAGAAGCCATGTTCCGTCCGTGTCTGAGGATTCTCCAGCGCTGGACGAGAATCTCAAGTCCTCTTCCCTCAGAACTCTCTCGTAATGAGGGGATAGGAACAAAAAAGTATTTCGAACGAGTACGGACGGTCGAGCTGAGTTGAAACCAAGGAATCACCCCTCGAACGAGAATTTCAACCTCCAGTCACGGCCGAGGTGCTAAAAAGAAAAGAGGAGAAAACAAGGGAAATTGATAGATATAGAATAGGAGAGCGCGAAGAGGATTTGCCGACGAATATCGAATCCAATACAAACTTTTAGTTCGAGCTTTTGTGAGGTAAAATGTTAGTTTGTGTGCATAACGTCTTGAATCTTAAATGTTTTATTTTATTTTATTGATGGATATTTACTCGCCCGGAGGCGATACGGGTATATTTAGGACCACAACACGACCCTCTGCAGTCTAATACAGGCATACATAAAACCTAATGGCTGGTTGCAAAATACTAGGAGGCCTAATGAAATGACTTGCTGGACATAACAATGATGTATATAAAACAAAACAAAATAAAGGGTCATTCTTTATCCACATATTGACTGCTTCTAGAATTTGGTTCACCAC
Source organism: Isoperla grammatica (assembly GCA_945910005.1). Lineage (NCBI taxonomy): Eukaryota > Metazoa > Arthropoda > Insecta > Plecoptera > Perlodidae > Isoperla > Isoperla grammatica. The sequence continues at coordinate 86,631,085 of OX246738.1, forward strand.
CGAGTTTCGTAGTTACTATCACGGTGCGAATTGACGGGGGGGGATTTCCCCCATCTGGAAATTCCATCCCTGGCTCTGTTTTACTGGAACGTATCCCCGCCGGGGATGGCTAAATCCCCACCTCTGGATACCCATCTCATCTCATATCAAGTTACTATCTCGTAACGTTAATAAATAATGCGTCAATTTACAGGTATATTAATAGCCAGGAAGTACTAGTGCATTAATAAACCAAACCAATAAACTCTCAGATCGCTTCTAAGGCCATCTTGAATGCAATAATACCCCCAAAAAAGTTTGACCCCTCACTACCCGCGCAGATACTATACTTAGGCATCCCCCCCCCCCCCCACCCCTCTGTCAGGCCATCAATTCGCACCCTGGGTACTATGGTGCGGAGTCACACGTTTTCCCTCATCTTATACGTTAGTTTTGATTACAGCCTTAAAATTTATAATTGTGCTGTGTACGTTGAAATGCTAACCAACTAGTCATAACTAAGGAAATTGTGTACACAGTGTGCAATCTTGTAATGTTTTTACTTAAATAAAATACTTAATGTTGTGCTCTACCAACAAACCTTAACAACAAAACTGTTTTTCCTTCTATAAACGCAACTTGTTTGATCCAATTTTTTCCTTATTCGTGCATCAGCTGTTAAAAGTTATAGCCGAACTTAAGATGCACTGCCATATGTAAAATTATTTCCATAATCAGGAAACAGTTTCCATTGAAGACTAAACATTCTGTGGTGTCCGCAAGATTAATACGCGTACACTGTTTGCTATTTGCGGCGAGGCGCTACCGCGCGTCTGCATCGGCGTTATTCATTACTATACTAATAACTTTTATAATCCTACCGTTATATTTTAAGCCGATTTGTTATAATTGTTTGGATAGTTGCACAGCAAAACTAAATTCTTCAGTCATTAAAAGATTAGTATTTGCGCGACGGACAATTCCAAACAGTTAACACTGATTTACATCCTGGGGTTATCGTCGACATATCGAGGTCGAGTGCGGTGTTTCACGTCGGTGCCTTCGTGTCAATAGCGTGAGCTGCTGTTTCAAAACTATCCGTATTTACGAGCCGTCATGTAATTTGTTAATTCGAAAGAATTGTTTTACAGTCGAAATAATGTCTTGTGACAGCGCAAGAGCCATGTTGACGGACAAAAGACCAGCCGAGCCTATGAGAGAGCGAATAATTCAATTAGAAACTAAAACCCTTTAAGCTTGTCACCGTTACTTCTTCCTTCTATCTATCTATCCGGCGATCTCTTTGTTCAGGCACTTTGCTTTTTTCGTTTCTTTTTTCTTGTCTTTTTGTGACGGGCGAACCCACCAGGAAAAACAATTCATGAAATGCAATGAATTCGTCGTCTGTATACTGAGTTACTGATCCGCATCCGCATCCACATCCCCACCCCCACACATCACAGTTTCAGCCGCGGGTCACTTCGATAAGCCCGTAAATTAACGCTTGTTTACAGAATTGAATGCTGATTTATGCGCCAAACACGACGAGTTACTTTTAACGTGTTGTGACCCATGTAAGCTTATAGCGGCGAAAAAAGTTAAATATTTGTTCGGTGGATAACCATAAAACAAGCTGGCTAAATATCACAGTTTCAATAGAGAACGATTTTCACCTGGACTGTCTTCTTTTTGTTGTTTTAATTCGTTATGTGGATATGGTATAATTTCGCCATTGATAGTTCGATTAAAAAATTTTGAATTATAATTTTTTATTTTTCAATGATTCTACATAATACATTTCATATAATAATTACAATATCATTTTTTAAATCGATGTATACTTACTGACAGAAGTAAAAAGCTTGTGAGTCCGTAGGTTAAAAATATGTGTGAATGTTACATTTTTTTTAGGATTATTATCAATCATCATTATGATTTCATGCTATCAACTAACCATAGTCAATAAGTTCTGATGTTCTGTTTATTTTATTCTATTCTAGAAATGAAGATACGGGTTTTTTTCGACTGGTCATGACTGGTTCGACTGGTCATGGTTGAAATACCTCAACAATATTGATCAATATACAAATAATTAAGTATTTGCACTCGCTTGCTATTGAAACTTTCAGGTGTTTACTTTTCTCTACAAAATAATTAACCCAAATAGTGTGTGGTATTATTTTATTGAAGTTTCTGCCCTTATTCAGACGAATGTTTGGAAGGTAGCAATGAGGAACGTCATTTAAAAAAAAAAATCAAATTTGAATACAAATTTAATTGTTTGTGCTTTGCCTACAAATGATTTGAATAAAGAGATTTCTTAAACATTCGGTTTTCTATCAAGTTATATTAAATAATTCGTAAAGCTGTGTAACATAATGAAATGCGCGTTTGCGAGCAATCACAACACATGAGAAACGGCGTACGGATATTTCTGACTGTTTTGAGCATTAATTCTATCAATGGGTTTCGAATATGTATAGTGTATTTCTTATGAATTATTAATTTATTGTGTGTACATATAATATATTTGCTGTCTTTTTCCTCTCAAACTTAAAATGTACAAAATAAATATTCAAATAGAGTAGGTCTATGCAAATAATTTAAAACTAAAAAAGCCTTCTTTATGTCATTGAATAATGAAAATATTTCGGAAGTTCAATTAAGCTCGAACGAAAAGACAACGACAGGAAACATGGATAACAGAATCTAGACACACGCAACGCCCCCTCGCTTTCCGTACAACTGCCAACCACGATTAGAAAACTACGTTGAAAGAGCTCTGCTTTTCTGCAGCGCGTCTTAATACATTTTAATTATAATAGTGATTTTCTGATGGGTTTTCCACGCGAACGATGTGTTTACGAGGAGGTACTCGCAGCTCGAAAGCGCGGTAGGGGAGGGGAGGGGGGGGGGGGGAGAGGGAGAAAGTACAATAGGGAAAGGGAACAAACGGCCAGAAACAATAAGAGCCGACGGAAACTGTGTCTGTGTCGGGTAGTTAATAAGAACGATAATCCGGTTAACACAGGAGACAATTCGCAAATGAAAACATATTCTAAGAAACAAAGACGAGGCATAGCCCAACTTTCCAGGGAGGGAACTCGAGATCTCATTCAATTAGGCCTCGTCTTATGGAAACCTAGCAAGACGCTATTGTTGGTGATACGACTCGAGAACTAATCAATAATATTACCAACTCTCATGAACGGTTTCGTTTAGAAGCCTCGTTACACGCGTTGTTGCCGCGGGTTATGTGGAGAGTTCCTCATTGTTTATTTTAATATCAGCCGCAGTTTTGTCTCTGCTTTGTTTTTGATTCCCGAGTGTAGAACACAACCCATGGGGATCCTTGTAGAATGTCGAACAAATATATATTCTGGACTTTGTTAGATAGACACAAAGAAACTACTTACTAATCAATCAATACACATTCATTATTTTACTTATTGTAATAGTTTTGAGTTCATGCTCAGTTATATTGGAATAGGTAAGGAAAAACTTTCCTTTAAATAAATGAATCTCAGATTATTTTGAGTGTTTACATTATCAACCCGATAAAAACAACTAAGATTTGAATGGACACGAAGTTCAAGCGGTTTTACGAGTTTAGTGCACTGAGAATAAGATACCAATTTCATCAATGGATACAAACTAGAAAATTGCAGCCAATCATATTTCTGCGTTGTGAAGCAGAATTATACCCAAAGTAATCTTGTACAACTCGATTTACACGCACAGTTATAATTAACAATTAGTACGTAAGTTCTTAACGTCTAGAAAATACAAATTTAATCAACGCAAAGGGTGAGTTTGGATCCGCCATAACAACCATAAATTGTGCCATTTCAACCCCCCATCAAAATGCACATTTGTTAATTACTTAAAATTATGTGAAAGAGTTTTCACGATCCTTTTAAAATTTTCAAAGAACAATTAAGATTAGTATTAATGAAAGTGCTCCAGGCCATTGCCAAGGGTTGATAACATGTTATGTCCTTGAAAGAGAGGGGTTATCAGCTCACAGGAAGAACTGAATCCATCCTGTAAACGGTTGACATTGGAAGGTAAATAAAGTCAACACAATGGGGAAGCTGAATAGCGTCAAATGGAACAACGCTGAATCGATCGTGTGTACTGCATTTTCAAGTATAATCCTTACGAAAAAAAAGTGGACCTTATATCCCGGAACAACGTGGTGGATTACCGTCGAAAAAGATTCACCGTTCTTCCGATAAAAGGTCTACTTTTTTTGGTTAGGTTACCCAGGTAGTAGGCTATAGTACCCCCACCTACGGACCGTTTTTTTCTTGTAGTTTGACTCACAGTGCCGTGCAGACAGCATTGCACAATGCACAGCACACACCTCGAAGCTAGTTATTTCTCTGGATCATCATCCATCAGTCATCACTAACAAAGCTTATTGGTCTCTGATCTAGTGTCTGTTAGCTGGCTGGCACTATACTGTACCCAGTCCCTAAGTAACTACTCTCATACATGCAACGAAAGTCAACAGATTCCTGGCTGGCGTTTTGTCACATATTCGTAATTCGTATAGACAGTCTTCCGCTTAGTACAGTGCGTAAGTGCACCACAAACTAGTCACGCGAGAGTGCGTAGAGTGTACCAGTCTCACTAGTCACGCGAGAGTGCGTAGAGTGCACCAGTCTCACTAGTCACGCGAGAGTGCGTAGAGTGCACCAGTCTCACTAGTCACGCGAGAGTGCGTAGAGTGCACCAGTCTCACTAGTCACGCGAGAGTGCGTAGAGTGTACCAGTCTCACTAGTCACGCGAGAGTGCGTAGAGTGCACCAGTCTCACTAGTCACGCGAGAGTGCGTAGAGTGCACCAGTCTCACTAGTCACGCGAGAGTGCGTAAGTGCACCAGTCTCACTAGTCACGCGAGAGTGCGTAGAGTGCACCAGTCTCACTAGTCACGCGAGAGTGCGTAAGTGCACCAGTCTCACTAGTCACGCGAGAGTGCGTAGAGTGCACCAGTCTCACTAGTCACGCGAGAGTGCGTAGAGTGCACCAGTCTCACTAGTCACGCGAGAGTGCGTAAGTGCACCAGTCTCACTAGTCACGCGAGAGTGCGTAGAGTGCACCAGTCTCACTAGTCACGCGAGAGTGCGTAAGTGCACCAGTCTCACTAGTCACGCGAGAGTGCGTAAGTGCACCAGTCTCACTAGTCACGCGAGAGTGCGTAAGTGCACCAGTCTCACTAGTCACGCGAGAGTGCGTAGAGTGCACCAGTCTCACTAGTCACGCGAGAGTGCGTAAGTGCACCAGTCTCACTAGTCACGCGAGAGTGCGTAGAGTGCACCAGTCTCACTAGTCACGCGAGAGTGCGTAAGTGCACCAGTCTCACTAGTCACGCGAGAGTGCGTAGAGTGCACCAGTCTCACTAGTCACGCGAGAGTGCGTAAGTGCACCAGTCTCACTAGTCACGCGAGAGTGCGTAAGTGCACCAGTCTCACTAGTCACGCGAGAGTGCGTAAGTGCACCAGTCTCACTAGTCACGCGAGAGTGCGTAAGTGCACCAGTCTCACTAGTCACGCGAGAGTGCGTAAGTGCACCAGTCTCACTAGTCACGCGAGAGTGCGTAAGTGCACCAGTCTCACTAGTCACGCGAGAGTGCGTAAGTGCACCAGTCTCACTAGTCACGCGAGAGTGCGTAAGTGCACCAGTCTCACTAGTCACGCGAGAGTGCGTAAGTGCACCAGTCTCACTAGTCACGCGAGAGTGCGTAAGTGCACCAGTCTCACTAGTCACGCGAGAGTGCGTAAGTGCACCAGTCTCACTAGTCACGCGTGAGCGCGTAAGTGCACCAGTCTCACTAGTCACGCGAGAGTGCGTCGAGTGCACCAGTCTCACTAGTCACGCGAGAGTGCGTAGAGTGCACCAGTCTCACTAGTCATGCGAGAGTGCGTAAGTGCACCAGTCTCACTAGTCACGCGAGAGTGCGTAGAGTGCACCAGTCCCACTAGTCACGCGAGAGTGCGTAGAGTGCACCAGTCTCACTAGTCACGCGAGAGTGCGTAGAGTGCACCAGTCTCACTAGTCACGCGAGAGTGCGTAGAGTGCACCAGTCTCACTAGTCACGCGAAAGTGCGTAGAGTGCACCAGTCTCACTAGTCACGCGAGAGTGCGTAGAGTGCACCAGTCTCACTATTCACGCGAGAGTGCGTAAGTGCACCAGTCTCACTAGTCACGCGAGAGTGCGAAGAGTGCACCAGTCTCACTAGTCACGCGAGAGTGCGTAGAGTGCACCAGTCTCACTAGTAACGCGAGAGTGCGTAAGTGCACCAGTCTCACTAGTCACGCGAGAGTGCGTAGTGTGCACCAGTCTCACTAGTCACACGAGAGTGCGTAGAGTGCACCAGTCTCACAAGTCACGCGAGAGTGCGTAGAGTGCACCAGTCTCACTAGTCACGCGAGAGTGCGAAGAGTGCACCAGTCTCACTAGTCACGCGAGAGTGCGTAGAGTGCACCAGTTTCACTAGTCACGCGAGAGTGCGTAGAGTGCACCAGTCTCACTAGTCACGCGAGAGTGCGTAGAGTGCACCAGTCTCACTAATCACGCGAGAGTGCGTAGAGTGCACCAGTCTCACTAGTCACGCGAGAGTGCGTAGAGTGTCCAGTCTCACTAGTCACGCGAGAGTGCGTAGAGTGCACCAGTCCCACTAGTCACGCGAGAGTGCGTAGAGTGCACCAGTCTCACTAGTCACGCGAGAGTGCGTAGAGTGCACCAGTCTCACTAGTCACGCGAGAGTGCGTAGAGTGCACCACTCTCACTAGTCACGCGAAAGTGCGTAGAGTGCACCAGTCTCACTAGTCACGCGAGAGTGCGTAGAGTGCACCAGTGTCACTAGTCACGCGAGAGTGCGTAGAGTGCACCAGTCTCACTAGTCACGCGAGAGTGCGTAGAGTGCACCAGTCTCACTAGTCACGCGAGAGTGCGTAGAGTGCACCAGTCTCACTAGTCACGCGAGAGTGCGTAGAGTGCACCAGTCTCAAAAGTCACGCGAGAGTGCGTAGAGTGCACCAGTCTCACTAGTCACGTGAGAGTGCGCCAGAGTGCAGCAGTCTCACTAGTCACGCGAGAGTGCGTAGAGTGCACCAGTCTCACTAGTCACGCGAGAGTGCGTAGAGTGCACCAGTCTCACTAGTCACGTGAGAGTGCGTAGAGTGCACCAGTCTCACTAGTCACGTGAGAGTGCGTAGAGTGCACCAGTCTCACTAGTCACGTGTGAGTGCGTAGAGTGTACCAGTTTCACTAGTCACGCGAGAGCGCGTAGAGTGCACCAGTCTCACTAGTCATGCGAGAGTGCGTAGAGTGCACCAGTCTCACTAGTCACGCGAGAGTGCGTAGAGTGCACCAGTCTCACTAGTCACGCGAGAGTGCGTAGAGTGCACCAGTCTCACTAGTCACGCGAGAGTGCGTAGAGTGCACCAGTCTCACTAGTCACGTGTGAGTGCGTAGAGTGTACCAGTTTCACTAGTCACGCGAGAGCGCGTAGAGTGCACCAGTCTCACTAGTCATGCGAGAGTGCGTAGAGTGCACCAGTCTCACTAGTCACGCGAGAGTGCGTAGAGTGCACCAGTCTCACTAGTCACGCGAGAGTGCGTAGAGTGCACCAGTCTCACTAGTCACGCGAGTTTGTTGAGTGTACCAGTCTCACTAGTCACGCGAGAGTGCGTAGAGTGCACCAGTCTCACTAGTCACGCGAGAGTGCACCAGTCTCACTAGTCACGCGAGAGTGCGTAGAGTGCACCAGTCTCACTAGTCACGCGAGTTTGTTGAGTGTACCAGTCTCACTAGTCACGCGAGAGTGCATAGAGTGCACCAGTCTCACTAGTCACGTGAGAGTGCGTAGAGTGTACCAGTCTCACTAGTCACGCGAGAGTGCGTAGAGTGCACCAGTCTCACTAGTCACGCGAGAGTGCGTAGAGCGCACCAGTCTCACTAGTCACGTGAGAGTGCGTAGAGTGCACCAGTCTCACCAGTCACGCGAGAGTACGTAGAGTGCACCAGTCTCACTAGTCACGCGAGAGTGCGTAGAGTGCACCAGTCTCACTAGTCACGCGAGAGTGCGTAGAGTGCACCAGTCTCACTGGTCACGCGAGAGTGCGTAGAGTGCACCAGTCTCACTAGTCACGCGAGAGTGCGTAGAGTGTATCAGTCTCACTAGTCACGCGAGAGTGCGTAGAGTGCACCAGTCTCACTAGTCACGCGAGAGTGCGTAGAGTGCACCAGTCTCACTAGTCACGTGAGAGTGGGTGAGTGCACCAGTCTCACTAGTCACGCGAGAGTGCGTAGAGTGCATCAGTCTCACTAGTCACGGGAGAGTGCGTAGAGTGCACCAGTCTCACTAGTCACGTGAGAGTACGCCAGAGTGCAGCAGTCTCACTAGTCACGCGAGAGTGCGTAGAGTGCACCAGTCTCACAAGTCACGCGAGAGTGTACCACTCTCACTAGTCACGCGACAGTGCGTAGAGTGCACCAGTCTCACTAGTCATGTGAGAGTGCGTAGAGTGCACCAGTCTCACTAGTCACGTGAGAGTGCGTAGAGTGTACCAGTCTCACTAGTCACGCGAGAGTGCGTAGAGTGCACCAGTCTCACTAGTCACGCGAGAGTGCGTAGAGTGCACCAGTCTCACTAGTCACGCGAGAGTGCGTAGAGTGCACCAGTCTCACTAGTCACGCGAGAGTGCGTAGAGTGCACCAGTCTCACTAGTCACGCGAGAGTGCGTAGAGTGCACCAGTCTCACTAGTCACGCGAGAGTGCGTAGAGTGCACCAGTCTCACTAGTCACGCGAGAGTGCGTAGAGTGCACCAGTCTCACTAGTCACGCGAGAGTGCGTAGAGTGAACCAGTTTCACTAGTCACGCGAGAGTGCGTAGAGTGCATCAGTCTCACTAGTCACGCGAGAGTGCGTAGAGTGCACCAGTCTCACTATTCACGCGAGAGTGCGTAGAGTGGTTCAGTCTCACTAGTCACGCGAGAGTGCGTAGAGTGCACTAGTCTCACTAGTCACGCGAGAGTGCGTAGAGTGGTTCAGTCTCACTAGTCACGCGAGAGTGCGTAGAGTGCATCAGTCTCACTAGTCACGCGAGAGTGCGTAGAGTGCACCAGTCTCACTAGTCACGCGAGAGTGCGTAGAGTGCATCAGTCTCTCTAGTCACGAGAGAGTGCGTAGAGTGCATCAGTCTCACTAGTCACGCGAGAGTGCGTAGAGTGCACCAGTCTCACTAGTCACGCGAGAGTGCGTAAAGTGCACCAGTCTCACTAGTCACGCGAGAGTGCGTAGAGTGCACCAATCTCACTAGTCACGCGAGTGACTGGGAACAATACTTTTTTCGCTTCATTTTAGAAAGATGTGTATGTTATTTGATCTACTAAAATTAAATGTGAAGATGAAATGTAAAGTGTAAAGTGGTAAGTGAAGTTAAATGTATTAGAAATATTCAGGCAACCGAACAAATGTAGCACATTATCCCTTACGGACCTGCTTTAACTTTTTCTTAAAAAAAAAATAGTTCTTACTATTGTACTCGGCTTTTCCGAAAGCATACTTACATTGCGGCAACTTTACCCAGAACTCCTTTCGCCATTTATTTTCAACTATATACATTACTTTCAAGGCCGGGCAAATATATTTGTCCAGTTAGCCTATTGATAATTCTGAGTAATTTTAATTTTTTATGTAATGTCAATGAATAATACATTCTTTTCGAGCCCACTTAAAGCAATGGTCCCTCGTGGACCCATAGTTACGCCCCTTCTCACCCATCTATCCTAGCCGGATAAGGTGGAGAACAAAGTGCTACAGAAAACGTATCATCGACGCAGAACTTGCTTTGGTCGTAGTTTTCCTCGGACAAAGAGTCCAGACAATGCTAGGGCTGATTCCATACTGGCTTCTGTCTGTCTGTCCACTGTCTGTTTGTCCGACTGTCTGTCTGTCTGTCTGTCTGTCTGTCTGTCTGTCTGTCTGTCTGTCTGTCTGTCTGTCTGTCTGTCTGTCTGTCTGTCTGTTTGTCTGTCTGTCTGTCTGTCTGTCTGTCTGTCTGTCTGTCTGTCTGTCTGTCTGTCTGTCTGTCTGTCTGTCTGTCTGTCTGTCTGTCTGTCTGTCTGTCTGTCTGTCTGTCTGTCTGTCTGTCTGTCTGTCTGTCTGTCTGTCTGTCTGTCTGTCTGTCTGTCTGTCTGTCTGTCTGTCTGTCTGTCTGTCTGTCTGTCTGTCTGTCTGTCTGTCTGTCTGTCTGTCTGTCTGTCTGTCTGTCTGTCTGTCTGTCTGTCTGTCTACAGCGGGGGCATCGATACCTACTCTCAATCATCAATGACACTATACGCATCGTGACGATTTCACGAGTGAACGCACTGGCTGTTCACAGTGTCTATCGGCTATACTTGCGATTATTTATATTGGTTTGTCTAAGCTATTTACCTAACATTTAAAAGAAAAATAATGTATGTTCCTTGATTGCCCCCCTTTCTCCATGAAATTGATTACAGTCACACATTTTGTGTACAATACAAGGTAAAAATAAAATGTTTAAAATTTTAATAATCTTGTAATGAAACTCAACAAGTTTATCCATCTACCTTAGATAAACATATTACTCACATTCAGACGCAAGACGTAAGGCGTAGGAAGTAAGTTACAACGTAAATCAATATGTATGTAGTTAGCTTTTATTATCCTTATTTATTATTATTACTTTTATTATCATATATTATATTCTTATAAATGTATAGAAACTATGTTACTAAACATAAATACTGAATTATATAAATTATATAATTATAATTAAATAATAATAATAATCAGTATGACCTAAAGTCTCTCTCGTAGAATAGGCATAATTTAGTCTTAAAATTATTTAGTATGTAACTCTGTGCCACACTCAAGAGCTATCTTCGTGGCACAGTATATTATTTGTTCAAATCATTCTGATATGTATAGATCTAACAAAAAATGAATGTCATGTACCAATGTAAAAAAGTGAACAAATAATAATAAATAAATCTTGAAAAAAAAAAAAAAAATCTTGAAATAATAGGAATGCGGGTTGTACTAACAAAACATGATGAACACATTAAAAACTTGAATGCTGACGCCATAAAGGTGTCCATGTTTGTTCTACCCTAGGTCTGCGCTGGTATCCATTACATTCACAGGATGGTAAAATTACATCCAATAATATAATATTAATACATTATTTAGTATCTATTAAAACATAATTGCAAATATAACTTTTCAAATGATCTTTATGTATACTTTTGTGTGTCTTTACGGTCCCATGTAAAACAAAATACTGTTATACGAATCTTATACCAGTTATCGTATAAGATCTTTCTCTCAAAATGTAATAATATTATGTTGATCCAGCTAATCCGTTATTGAAATTGATTGAATTCGATTTACGATACGTCTTGTATAGATAGTAATGTGAACTTAAAAATAAAAATATTTTGAAACAATTGATTTAAACCGAGAAGGTCCTGAGATGTCACTCAAATTGATGTACGTATTCTAAGGTTTGTATGTTCTATTTCTGCTCGTTCATCTCTGTATTCACAGTCTTCGTGCAGGCTATTGTTATCAGTAGGTCACATACGAAGCTAGTTTAGAACCACTTACCGGCCAATCAAGACCAAGATTGTTTGTAATGAATAAAAAAAACATCCAATAAGACATTTTCTTCCGTGACACAATAATACTTGTGGGTAAAATCTTCGGTAAATTGAGCTCGTGGAATGTTGTGCCGGCCGTACGTTGTAAATCCCGTACCTGTCATTTTACACATGTATTGTTCTGGTTCTCAGACAATCGTATCAACTGCATTAGCTAAACAATTTAACGAATAGGTTATGCACCGATATGATAGAAAGAATAGAATAGGCATTAAATAAAATAAATAAATGCAAAGTGGAAAGTGCTAAATTAGATGAACGTGATTTGTGATTTACAAATATTCCTAAAAATTTGAAAAATAGTATACATACTTATATACTGCATCCATTAGTGACAGCGATTAAATATTTATCAGAGAATAGTATCACATTTGTTTTATCCTTGTTCACAATTAGTGTATTGGCATCAAAATATTCTTCCAATTGCGCAATTAAAATGTTTAAAATCACAATTAGCTCTTCCAAAGTCTTCGCTCGTATATAATTATGGAGTGTCATCGGCATGCAATCAGGATGATTTTAAATTTGTTAGAAATTAATTAAACGTAAAGTGAGTAAAACAATGATCTTAACACAGGCCCCTGAGGTACTCCTGTGGCGACTGGCACAGTTTTAGACTTTGCATTGGACCACATTTGTAATGTTTGATACTTATAACAAAATGTGTACGATCGCTTAAGTACGACTTAATCAGATCTTAACATTTCCCTCTGAAACCACCCATACTTATGGTGACATGTTAGGCACCAGAATTCAAACATTGTTTCCACAATTGACCAGTTTCATCAACAGCGCTGCGGCGAGTTTTGGAAGCTCGCATATGACATAGATAACATTGAAGCGGCATAGGCGAAAACCCACTTATCTCGCTCTAGCTACGAAAATAATTTTTTTAGCGGGAGACCTTTTTGAAGTCGTTTATAGGAACTACAATTCTACGTATTTCGAAAGTATTACGAAAAATCTACATGCAGCAATGAGGGAGTTATTGATCGTAAATGATCTTCTTGCGTGTGGCTGCTGCGGGAATCTCGCCTCTAAGGCGTGACCTTCTGTCGTATGAGCAGGCTGGGCCGTCGCTGGTGCGCGTAAGTCGACTAGCGAGATTTGAGTGAGATCCACATTTCAAACGAACAAGCCGCGCCAAGAAACCGTTGTACAACTAGCAAATATGAAAATAGAACCTATCAACACGCTCATTGGATCTGATAGATCGGCGAATGGTGTACATCACCAAGCAAGTGTATTTTTTTCTTACGGTTCATTTCTTAATGTAACAAACTGGTAATATAGCACTGAATTTAACATTCCGTCTCGATATGATTATCACTTATATGTATAATTCATTTTTTAACAAATAATGTATACATACCAGATAGACCTTGGGCCAGCTAATAGAAACCCTCCCCCCCCCCGGTGCGGAAGGTTTGAAAGTGGTTTTGTATACCTCTTAATATTACATTTTAATTTTCACTTGTTAGCCAACACAACTTTGGTGGAACAGCCAACCAGGGGTGTCCAAAGATTTTGGTCTAAATAGTACAAATATTAATTGTGAGTCTTGTAGTAACAAAGTAGTTAGTTTTACGTAAGGTTATAACTATGTATATTATTGTCTTATTTATAAAAATTGTTTGAGACCCAATTGGCCATTATCTTCGGAGATATCGCCCTGTGTCTTTTTGGACATCATGAAATTCTTTAGTCACAAATGTCGTTTGCGACCACTCTTATGAAAGGTCTTGATGAGTACATTACGAATAAGTAATTTATTATACATGTCAATGATACATTTTCAGGGGTAATCACGCTTTAAACGTCAAAATCCATCTTCGATCGCTATTTTTTGCACTATTAGCTAATAAAGGTGAGAAGTTTCAATTTTTTTTCTTTGTAGCTTTGAAATATATGTTAGTGTATTAACATTGTTTGTAATATGTGATTTCCATAGAATAATATCCATTTTAGGTTATTGTTTTAATTTTTAATTTAATTTTTTTTTTCATTAATTAACGTCGTTAAAAAAGAAACACGTTTATTTAAGGATTGTGCAGCTTTTATAATACAAATGCAAGTCACTTAGTTGGTGGAACAGTCAAAAGTCACAAAATAACAAACATACTTACATAAACCCTCAAGAAACGCAATTAATATTTATGTATATACATTTGAGATGCCACATTTTGACACCCCTGGTGGGTGCATCCGCTAGAACCATGTTGTATATTGAGTAAAAATGCGAAGACAATCTATTCAAGTACTCAAACCCGCTTCCATCATCTTCCACAATGTGGGTAATATGGGAGGTCATACACTGGCAAAACTATGTATACTATCTACTCTAAGTAAACCAAAAAATGTATATGGAAAGTTTTGTGCACCCCTTAAATGGAAAAATGTATTTTATTAAGTATTTTGAATGTTAAAGAATATATACGTCCAGAATTGTTAATTTACTGTCCAGAATCGCAATTAATATCAATATTGCTCCTTATTTCGCCATGTTTGGATACCCCTGGTGGGTGCATCCACCAAAACTATGTTGGCTAACAAGCTAAAATCGAAAGACAGTGTACCAAAGTATCCAAAAACAGTTCTAAACTTTCCGGCATATGGGGAACGGGGGGTTACAAATGGGGTAAACCCTATACATGTTATGCTCAAAGTAAACAAATAAAATGTATAAATTATTAAATTCAATGTATTATATATTGTGTTGTGCAACCATTTAAATGGGAAAATGTATAATTAACAATTTCAATGTGTTAAACTAAAGGTTACTAAATTCCAAAAATGTTCATTTTATTGTCAAAATCACAATTATCATTAATATTGCTCACTATTTCGACATTTTGGATAGCCCTGGTAAGTGCACTCACAAAAAACCATCTTGGCTAACAAGTAAAAATCAAAAGGTCATGTATCAAAGTATACAAAAACACTTTCAGACCGTCCAATATTGGAGGGGCGGGGGGTTACAGATGGGGCAAACATGATACATTTTAACCTAAAAAATTCACATAAAATGTATATAGAATGTTTTTCTCACCCCTGAAAAATCAAAAAATTTATGTCATCAAGCATTTTAGATGCGTTAGGTTATATACTTACAACTATTTTGATTTATTTTCAAGAATTGCAAATAATATTAATATCGATTTGTACCGTGGCACATTTGGACAACCCTGGTAGATGCACCCGCCAAAACCATGTTGGCTAACAAGTAAAAATCAAAAGTACATATATAATAGTAATCGAAACCACTTTTAGACCTTCCATTATTTGAGGGGTGGGGCGTTACAGAGCGGCCAAACTATATAAAGGTTTTGTTCGAAATAAAAACAAAACATGAATAGATAACTAGTTTGTGTAACCCTGAAAATCAACAAATTGTATTATTTAGTAGCTTACGTATAAAAGAGTATATCCTTATAAAAATAGTTAATTCTTTGAACTGGCAACATACCTCAATTAATATTTTTATGGTTTTCACAGTACCACATTTGGACACCCCTGGTGGGTGCACCCACCAAAACCATGTTGGCTAACAAGTGAAAATCGAAAGTCAACATATCAAAGTACTCAAAACCACTTTCAGACCTTCCGCACCGGGGGGGGGGGGGAGGGGGGGTTATAGCTGGCCCAAGGTCTAAGACGTTTGTGAGAAGTTTAAAAATAATAAACAATTCCACTTCATTTGTATATGATTTACAAATCCCGAACCTGATATTGCACATTCAAGTCAACTTGACGCGCCGATCTGTCAGATCCAATGAGCGTGTTGATAAGTTCTATTTTCATATTTCCTACTTGTACAACGGTTTCTTCGCGCGGCTTGTTCGTTTGAAATGTGGATCTCACTCAAATCTCGCTAGTCGACCTTATGCGCATCAGCGACGGCCCAGCCTGCTCATACGACAGAAGGTCACGCCTTAGAGGCGAGATTCCCGCAGCAGCCACACGCAAGAAGATCATTTACGATCAATAAAGTCCTCATCGCTGCATGTAGATTTTTCGTAATACTTTCGAAATACGTAGAATTGTAGTTCCTATAAACGACTTCACGTAAGTCTCTCGCTAAAAAAATTATTTTCGTAGCTAGAGCGAGGTAAGTGGGTTTTCGCCTATGCCTTCAATGTTATCTATGTCATATGCGAGCTTCCAAAACTCGCCGCAGCGCTGTTGATGAAACTGGTCAATTACAACTAATTGGTATAATATGCCTTCTGAAGTCGTAAAATGTTTGTAGCCGGGACGTAGTCTAACTAATTTGACATACTTTGGAAATACTTCGTACACTTAAATCACTTAAATTGAGCTACAAATAAATCTGCGTAGTTGGATATACAACACGATCATATCATGGTAAAGTTACTACATCTTACAAGTCTAATCTACACGATGAGTGGGACGAAGTTGAGAAAGCCACATGACATCCACTCCCAACCCAGGCTTCGAACAGCTGGAGCGCAGCAATCACGATATGTACCATTGTATGCATGTTTACTTCAAACTAACATATATTTACTTAGCAATCTACAAGTTTGTTTTATGTTTAGTTAGATTGATACGCTCTCATTGTGTAAATTAATATTGGCCTACGTGTGATCTTTTATTGCAGAATCTACACATTACTCGGCAAAGTTTTGTGTTATGTTAATATGTGTATTGAAGTGCCCTTCAATGAAAATGTTTTTATAACTGAACAGGATAGACATTAAATAAATAAATAACCAAATAAATAAAATATCTTCTAGTAAAGTTTAACGTTTTTCATTCTGTATATAAATGCAATGCATGATGATACATATCAAACGGACATAATTTACTAACTTGACCAGAGTAGTGACTATATTTATCAGGTATGAACTATGGAGCTAATATGTTCCATACCCATCCACATTCATCATCCGAAACTCATGTCTGCATATACTCATAGAAATACTTCATATTATAAGAACATTTACAAACCCCACGTCATTTTTAACCACTCACTAAAACATGTACATAATATAATACTCGACTTAACCAGAAATGTATAATATGAACCTTAGGCAATATTACCAATTCCATAACACAGCGAACATCAGATAATTAACACTAATGTTATAAACACACCACATGTGAAACTATCTAGTAACAAGTATACGTATTTAAGATAATCAGTTTCGTGCAATTAGAGATTATTGCAAAGTTCCCTTTCGTTCCTGAAAAGTTCCTTTTTAAAGGAAAACCTTTCTTTTTGAGAACTTTTGAAGGAACTCGATCATCATTTTTACTGGTGCAAGTTTAAACGTTCATTATACCCGGGAAGTTTTCAAATTTCAAAAATTCCTTTAAAACGATCGTTTGCAAGTTAATATTTTTCCGATAAGTAGTGTAATATCGATACGACTAATTTTGGAAACGATGGAGTCCGTTATTTTTTCGACTCAAACCAGCATCTGCCATTGCCAGTGCCATTGCCAGTGCCATCGCCAGTGCCATTGGTTGAGAGGAGCCAAATGATTTGGTGACGTCATGGCAGTGAGTGTCGTTGTACTGATTGTAAACTGATATTTATCCTAATTGCCTCCCATTCCTATTATATCTATCCTCAGGCTAAATGGTTATAACAACAAACAAAAATCACTTTTAGAAATGAACGTTTGAATCGCATTTGAGTGCATTTGTACTTTTGCTTTCATAGATCAACAGGTACTTCAAATTTTGATGAAGTTAATTTTTTAGTTAACTGAACTTTTGAAAAGTTTCTTTTAAGAAGGAACTTCCCCAACACTGAAAAAAATGAGTTGATCATATGAGTATATTGAAGTCCCCTTCAATGAAATCGATGCCAACAAGAGCACAAGAAAGTGCGCTTTGAACTGCGTCAAGTGCTCAGCAGATTGAATGGTTGAGGCATTGGTATATTTGTAGTAATGTTTCAAATATTTTGAAGTGTGTACCTGAAATGCTGATGCAAGCTTGTAGATGTCAAGTGTAGAGCCAATAATTTTGGCGAGTAATTTGAAGATTCCTCAATAAAATATAACACGTAGACCTGTATTACTTTACACAATTAGAGAGAATCGATCTAAAGATGACAAATGGAGAATTTGTTGTCAAAATCCTAACGATAAAGTAATTAGAAATATTTATGACGAAATGTGTGGTTACAAAATAGAGATATTAAACCGTCTTTGTTGTGCATGTACAGTTATATCTTTTTCGAGTACATGATAAAATATTGAGCTCTGTTAATTTAAAACGTAGTCATTAAAACTAAATGACTTTGTTTTAAAAAGGGATGGGAAATGGAAAAAAACACTTTGACATTGGCCACGGAGAACAGGAAACGACGGATGCGAGGACCACCGGACGTGACGTAGGTAAAAGCCTTTGATGTTTTTCATTACTGCTACAAATATTTAATAGAGTTTAAAATGGCCACGGGAACAACGCAGCGCCCTATTTGCAGGGAGTGAGCCCAGTATTGGGCAACTTCACACTGGGAATAACATAAACTCTACGCGGTGCACAAAGTTGATTAGGTAAAATAAATGATAGCCATGATAATAAGAGTATTTTCAGGTCAGGGTTTTCTATGTCCGTTGCAGGTGACACCTTAAAACTTGTTGTGTTTCATGTTATTAATCTGTGGTTTAGTGTAAAACGTCTTCATTTTTTAACAATCACAACTTGCGTAAGATTTCAGAAAACAGGGGCATCAAACTTGCTTTCCCTATTATTAATACTATATTATTTTAATCAAAGGAACAAAAAAATTAAGATCATGTGTAAAATATACAGCTACAGACACAAACAATAGTGGTTCATTTTTTCAAAGTCTCTTAGATTAAATTAATAAAAACATCGAGTCCAAATAGGTGATTTTCAATGCAACATTCTCCTTAACTAGTCTGACAAACCAAAAAGATGTAATAGAGAGTGATAGAGAGATAGAGCTCTTCCCTTCAATATTGACAAATGTCAGTCGAAAGGGCATCAGATCTCAGCACCCGCCACCATTTTGAATGTCTGATATGCTATCAATACGCACAAGTGGTTCATGATGAAGATGTCAACGACAGATTATAAAAATAACATTTTGCATATTGCACATCTGAAAAATATATTTGTATGTTCTCTCCAGTATATTATTGGTATGGTACGGTGTTTATTTGTTTAGAGCAATAATACCTACTCGCGTAACATCGTGTTGTTAATAACTAAAACGCAAAATGATTCAGCTTACGGGTCACAATGTAAACAAACAAGCGATTGGTCCAACATGACCACGATAGATAGTCAAACCTCCATTGATGTTTTCTGAAGGTCCGTTTACACACTTGTTTGATTGAAGATTTAAGGGTCAACAAAGTTGAATCAAGGCAAAATCATGATGGCGTTCACACAACTTCCTAAGATTTAGGACTTCAGATTAAAGGAAACCATAGGAACTTTAACTCTGATCCATAAAATTCTTAGCCCAGTCAGCCAATGAGAAGCGACGTTTTATAAATCCTGTCAATGGTAGCGATCCCAAGTATGTCAGAAAAATACGTGCTAGGAACAAAATATTAAACATTAAATCTTAAATCTTAAATCTTACGAAAGTGTGTAAACCAACCTTACATGTAACAGAACTTCTTTTTCAACAAACGGTATTCTAGTGTCAGCTAGCCAGGAAATTACGTCGTACATCCATAACAGGCTGGCACAGGCCTATAGTAGCAACTTAATTCTTATTTTATATTTGCATTTACTATTGCACTGCCTATATCCATACAGTCACACAAGCGTATGGTTGTGCACTCGTTGCCAGATATCGATAGGTCGAACACTCTAGTGTCTGCTAGCCAGACAATGACGTCGTACTTCCATAGCAGACTGGCACAAGCCTAGAGTAGCAACTTAATTCCTATTTTATATTTGCATTTACTATTGCACTGCCTATCTTCATACAGTCACACAAGCGTATGGTTGTGCACTCGTTGCCAGATATCGATAGGTCGAACACTCTAGTGTCTGCTAGCCAGACAATGACGTCGTACTTCCATAGCAGACTGGCACAAGCCTAGAGTAGCAACTTAATTCCTATTTTATATTTGCATTTACTATTGCACTGCCTATCTTCATACAGTCACACAAGCGTATGGTTGTGCACTCGTTGCCAGATATCGATAGGTCGAACACTCTAGTGTCTGCTAGCCAGACAATGACGTCGTACTTCCATAGCAGACTGGCACAAGCCTAGAGTAGCAACTTAATTCCTATTTTATATTTGCATTTACTATTGCACTGCCTATCTTCATACAGTCACACAAGCGTATGGTTGTGCACTCGTTGCCAGATATCGATAGGTCGAACACTCTAGTGTCTGCTAGCCAGCCAATACTTCCATAGCAGACTGGCACAGGACACAAGCGTATGGTTGTGCACTCGTTGCCAGATATCGATAGGTCGAACACTGATGTTTTCCTGACACCCACCGACACACACATTACACAATCTCACATTGACTGTAACCTCCACCATTACCTTGAAAACAAAGTTTAAAATGTAGTCCGATTGTTTTATTACTATTACTAGACTCTATAAAATGAGGCACGGACATAGAAGTAACGTTCGCTGGCTCAGCTCGAAGAGTTGGGGATCAATGGTAACGACTAAAAACCAAACAACAATAAAGTGGTTTTACAGCAACCTTGGGAATGCTGACGTCATACATGTGTGTTGGACCCAATCAGTGGGTCGCATGTTTAAATACTGACATTTGGTTGGCCAAGGGTTTATGGTTTTATGACGTCAGCATCCACAAAGTTGCTGTTGAAGTACTTTAGCTAGCAATTAGCCTATGCCCGCCTAATTGATAATTGTTAGATCATGTAATTGATATACGTATGGTGGCATATTCATTGTTGCCTTTTTGACCGACTGCTGCGCTACAGTTTTTGAAGTTATTTTTAGAATTGAGGCTTATTAACTATTGTCTGCTCACTTATACTTGTCTTCTTCCTCCATTTCTCTTTCTTTTAACGTGGTTTTCCATGTCTTTTACACTCATTTTATCCTGAATTTCGTATATTCATTAATGACAAATCATTCCCAATTAATTTAATCCGAAAATAATCAAAGCTGCGGGTAAGTTGTAGAATAGCGTTACCATGTTTTATTTGCGTTACCATGTCATACGTTACCATGTCATACTTTACTTGCATTGCATCATTGTTTGCAAAGTTCTGTTTTCATAACGACTCAGTAAAAATATAATCATTTATGCTGATGCATTATCGTTCATGTTCCCTTGTAAAAGTTAATAGTGATTGTGTTTCCCAAAGGTATACGAATTCTGCACATATGTTTCCTTATATGCATTAGTAAACATTTTGGTAACAATTAAGTTAATGTAAATATTTAAACGACATGGAACTACATAGCCATTCCGTTGAGTGATAAAATCCTTTGAACACTTCATGCACACGTTTTACTTACAACAACAACAATAACACTAGAGAATGGGTTTATGCTGTACATATTGGTCTGCACATAGTATATCACATTCGCACAGAATTTGTACTTATACATTTTTATGAATCTGGTTTTCCTACGAAAAAGCACGCAGTAAAACAGTTCCGTAGCAACTACGTCAAGATGGCATGTTTGCACATGCAACCGACCCGGATGCAGACCCAGGTCTTAGGTTGGAATTTATAGTCGGCCCCTACACCTAGGGGCGCCCATTGTTACCAAGGTAACAATTGTTTGCATGTTATTTCCCATAAACAAAACAAATTCATAGCAACAATGGGTGCCCCTAGGTGTAGGGGCCGACTATGAATTCCAACCTTTGTTCAGAGTAATTGAAAGAAAGAGTTCATATGTAAAATACAAAATGTTAAAAACGCGCCTAGACCCTAATCATAACATAACACCTGGGTAATATTTCTGGATACATTAATAGATCTTAACGGGTAACCGTGAAATAGACGACGCTTTCAATAAAGATTTCATTAATAAAATTCCTCGAATACACGTTAAAGAAAGTTTGATTATTTATCTTGGAAACTTACTTTTGCACTATATATAATATACCATACCACATATTTCACTTTTTACTTTGAAACTTTTACACGGCTTTCTGCGCTCTCAATCCGCATGTGTCCATGTTCATCGTAACCATGTGAAAGCAACTTAAGCGAGTAAAGCTTCTTATATTACAATTGCAATTTGCTCTCTTGAATCATTTTAATGGTAAACACGATCTCAATGAACCTTTTCAGTTCCCTTTGATATTTCCCAATTTTCCTTCCTTACAAGTCGAAGACTAGCTTTTCCCTAAAGAAACGCTTCCGTGAGCTGTTTAATAACTCAACTTCGCCCTCTTTATTTGCATTCATAATGAACTATGTACACAGAAAGGGAGTATTTTCCATATAAAACCTTTTTTATACTCTTTGAATTTCAACTCCTTTGATATTCATAATGCAATCAAAATAAACCGCCATATTTCCCAGGCAATGATAGTTGCCGGTTTTGTGCAGATCTACCTGCTGGAAATTTCAAAGCTATAATATATAGGCTTACAAAGGAAATATTCACGCTCAAGTAAGCTTCTAGCTATATAAACTTGTAAGACGATTGCGAAAAAAATATTTTGAAACTTTGTGTCCACACAAATGAAATATCCGTTTAAGAAGTAGTGACGTGGAGAACATTTTCCCTCTTATACTTTATCGTGAAATATAAAACAAAATTTATATTTATCCATCACATCTTCTGACGTGATTTTTTATTTTATTTTGAAAACTGTTATAATTTAGAACAGTACATCAAATATTATTTGTGACTTCATTTAACTGCTATGTCATGCTTCCCCTTACTTATCTACAATAGTTGAACATTCTAAATGCAATAACCTTCCTCCCCTCTACAAACTAAAGGACACAGAGTGTTGAATAAGCAGCCAAGCACCACAATTGCGGCATCTATAATTCCAGCGTAAAGTCTAGTGTACGATTGGCGTCAACGCTAACTTCAACTTCAACACATTGATAAACCTGTACATTCATATGGAAGCATTCACGATTGCAGAAATGCGTCAACCGTCAACTTGAACCGTCAACGTCAAAGTCCAACTCATTCCAACTTTGACGGTTGGCGTTAACGTTTGACGCTCGCGCAGGCGCATTAACATGTCACCAAAGAGGTTCCAAAGAAATATCTGTTCGATTTCCAAATAAAGCATTTTCTTCTTTTGATTTTGTTGATGTTCACTGGCACACAAATAATAACCTCTAAAATGACAACCACAAACAGCTGTTGTTTACATCAAACCACAGAATGCTCTACATCACAACTTTGGGAGCAACGGGTAGAGATGGCCGTGCAATAACGAAGATCAACGAAGTTCACCGATGAGTACCGACGCAGCTTCAGTTGCCGTCGAATCGTGAATCAAAAACGTTAACGTGAATCTATTACCGGTTGACGATTCAAGTTGACGCCAATCGTAAACTAGGCTTAACAAGAGATCAATGACTTTGAAGCCATCCTCATTACTAGGCTGATAATACGTTGTTCAGTGTTTCTCGTCATTAAGTTGGTAGACAATTCCCCAAGCGCTTATTGGGACGCATTTATCAGGTAACGAGGACTAGCTTATCTTGGAGCGAAGGTATCTACAGTGCTCACAACCTCGTCATTCGTTAACTGGGCTGGACCAGAGCGGTTATAATAAGCTCGCATCACCACCTCGTCATTCGTTAACTGGGCTGAACCAGAGCGGTTATAATAAGCTCGCATCACCACCTCGGCATTCGTTAACTGGGCTGGACCAGAGCGGTTATAATAAGCTCGCATCACCACCTCGGCATTCGTTAACTGGAGTGGACCAGAGCGGTTATAATAAGCTCGCATCACCACCTCGTCATTCGTTAACTGGGCTGAACCAGAGCGGTTATAATAAGCTCGCATCACCACCTCGGCATTCGTTATCTGGAGTGGACCAGAGCGGTCATAATAAGCTCGCATCACCACCTCGGCATCCGTTAACTGGAGTGGACCAGAGCGGTTATAATAAGCTCGCACCTAAATATTGGCTTTTTAGAGTAAATGGGTAACTCGCTAAGTTAACGGGGTTTTAACATTTTGAAGAAGTGATTCCTACGCTGAGTTTGGTTTTGTATCAGCGAAGGAATGTATTTTAAGACTGTCTTATATTGTAATTTAATTCTCAAGATAATCATTTAAAATAATTAATTAACACAAAATATTTTTATTAATTATATATAAATGAAAATCGTAAGAGTATCAATATTTGTATGTTCGTACATTTATTGTGTAACCGATACAAAAACAGATGTTGGGTAGAAATTACTTTTTCAATATTTTGAAATGCTGTCAAGTTCTCAATAAAACGCCGTTAATTTGGTGTCATTTAATATCTCAACCTATCCAGTAGGCTACCCATTCCATCTTCGTACTAGTATTTAAACTTCTCTAGGTTGTTCAATGTATTAGTAAGCAATGTAGTTTATTAGGGAAACAGAATAATACGTATATCACATGGCTTATTAGTAGAGTTTGTATTGAAGACTCAATAATAATTATTGTGACGTGAGTTTCTAAAGTGAGTAAAGCACAGACGAAAGCTCTCTTACTTTTCTGAGGCTCACGTACATACATATCCCCTTCAGCGAAGCCCGTATTTTGTATGTTATATAACACGTATTCAACAATTGCGCAGCAACCATTGTAAGTGTTATCTCTGCAATTGAGCCACTGCAATTTAAAATAGAAACTTAAAAAAAAGTTTAAATACATTCGTAACTGCGAGATTTAATTTTCAAACAAAGATTAAATACAAAATCTAATTTGTGTTTGGAATATAGGTTATATCATCGTTCTTGTTTGGATCTCTCTTATCAGCGATGTTTTAGGTCGTTTAAATCAAGACTGGTTCTAATGACAAATGTAGTACGAGTTTTGAACCAGATAACGGGAAAACAGTATCCATAGATAAAGTAAAGTAAGTAAAGTGAAGTAAGCTTTGGCAGCCAGTAACATTTTACAATACTGGATGAAGTTGTGTTCACACGTCCCGTCAATAAATCCCACCATGAACGGTGTTTGAAATATCATGCGCGATGAAAACTTTCCAAGGATGTTTGTGGGTATGTGTGAAATATATTAGTTCATCACTTTGCAGGTTAGAAAACTTCATATAAAACAACGCTAGGATTCTATTTAGAACTTGACGATTTATCGTAGCTCAAAAGAAAAAAACAACTGAGTTACGTTGCTCGAACTCTCTATACATTGAATCTGTTTCAGACATTGTTTTTCGTAGGGCATTAGGCCTATACTAAATCAATCATTACAAAAAACGGTAAAATACAACAGCACATTATCCCGTTTGAGAAGAGCAGAGTATTTCGATGGTAATCTGCTGTAGGGAATCTGAATATAAATAATATGAAATGAATATATAATATAGATTTACTGGCCCATTATGAAAATATGAAATGAAAATGAATTGAACGAAGTTCATTTAAACTGTGAAACATGGCAACAAATAACATATTATGATGTGTGTTATTGTTGTGATAAGTAAAACAATTTAAACATGTACAGATTCATAATTAAATTAAAACACTCGACAAAACTGTATTCTCTTGCTTGTTACGGCTTCCAGCTAGAACACTAAAAAACTCACATTTGTTTTTTTAGTTTATCGCATTATTTTTGTCTTTATTTTTTAACTGTATAGCCTATTCGGTTACAAAACTGACTTCCAAAGGAGAACAGTAAATAAAACTAAACAATAAATAATGGAAAATCATAAAGTAGCAAGAATAACAAAGCATCAAAACAAACTATTATTAAAAAGGGAATATGAACAATACAAATTAATTGAGAGGAAATTTATTATGTAATATATAATTTAAGAAAACATACATTATATATACCAGAAATACATAAGTGTGTAAAGAAAATACACTACACATAAAGATATTAATGATAATTTACTTTTGCATGTATTTAAATTTTAAATTAATATAATCATTGTAATAAGTTAATAAGAAAACATTAATATTTACTATTCTTATTTCTAAATTTCAGTAATGGTTTTCGTATTTGTAGGCCAACATTGTAACCATGGTATTGTTTCAGTTTTGGCTTGACTATCCCGACTCCCGAGTGATCAAACTAAGATACCGAAACGCGTAGCACACAATGGTTCTTGTTGTTATACGTACCCATTTATGTAATCATGGTGGTGTTCGAGGCTGTGTATGAGGGCTGATAGGTAAAGAAGAAGAACGCTAAAAGTAACCTATCCCATGACTCGGGGATGCGCCCCAACCGTATAAGTTACCGCACGTCACGTAGAAAAATAATAATGCTTCATATGCTTAAACACACTATTTTTTAAGAAAAAATTATGGAATATCTATGCATTGGTTTTAATTTGCTAATTATTTAAAAGCAGGCACTTGCTCACATTCATTTAAGTTCATCCGTGAATGCCAAATAAACATTTCACGTTTGTCAACAGTTCCCTGCTTCTCTATGGTTCCCTGAGAGCTGATGACAACTGAAGGTCGGTGCACAATAGCCCGGTAACGATAACTGTAATATAACAATAACGATAACGGGAATGAAGTTTGATTCCATGTTAAATTACGATACGATGCACAACTAGAGCTTCCCGTTACCAGGCCCGGTAACGGTAACGGGAAGTTCGTCTAGTTTTAACTTATCGTTAACGTTCCTGTCTGTACATTACCGGACCAATCAGAATTAAGATGTCCACGGCCTCTTGAAAGTATTTGCAACCATCTGATCGAATGACGATGACGCGCCAGGCTGTGAATTTTAATCGTGACGTGATAAAACCTTAACCCTACCATGTACCAAATATTCAGTACTAAAAACGTCAACAAATACAAGTTAACCAACTTAACTTTCATTCGTTACCGTCTGCTTAGCGGGCAATTGTGCATCGAACTCCTTTCCGTTACCGTTTTATCGTTATCGCTATCGTTACAGTTACCGTTACCGGGCGATTGTGCACTGACCTTTACGTTTCTTTAATTACGACATATTCTCTTATTTTTGTTGCTTTACGTCCCTATTGTTGCAATAATGCTATTCGAGACGATGAGGGGTGAGAGATGAAGACGAAGTACAAATACAAATACGCAGGCCTTATGCGAGATTCGAACCCACGTCACTATAGGAGCCATATGTTTAGGGCCGCCCCAAAAGCTCATGCGGGCCGGCCTTATGCGGGATTCGAACCCACGTCACTATAGTAGCCATACGCTTAGCATGCCCATCCATATGCCATATGGGCCCATTCGGCCCCAACAGCTTGAGCCACCGTGGAGAAATATCCTGTGCAGTATTAACACCCCTTTCTACATTCCTTCATCGGCACCATATTTTATCAACCATCCACTAATTCTCCTTCAACCATGAGTTTTAACGTCAACAGATTTGTCTATCGTTAGCACTAGGACTGGTCTTGCCCATCGTAAACCTACGTTATCAGTAAATGTAATTTTGTAATGTATCGGAGGGCTTGAAGGATTTTCAGGGCTTACACTTTAAAACACGCTGTTGCATATGGATGGTTGATAGAGCGAGAGGGGGGCAGTATTGCAGGCTGTGGACCGTGGTATTAGCATAGGCGTAGATCGCTCTTACGGCTCGGTACCCTAATAACTAGCGGGCTATAATGGGAAGCCACGAGAACCCAAGCGTCATTCTTTTTGAGAGCCATTATCACAATGTTCTGATAGGTTATAACGTTCATCCCAGAAGCTGTATAGCTTGATACAGAGTGCTGATTAGTAATCTACTGGGGCCGAGGGTGATAATGACCCACCCTGTATCCACTCATTCTATGAACCAATCAACGAGGCCTAGGGACCAACAGTTTATGGAGGGTTTTATTAATTACTGGAAGACTAATCAAAGCAATGCGGTAATAAACATGCTTTATTAATGTCAACTTACTACATAAGTGTGCTGCTATAAACGAGATGTTGTACCAGCTGTATCTAGCTGTATCTAGCTGTATCTAGATGTATCTAGCTGTATCTTTTAACCATGTGCACGGTAAAAACACGTGAAAACACTCCGATCTAGATATTGTAATGCTGGCCACAAAATGTCAATAAATATCTCAGGTGAGAGTATAAAACACGGTAGCTTGGCACACATCGAACAAATTTTATTTAAGAATTTAAACATGCATAAAAAAGAAGGAAGTTTGAATAGTAGTTTTAGTAGGCGGGCCCTCAGACTCATATAATATACATTTATAAAAAAAAAAACACACTATTTAACTGGAATTAAGTATATAAAATCACAGTACGACTTACTTATCTTCTACCAATCTAATCATTTGAAATTGTCTATATTTGTAGATTGAATGATGGTATAATAAAGTTCGTCTCAAAGAAACATGTCAACACCTGCTTGTTAGGAGCTAGGTTGATAATACCTCTAAAACTGTAGGGGTATGTTATAGGGTGGACGGTGCAGCCCCTTGTGGTCACTAATACCGATGTAAAACGGATTTGTTTCGAGTCTGATGGTTATAGTCAAATTACATAGGTCGCTCAAAGATGATAATTATTGTCATTTGGTACAGGTATGCATTTTTAGTCTCAATAGCAGGGCCTACTCTTGAGGCTAAAAATACATTCCTAGAATAATTTACAATAATTTTCATCTTTGAGCGACCTGTAGTTATAAATTCACTTTGCTTCTTAAATGTAAAGATCGACGACAGGTGCACGGTAGGTTGACGGGAGAAACTTTGCGCGATCTTTGTTGCGGCTTCGACTTGAAACGAGATATACTTATATGATGAGATGTCGTAGCAATACAATAAAATAGGGAATATGTGGTATTCACCCTTTTCGTCCACGGCCTTCGACGTGATATTTCAATGTGATCAGTACAAGTATTCATGTTTCTACCTGTATTAAAGTATCTCATTGAAAACATTCTATTTCGTTATGACAAAATCTCTTCCATTTCCCAAAAATTGTAATTGACTCAAAAACTAATCCTCTGTAAATACAATAATAGAAAAGAAGACACATAATTGCTTACATTGTTATCCTTTTGTCCCATGCTGAATTAGACATTCTGCACAGGATATAGTGATTGAGTCATAAATACTTTTCCCTTTCAACATTTGTGAATTTCTATATGTTAACACTACTTGAATTTAATTTTTAAAGGCTAATATAATTACTTAATTTTATGCCGTTTATTCTATAGACAAAAAAATTAAATACACTCGTAGTAAATTAACTGTTATTTTGATAAGTATCCCGTTTTCAAATTTACGTTTAATTACCAACGTTATTCTGTATAATACTTAATTAAATAAATTCATCTTATTGGCACACAAAATATTCTGATAAAACTATGTATGTACCTTCAGAATTGAAAAAACTAAATTAAAACTAAACAACTTATAAATAATTCGTTACGTTCATAAAACAAAATCGTTTGTTTACTCTCCCCCAGGTGTGTTTTACCTTCTACATAGAATAGAGTGAGCGAGAGTGGTCGGGCCAGAGACATTTCCTATAGCAAACATAATAATATAAGAATGTCTCCGAGCTTACATGGCTGCCTTAGGCGTTGCTATTTCAACTGATTGCAACATGTCTTTGCGGCAGTAACCTAATCCAGGCTTATGCCGTTCCGTCTTGTTTCATAATTAAACAGCTACATACGAAATGCACTTTGCTAATCGAAAACCAACTGTGCTGTGATAATCCCGCAGAGGATTTATATCGTGCGTTGGCGGAACTTGAAGCGGTGAATCATGCGTACCAACTTTGACTCGAGCTCACGCGTACCAACATTACTAGGGGCACCGAACAAAAATAAATGGGGTTCTGTCATTGCTATATTGTTCATATTATTTTAATTATGTAAGCAGCTTTAGTTGGAACTTCACTGAGGTCGTGAAGTGTTAATTCATGCTAGCGTGGTTTAAACAGCTCACGGCGAAAGACGTCTGGTGCTGTCATCATTTCATTATTACATGAAGTCATATGGCAAAGTACTAACTTAACTCTTGACAAACTAGCATTATACAGAAGGAATGTTCTCATTAATACTAACCACTTTTAACCATGCTTTCATCCCCCCCCTCCCCCCCCCCCCGGCCAATGATCTTGACGTTAACCTTTGTCTACCGTAGAATAGCCTATTAGTTTTAAATGGTTTAGCCACCTCCGAAATGTCATTCAATGTCAAAATTTGGAATGATGTTAGGTAAGATTTTATTCTATATATTCTCTAAAACATGATTAAAAATAAATACAATATTGATTCAAGTAGACTTGGTAGATAAATGGTAGAATTTATCCAGACCCAATATGATATTATCATCACTAGAAATAATTTATATTATCTAGCCTGGCGTCACTCCGAAATTTTGGCATTGAAAGTATAAATAATGAAGATACGATCAAAAAATCTTAAATTCTAATTCTTATTTAGCTATTTATGTGACCACTAATAAAGTGAAGGTTCCCAGCCACCAAGCCCAGTACTTATTGAGATAACATGTAGACTGTAAAACTGTCTTAGGATTGAAACCAGATCTGTAATAGACCTGCACTCTGCAGTGCACGTGTAAGTATTGAGATAGTGACCACAGTGCTCAACCCAATGCAGGCTTGTTCACGCCGCTCAGTGGTACAACAACAAGCAGGTACCGCGCGCCGCCACGTTGTCACATCAATAAAGCGCGTGTGTAGCGACCGTACTTCCGAGAGTTTATCAGACATGCAATTAGGACCCGACAAGAACTCGTAAACTCTCTCTGAAACCGCTTACGACTGTAAGTCCATCTATCCTGCGGAACCCCCGTTTTCTGTCTGTTAAAATTGCTTAAAAATAAAAAGTCGTCGTACAACAACTTCGGTGATGCTTTCGTCAGCAATCAATGACGTGTTTACGGTCTCTGCCAACCCGAGAAGGTGTTTGAATTAGCCACGGCCCCTGGTTGGCTGCCGCTTACCCACCCGTGACGGAAGCATTACCGAAGTTGTTGTACAACTAATAAAATGCTTTAGAACGACGCAAAGTAAACCAAAATATGTAATTCCCCAGTACAAAGAATTAAGTACAATATCTTATGATTTTTGCTCCAATAAACAATATTTCTGATTTGTGAAAGGTATGTTGCTACAACACATTAAAAAATTTAAATTAGTGCGTTCAAAAAACGGAAGTATTTTTTGGAAACAAAGGAATCGTTCATTCAGAGAGGGCATCACTTGTTTTACAATTTAAACTGTTTGTTTTACCTTTTCAGTGTGTTCTTCCAATTTGAAACCCTGTTTGACACTTAATATTATTAGTTTGTACTTAGTCCTTAAATCTTGTTATCCTGTATACGGCTACAGAGGCCACTTGTGCCCTACATTGGCCTTCCCGCTCTCGGACGGGTAAACTTCAATAAATACAATAATACCATTCTCTAGAGGATGACATATTTTAGCTGACAATTTTAATCGACTCAAATTGGGGGTACCACAGGGTAGGAGGGCGTACAGTCAGTGCTATCTGTGTATCGGGATTCCTACTCCGATTAGTGCCAGATTACTCTGAAGTGTTCATAAACTATATCGGAGTATTCCGGTTTTTAAAACCGATCTTCTAAACAGTGATATGTTCTACGAGTGGGTTAAGCAAGATAGACGAAGCATTTTGGCGGGAAAAAACGAGAGTATGATTGTTCCATTGTATTTTTAAATTATTCAAGAAGTTAGAGTCGGGAATTTATTTTAACACTGCTCATTAAAACAATGGATGTCAGTATTTAGTGGTTATCAAAATATTGCGCGTTCTTATAATCTGGTTGAATCTTCTGATCTCATAGGTTAATCTGGAGGAGTACTCGTAAGCGGCTTAAGTCAGCTCCGCAGCTGTCACTGTGTCTTAGCAACAATACACGTGGCTAACTTCGACCGCTTTATCGCTGAAATAAAGGTTTTTCACTGAACTAGAGTACAAAAATAAAAAACATAAAAAACTGTTTTAAATAACCTCTGCAACCTAAAAATGACATTATT
Source organism: Isoperla grammatica (assembly GCA_945910005.1). NCBI lineage: Eukaryota > Metazoa > Arthropoda > Insecta > Plecoptera > Perlodidae > Isoperla > Isoperla grammatica. The sequence goes on from OX246738.1 coordinate 86,662,867, forward strand.
CGTTTGCTATAATATCTCCAAAATTATAATAGGCCTACAGTAAACGCCACGTAATATACAGCCTTGCAAGATATTACAATAACAAAATCTGTGTCATAATTTACCAATAAATAAAAACCCATTTCATGAATATGTAATTTTTAAATACAGTATTCATTCCAGTTAAATCTTTTATCCAAATTATTATTATTTTGATATTATACTTAGTATTATACTGGTAGCGGTCATGATTGTGTGTCGTCAATCATGTATCATATTCATAGTTAATATAATTCACGTCATTTAATCATAGATGCTAAAACAATAAATTCAGTCGAGATGGGTCCCTCCTCGTGGTGACCGGTGCCCGCAAAGAGGGGTCCAGAATCATCCTATTTCTTATTGATCATCATTATTACTCTCCTCAATCCTCATTCATTCAGAACCTCTATGCGAACAAAACTCCCACTAACCACCCACGCCCTCTAAAACCCCTACCATCTATCCCCCTTATTTTGGACTCGTTAATGATAGATGATGACAATAGATGTGATTCGGCTGACGTCATATGACCAATTTGTCGAGTACGTCGTTAAGCCACAAATAATAATAATAATACTAATAAAAAAATAATTACAAAATGTATTATTATTATTTATTTATTTTAATTTAATTTAATTAAATTGTATTTATATATAATATATGTACACAACAACTAACAACCACAAGCCTATAACGGCTTATCAAAGGGTTTGAGCTCCCTGAATAATATCAGCCTCAAATACCTAAATTTGTATTATTATTGCTATTATTATTACGACCGTACATTTATAAAACATCTACAGTTAGAGAAAATAATACGAACAATGATAATTGGTAAGGTAAGCACATAGAAATACTTGACATTTATGTCCGTACATGTTCACACCGGTTTTTGTTTCTATGTAAGTATTAAAACAATAGAATATTAATAACAATTTATGTTTGACATATTTTTGACTCTATACCATATATGAAATTATACAGGCTGATAAATACATATGTTTGAGTTGATAAGCTCTTTGGGTGTCGGTATAGGGCGAGTTGCGTTGCCATGGCAACCCATACACAGCCACGGGCTCGGCTCGGCTTACAAGTGAGCAAGATATGGCAATCATCGTATGCAAATCAGGGGCCCAGGGCAAACCACGACAGACTTCGTATTCCTAGTGCGTAACTCAAGCATATCATGATGTAATACCTCGCCGGTCCAGAAGTCGTTATCCAATATCGATTAGAGGATAATAGTTCGGGGGCCTCCCTGTTTCGGCTCAAGCGTAACTCATTCCAGATTAGTGTTATTGGAAGTTTTTTTTATTATTATTTAAATGGATTTATTCAAAAACTGTGTCACAGTTGGTTGCTATTCCTATTCGTTTCTTTGGGAATGACAAATAAATTAGATACATTGATTGGTTGATTGATTGGGTTTTATGTCCTATATTTTTGCTTGGCTGATCGAGACCAAAAGTGGGTGAAATATGAAGACGAAGGTGTTTGGAGGAGGGCGGGGAGGAAAAGTGGAAGGGAAGGAAAAGGAAAACGGGAGGAAAAAGAGGGATGTACACTCCATTTTACTTTTGTTATATATTTAATAAAGCGAGCAAAGCGAGCGTCTTCACTAGACTCTTATGGCACTTCGTTCTGTTTTTTTTTTTTTTTTTTTTTTTTTTATATGTCTGTCGATAGCGGTCGAACGGAAAGTCCGATCAACTTGAATTTTGGACCATCCACAAGCCTCAATGTGGATTGAAGGTGTGTAGTTTTAAGGCAAAATCGTTCGAAAAGTTACAAAGTTACACCATAGTTACTGCAAAATATTTTTCTGAAACAAAATGGCGGCAAAATGTGAGGTAGCCATATTTTTCTACACATTTTTCCGGTCACGAATTTACACAAAAGTTACTCGAAAATATTTTTCTAAAACACAGTAACGGCAAAATGTGAGGTGGCTATCTTATAGTAAATGTTTGTCCGGTCACGATTATAGTAATTTAAACGCGACCTGATACGTATAATAGGCAGAAATTACCTTTCTATTGCTGTCAATAACTGTTACTAACGGTGGCGGATCGTGTTGAAAACATGACGACGAAAATTCTTAGCAACACACAGTGTACTGCATTCAACAATATCGGGAAGTATAATAGCTATGGAAATTAGGAAAAATTTTGCAATGCGCATACTTGAATTGTTTTTAATTGTTGTTTTTATTAGCTTTGAGATCTTTTCGCCAGAACGTTCGTAATATGGACGCGCTCGCTTATCAACGCGTCAAACAGAGCGTTTTCCTAGTAATGTTAAATATTCGTATCTTACCTTATAATGAGTATGGTTGTTAGTTTGTATTTAACTTTAATTTCGATTTATAATTTTATTTTTTAGAATCAAAATATATTCTTTATTTATTCATATATTTGACTTAGTGTAAGGCTCATCAAACCACAGTGCGCTATAGCCTCAGATTTCCGAATTCGAGTAAAATTCTTGAGACGTAATTTAATGCAATTTTTATACTAAGTGTGCGTCATTATAAACATATGTACTAATCGGCTACGGCCACCACGCCACAAGACTGTTCACCATCTAGATTCTAGATCATCATTCATCGTCTCGATTAACCCCCATGCGTTCACGTCCATCAACAACCTTGTCGCATACACATAGGAGCCCTCTACTAACACAATTAAGCAATGGAGTTTTTTAATAAATGCCCCATTCCACTTGTTATTAAGTTTTGAGGTTATTTTTACGATAGCCGGGGGCTAGTGTGGTTGCTTGCTTCGAAACTTAAGAATATTGCTTCAAGTTCTTTACTTTACTATTAAAGTTTGCACCGCACCGGCTGTGCCTCTGGTGTTATTGTGGGTGTGCCGGCTGCCGACTACACCACGGTTGCGATGTAAGGGCGCTTTAAGAGTGTTTGACACACCTTACTTGAAAACACTGAGAATTTAAGGGTTTTGTTCGTATCTTAAAAATTATTTTAAGAATCAATAATTTGGAATGATAGCAGAATGGATTGATAGCGGCTAGATGTTAAGGTAAATGGATACCTACAAAAATGATAAAAATAATTGTTTTATGGCGATAAAATTAAACCACTGGAATATTTTTTAAATAGTTCCATTTCATACAAATACAATATATTTTAAACCATTATTTTTGAAAGTATACGCGCATCTTGATAATATTTATATAGCCCCATTATTACGAAATTTTTCATTCTGACAAATGTCACTATAAAGATAAGAACAAAACCCTTAAATTCGCACGCTTTTCAAGTTGTTAGCTGATTGGGATGTACCAATTACCTTAATGTCTCATTTAGCTAACCAAGACAATCATACAACAATTGTTTAAATGGGGGACAACAAAAGTAATTACGTAGAATACGTCAAGTTTATCGACAGTCTGTAGTTAAGATGTGTCATGACATAAAAAAATCACAGTTATGAAATGGTTTTGTACACAATTAAGAGTTTAAGAATTTAACTAAGATACGAGATAACTTTTGAAAAATTTATCGCTTTACATTTTTTTTATGTAGTACGCTTACAGAACAAACTTAAACAATACATGCATGTATAAATAATCAGGAACTTTAGTAATGCAAGCTAGGTTCAGGTTGAAACTTTGAGGGCGATTAAAACGCATCAAGGTCGGATACTAATATCATTCTACACAGGGTAATTACTTCTTTTTTAACGAAGAAAACATACACAGTGGGTTAAAGCATTTTCTAAAATATTTTTTTTTATAAATTAATTGATCCTTTTTTTTCTAGCTGATGTCATTGAAAGATTTCTCAGACTACCTTATAATAATATCATAAACATCAACTCTACAAAATACAGGAACATTAACCGAAATATCATTGCCATATTTCTCCACTTATTTTCCTGAAATATTAATATTTAGAATTGTCACACTTGCACATTCTGATTAAAATCCCGGTAAAAAGTAGTAAGTTTTATAGTACAGTACTACAGAACAGTAGCGTCACAGCATAAGTATCCATACAGTCCGGCGCCACTGAACAACTTGCGCCCGGCGACACTAGCGCAGCGTAGCGGTGATTGGGTTGACAAACGTTCTTTACCGTTGTAATGTCTAACTCAAGTTGTAGTAGCACTACTTTAAATACAAAGTAAATAAATAAATAGATTTGTAATCATAGTCTACCCACTCAGATACAAGAATTGATTTTCAGTCGGGGACATTTATACCATTTATAATGTGCTTTTTGCCACTAATTGATAGTTTGCTTGTGATGTCACATCGGCCATACTGATGTCATTAATCATTAAAGAAGATGAGCGGGTATGATTTTTAAATTGCATAAAATCAATGTTTATAATTAAAAAGACATATAAAATTTCAGATAAAAATCACAAATTCACAAACAAATCAATTTTATATAACAAGAAACAAAAAAAATGAAATTAGTTGTTAGTTTCTAATACAAGTGGTTTAAACTGTTTCTGCATAGCAACAAACTCAAACAAAGCACCAGTATGGCCGCCAAGCACATTGTTGTAACTTGTAACGTTCCTGCAAATCATCAATGGCGGCTACAAAGTCACCGTTTACATTGTACACATGTCAAGTTCCAAAGTTAAAAAAACTCATGCCCGAATTGAGATTTGAGCCCTGGACTGAGCAGGAATGCACCCACAGATCACAGATAGAACTTGCGCGCGCATGTGTTTGCAGCAAGAAAATGGGTAGAGTTTCGATAGTGTATAGATTCTTATTACTGTGGTAGCGTAGGTTTCATGCTACCCAATGGACAGCGGAATGGTGAAGTCTGCATGTCAACAATTGGTAGCAAGGAGTCAAAGGCCTTGGCTCATCTTGGTCGCACCGCACATCGTATCAATAACTATTCAATGTCATGGTACAAGGTCTTTGATTCAGTTTGATCAGACGTATGGTGGCTAAATAAATCGAGTTTTAAAATATCGCTGCACGGGAACCAGATCGCTTAAAATGACGTCACTGTACGCGGACTCGTGAGTCAAACCGAGGGGAAGGATAAGAAATGTACCTGGCTCGCGTTAGGAAGCGCTCGGCTTTCAAGTCCCAATCAGCCGAACACTTGCAGTTGACTTGTGCATTTCGTTTACGAGAGGATCAATTCATAACTGAACATAGATACAGAATAGATGGCTGGGCCTGGATTCACAAAGATGCCTAACTCTTCATCTTAAGTTGTTCTAAGTTAGGGATCAAGGTAAATCATTTCTGGCTATTAGTTAAAATTGTTGATATTTTACTATATTTTATACTTTATGGCAATGCACAACGACATATGCGTGAATTTATATCACTAAGATATGCCTAAACTAGGAAGTCTTATTAGCACTTAGGCGCCTTTGTGAATCTGAGCCCTTGAGTAAGACCACTTGTTTGAGCAACTTATATACACACACCACTTGATCACCATTTTATATTTATATATTGTGCTTAATGGACATACACCATATCGATATTATTGCACTTTCCGCTATTCTAGCTGTAGCAAGTTATCGTATTTTCACACTGTCCAGCTACCTACTTGATGAGGAAAGCTAATGCAGTGGCTTCTTATGTCGTAAGGCGCGGATCGAGCGCGAATACGAAGCTATGCCGCCCAACAAGTCGTACACTGACGTCATCCACGTTGAGCGAGAAAACTGGATGAATCGCTGCCGTGCACATTAGGTATTATATTATTTGATTTTTTCCTCTTACCCACCGTTCAAAAACATGATAATCTTTGACATATCAAAAGTTTCCCCAAGATTATATACTGCCTTTAAAGACAGAGTGGATAAAATGGCCACTCTCTCCCATGTATACAAGGAGTAATATATTCTAGATCCAAAAACATATTTACTGTTGCTATTCATGTCATTGCATGCACGTTATCGTCCCAACATACCGCACACAAACATGCTTTGACCAATAGTAAATTAAGTTTTATATTTGTAGCCGTGCGGTTCCACGCCCGTACGTGACGCCATGGGTTTTGGACAATTACTCCGTCACTAGTGGTCCTGGCGGAAACTCCGTTAGGTATAGTAGCCGCCAATTTAGTAGAGCGCTTCGTCGAGCCCTATTGTACAAGCATTATACGCATCTTTAAACTCCACTTTAAGGTGGACAAAAGGCTGCAATTCCAACCGCAGGTAGAATGTTGCACTACCCGTCTGCACAGAGAAAAACATCGACCTCACAGGTATGGCCAATGGCCAAATGTTTTCATCGCAGGTAGTAATATTACCAGCACGTTCTTCGAAGCACTGAAGCGCACTGGAGGGTGTCATTGGTAATGAGAGGTTTTATTATTCATTGACAGGTACAAGTTGTCGCATAACAGTTCAACCAAATACAAAGAAATAGCCGGTGCTCTACTAAATTGGCGGCTACTATACGCGATTCGCTTGCGGTAACGTGCGCGACGTGGCTGAATATATTTACCTGTGATCCGATACCGTTGGTCGTAGAAGCTATAGTCCTGTGCGATCACGTGGTGGATTAGGATAAAGTCATGGTCCAAGAAGGTTATTTGGGTGGTTATTAGATCATGGGATAAAGTGGGATATGTCCGATCGGTGAGACTTTTCACTGCAAATTAACACCTTCAAGGACGAAATAACGAATTTATTTGAATATTCGATTTCCGTTAGACATTTTAAAGTTCAAATAAACAATTGATAGCATATTCACACATTATAACGTTAATAACGACACAGGTCGGACGAACAAATTGGTTACTAGGTAGTTTTATTATTGTGTCTTTCTTCGTTCGCGCACGTTCAATATTTTGTCCGAAACAAAACAGTGTGGAGAGACTTATTTTATTTGGAACTAACTTTATATGTACACAAAAAATAACTTAATACTGAGTTTAGTACAATTCTACCAGGAAAGGGAATTGATTGAGTCGTGTTGCTTTATACGTATCTATTATTGCAATAATGCTTATAGAGACGATAAGGCTAATACATGATGATAGAGGGCAATTACAAAATACCATGGCTTATGCGCGGGATTCTAAACCACGTCCTTATAGTAGCCATTCATTTAAGACCTACGACCAAATAGCAGGAGCCAGACCAGGAAAGGGAAATATATAACTTTTTCTATTGAAACAAACTACAAACTTTCTTTACAGTATTTCGAGTACATTATATTAAATTATTAAAGTGATTTATACAAGAAGGAAGTATGTACATTGCTATACACATACAAGAACTTTAGATGGGATGTGAAGCTCTGCAGTCTCAGGGGATGAATACTGTTTGAGTTTTTATCTGTCGTAAGTGCACTGAGAATGAATTGAAATTATATTTCAATAAAATTCCACCGTTTCTTTGGGGGTGGCATGTGATAAGGGGAAGTTACCATTTAGATAACTCTGCTCGGACGCTAATGCAGTAGGGCCTATAAAGTAATCAGTGTGCAACCCTGTGTAATAAACGAAATCGATTTTACACATTATCAATGTTTTTAGGGTTATTTACTAATCTCTGTGGTAAATTTTATTATATATTGGTATTATTTATAGTGTATTATTATCATTTAAGTGTTATGATCGCATAGTCTAACCTTGTTGGACATCGACTATTTGGTAGCGAGATAAGTTGGCAGTATGATGGGCAGTGCAGGTAGCGACTTATACAATAATATTTATATCGCTCTTATTTATAATACTTGTTCTGTTGCTTCAATGTGAGAGGAGTTTAGTCCATAGGTGAGTTATTTGCAAATTGAATACTTTAACCTTTGAAAATTGTGTTGTTTATTGTGTTTTAATTTGTATTTATGTTTTAGAGAGGCGATACAATCATATATTATGCTTACAATATTTAAATAATGCAGAAAGTATACTTACACTGTTACATCAAGTTCCCATGTGTAAATTGTTCAAACAAGAATTATTCTCAAAATGTACTGATACCGAAATAACTAGAATTTCCACACACATTGAGCAAAAAATCGACTACAAACTAGAGATGTTCGTGGTTAAAAGTTGCAATACACACTCAAGCGGCAAAACGGGAAGTAACGAATGGAGTCAAGACACCAGCGCCCTCTGTGTATGATTTAAAATTCAAACAATGTTTGATCCATTCGTTTTTTCTTTCTTTTAAATTTTGCCACTGCAAATACCCTCATATCTTCTTCTAATACCAAGAGATATCTTGATATATTATCCCATTCCATACCCTAAAGCTTCATCTTGTCTTCTTGACCAATACGTTATTGTTGTATGTAAACTTAAAAGTTGGTCGAACAGAATGATTGATAATAAATAAAGTAAAAGATGTAAAATCGCTCATAAAAGATAAGGGGATCCGTGCATGTCGGACTAGCCCCCCTACAAACGGTCATCTGTATTCCGCATAGGTTCCCATGGAGGTCCAGTCCAGACAGTAACTCCATTATCCACCCCAAGCCCGGTGGTCGACCGGTGCAGAGAGGATCAATGCGCTGCCTAGCCTGGCTTGTATCAATCCAGAGGGCTGTGTTAAGCGAACACATATTTTCATGTCCCTTTCTGTTTTCATGATCATATTCGCTCAAAGAAGAACATGAGGGACAGATGTTTGTGGTGCGGCTGTTGGGATGAAATATAAAAAATGTGATGTTTCTTTTTAAGGTGATGGATTTGAGTCTTTCTCGTATTTTGGTTTAAGTATAGGTCTACAAAATTGTTTTGAAAGTTTAAGTTACATGTTTAAAATGTTTAGGAATGTTATATAAAAGTAACAGATGACCACATCAGTGAACTACATATAATGCTCGTTTGTCTCAACCCAAAAAATTATGTGCCTCTCAAGCGTTTTCATGAAATGATGGTAAAAAATATCATTTTCGTCAGGTTTCTTCTTTATCATTTATCGTAGACCAAAAGTTATCACGATTAAAAATTTGCCTTTACTTATTGTTATCAACTCTTTGGTCAAGAAAAGGTCAGTTATTTCTTTTATATATAATCTACATTTTATCCTTATATAAAAACAAATATCTTTGTTATATCACAGTTAAAAGAAGCTAGTACCTTCAACTATGACGGTGGATGAGTTTGTGTGGATTTCATGAGAATTTTTTTTAGTCATCTCGAGCGACCGGCAGAGCTGCCTTGGACCTATTCTACCTCGGGACCAGACGGGCGAAAACACCCTTAACAAAAGACCTCGAGTTTCTTATGTTCATCGTAAAGTTATTGTGTCAAGTTTCAATAATCTTTCACGGATTCTTTTGCTTACACTTTAAGCACCTACGTCTCATTCTTTTCTTCAAGGGGTTCCTTTCCTTCAATTCAATATATTTCCATGTGATCATATTATTATGGTGTTCATATAGATCTATATTGACATAACTGAAAGTTATCGAGGTCACTATACCCACAGAAGATTTTACTCATTTAATTTAAATTTTAAATTAATGTTCACTATATAACGTTAGCCTGAAAGTTAAAACAGAATAATAGTAGTTAATTGATAGCTGATAGTTTTGTTGATACAGTTGACAACTACTTGATAACAGAAGCTGACGAGAGATATATAGCTACCTCCAAACTCATTGAGTTGAGGCAGTTATCAAGTTTTCACATCGCTCGTACACCGAGGTTCAACTCCATGGAAGAGTTACAATCATTTATCCTAGTAGTTCATCCTCTTAACGAAATTAAATTCCCGGATTACATTAATTAGACACATATGATCTCATCCCGAGAGTGTTCATGAGTAAACCATACTATTAATTTACTCTATTATACAGGTATAAATGTGTAATGCTATATACCATCAGCATTGATATTATTATGCCGCTAGGAATAGTCGTCACAAATGGCAACGTTAATTTAGTTAAAGTTAGTGTTGTATGCAAACGACAGGGAAATCACACTGACCTTATTATAGGATTGGAAATGTAACGGGGAGATACATGTTTGCAAACAGATACGATTCTGGCGACACGTTGAGTCGTGAGTGATGGTATGGGCTACAGAAAGATGCCGCACCAGTCAACTCCAACAAGCGGCGGAATATTCCGGAACACAAACGTTCCGCATTAGATATAGTAATTAATAAATATAAGTAAACAAGTGCACATAAGTAAAATTGTGTGTTTTAATGATTTATAAATGAATATGTTAAGACATTGGAGACATAAATATGAGGATGACCTAAGATGTCTGGTCTCGTTGCACAATAAATTAACGAGTAGGGTTGTTAAGTTTTATTACGATATTATACAGACGATTAGTAATCAAAATAATAAGCCTAGTAATGCAAGTACTTGGTAGTTAATCATTTGGTCATTTACACATTATGTCACTTCACATTATATATAATTACCAATGCTTCCCATCATAGTCATACTGATTAAATAGCATTAGTTCTCTTTACAGGTAAAACAACTCCTCATTAACTCATTTCATGACAACTTGATTTCTAGTTGGACACTTAATTCGCTAACATTTCGGAAACGCCCTCATAATTATCGCAATTTATCAGGACGATACGCATCTCTTTTCTATGCACATTTCATAATATGCCTGGTTACGATCCATCATGTTTACCCACACGAAATCCAACAATTCCACCAAAAAGGTTGGAGCTAATGATCACGTGGTCTTGTCTACACGTCTGACGCATTTAATTATAATTAATTAACACCAGTAAGTGGTAAATCGTGCCGGCGTCAAACAAGAAACATTAATTAGCAAATTGAAATCATGGAGATTATAGTTTCCGTCTCTCTTTGCACGACAAATGCTCGTTTACGCGCGAACTGGAGAATCTTAACTTCCTCACTTCTCTAGACTCGTAAAGATGTTTCCCTACTTTATTTTCGACGGCAAGAAAGTGATATCGGGATTGGTTGGCAAATGAGTATAAGAACCAGGGCCTGGATTCACAAAAATGTCTAACTTTAAGTTGTTCTAAGTTAGGCAAATCCTAGCTAGATGAATCTAGATAAATCAAGATAAATCATCTCTGGGTATTACCACACATTCACAAATAATATATTATTAGTTCAATTATTGACATTTTACTACATTTTATCTTTATGACATTGCAGAACGACATATGCGTGATTTATATCACTAAGATTTGCCAAAGCTAGAACGTCTTAGCTCTTAGGCATCTTTGTGAATCTGGGCCCAGGTTTCGTCAATGACTGTCAATTAAAACAATGGAAATGCAAATAAAGGTGTATTGTATTTATGTTGTATTGTTGTCTAGTGTTAATGACCCCTCCCCCAACCCACTTATCAGTAGTATTTAGAAACGTTGAAGATTGAAGGTTAGTTCAGTTACAAGATAAAGGGGAAGTCACTACAGGAATGTTCACGTGGATTTTCAGGAAGTACCAAGCCTAATAATGGCTATTGAGCCAAGGTAAACGAAATATGCTACAATTTCACATAGAATTAAAGCATTCACTTACCCAATCACAATGCACTTGCTTGTTTTAAACGTATGCAAAGAATATATCCCAGCATCCTTTTCAAACCCACCAATATAAATATCAGATCATATCAATTAACTATTAGAAAGAAAAAAGTAGAAATCTAACTTACTACGCATACTACGCATACTTTTCAGTTACACTGTCAAACACGTTCATGAGCGCATACTCGTTTTATGTCACAAAAAATACATTTTGTGTATTGTCATATTTTTATTATTTCACACGTTCAACATAAAATTCATTATGTTGCAAACTGTGGTTAATGTAATAGATATTATTTATTCTAAGAAGTAATTTGTTGAAGGTTTGCAGCAGGTAGGATTTATGTATCGTGATGATCGGTAATGTAAAGGTAATGTAACTGTAATGGTAATGTAACGGTAATAAAAAGGTAATGCAATGGTAATGCAACGGTAATGCAACGGTAATGTAACGGTAATGTAACGGTAATGTAATGGTAATGTCACGGTAATTAAACGGTAATGCAATGGTAATGCAACGGTAATGCAACGGTTATGTAACGGTAATGTAACGGTAATGTAACGGTAGTGTTAGTCGACGTAGTTCTCACTTCTTGAAAAGTTCAATAATGATATTCTTTCTTCTTCTAAACCATGTATGTACGCAGATAGGTCTGCAATGAAAATCGCTTGAGCCTATTACGAGTACAACGTAAACACAACAATAGAATGTAATAAAGCTCGGGGGGGTGGGGGGAGGGGGGGTTAGATATATTTTGTTTTCCACTCTGTGTGCCCAACTTCCTTAGTAAAACAATTCTGATATTTGGTTATAAAACATTATGTTATGAAATGTATGTCAAATGTGCGTGAAAACCTTGTGTCTGTTATAGCACCTTGAACCCCGCAGGGTATCCGGAAAGCCCTATTTTTAATTCCGTACAACTGTTTTTAATATTCTAATTGAAGCCCACACACACACACAGAGTGTTGTTAGAGTATAAATTGCGCTTGAGGCGTTACAAGTTTTGCGTTGTGGCTCACCTCATTCTAGATGCACGAAACATTTTCATGCCGCATAGCTTGAACAACGCTTAATCGGAGGCGAAACAGTAACTCACTGCTACTTCCTCTCAGACGGACGCGGAGAAAATTAATTAATTTTTATTTGAGACACAATAAGGAAAGTCTTTTTCAATATAAAAACAAAATTATTTTTCCTATTCCGTTTGAAAACGACGAAGAACTTCTGCCAAAAGAAACTTTTTAAAGTACGAAACGTGTTTCGTGGTTCCAACTGTATAATACTTTGTATGAGTAGTTGGGCATAGCTCCATAAAGAGTATACAAACTTTTAAATAAGATTTCATATTGAATGCAACAAACAATAACGTGATATTTATACCACGAACAAACATCATATCATAAAACCACGACCCTGCATTCAAAATACAAGTTTTGAAACTTTTATTTTCATAATACATATTTTCTCCAATATTAGGTTTGGGAACGAAAGAGATATAACCTCTAGCCAACCACGCTTAGTATTGACTTAAAAAACCAAGCCATGTTTGATCGCATTGTGCAACAAACAGTAAAATCGTTTGCGTAGCCTATATTTTTAAGTATAGACGGTCGAGCCAAGATTCAATAATGGGCTATCAATCCAGGCATACTTTTTCTCATGCACGACACACGTGATTAAAATAGATACATATGGATAGATAGATAAATGTCTTTATTTTCAGGCGTGATTGAGGCCAGTTGGGCCTTCTCTGTGCAACAAAATGAGGGCTGAGCTGAGAGCTATGAATTAAGACGTAGCTCACACACTTTGCTATAAGAATACATTACGAGGTCTTATGTCCGTCTTACGACTTCCGATGTTGCTGAACACCCCGATAAAAAGAAATAGCGTATGATAGGTAGGTCATACAAAGGTAATCTCATAAATCTCATTCTATATTTTTTCATTCTCTAAAAACTCATACGATTCGAAGCGAATATTTAATGGTTCATCTTCCAAATTAAAGATATAAATATAATTGATATCTTCAATGCGTTGCCTAATAATGTGATGGCAGATAGATAAAGCACAGAGATTATTCACAGAAAAACTGTTGCTTTAGAAGTGGATGTATTGATACACCACTTATTGTCTACTCACTCAGGTAAGTAACTGATTTTCAGTAGTGGATCGCCTATCTCGATCGTTTATCCATTCTGCGACGTAACATTGTATTATCTACGCAATGTATGAACTAGAAAGCTCTTTAAATGTTCCTCCTTATACTAGCCCCAACGTCTCATACCGACCTCAGGTTCTTATCTGCTGTCCGTTTCATGCACGCTGTTTCAATAAAAATCAACAGATACCTAGCATTTTTCCACACATTCGTTCTAGACAGTCCCCACTTATAGGCAACCTAAGACTACCTTACACATGCTTTCGTCACAGGCGAGGTACTCGTAGCCAACCAGCAAACCCCCCGAGACAATAGTGCGCAAATACCGATCGCTGATTGGCTACGAATACCTCGCCTGTGACGAAAGCATATGTAAGGTAGTCTTGGGTGCCTACAGTATAGTGCACAAGATTTATTAGTCACTCCCGCTGTGTAAGACATTTCCAGGTATACATCTCAAAGTTGTAAATTACCCTAATTGACCAAGTAGATGATAAGAACTATGGAAGTTATAATATCGTTGGTAGAGGCGCAACGCTATCGGCGGTTGTCTACCATGTTTTACCGTCCAGCATACTTTAGTTGGGTAGTAGAAACTCTACTACCCAACTAAAGTATGCCAAGCGTACACAATGACATAGCTTTCGGCTGTATTCGCATATCTTCGGCGAAGTAGCCGACCAATCAGGCTCCGTCATCGCGTCGCTTGGCGAACCCCTACTACCCGACTAACGTATGTAGGACAGTAAAAGGCGGTAGACAAACTGCCAATGGTGTTGCTCCTCTACCCTATATTACTCACCCAATGGTTCTATTGGACATTGACTGCTGTTTCGTATGAATGAGGATACTTATGTTCGGGCAACTTTAATTGCCATAGTTTGTAAGATAATTAGCCATATTATTATGTTCATATAATTGACGCATAAGGTTTAAATACAATTGACACGTTTCTACGAACCACGATCGTATGGATGGGTCGAGGACTTTTTCCGAATATTGACTATAGTTTGTACTGTCATAGGAGGCGTATAATAGATTGTTTAGTGTCCCCATTTAAACCTTCATGTTCCTTCCGACGGTACCGCCAACAAAACTTGTATTTCTCGCCCAAAGTCAAACGCAAGACTCGCTATAACTCGCATCTCGGTTTAAGGGATATATCCAGAAGGGAATCGCAACCAATTGTCAATTGCAGCAAACACATGCGCGCGCAATTCTTATGGCTATATAGGCTCTTCTGTTGGTCTAGCATACTGCTAGGTCAAGAGTCGATAAAGTAGTATAATATTATATCTTAGGCAGTATTTTGTATGATGCAGTAAGGCTTTACATTACAACTATGTCCACGAGGTAACCGCACCGCGCGCTAGTGTCGCATGGAAGCAGCCGCACGCAAACGTTACTGGACATACATAATTTGACGATATCTCGAAAGATATTGTATAGGCTACATCTCTTGTACTGTGCTCGTAGATGTGGTTGTTATATTGATTTTAACCTATACGAATTCTTAAAATTAGTTTTATCATTACTTCATAACGAGTTTCCAATTTCCATAAACTACGCCTGATTTATTTTCGATTCGATTCTGTCGATGTTCTTAACGTGACCAATATCAATGAACGTTGACTCATATACATGAGTCATGAGCAACCATGGAAATGAAAGTAGCCCTGGGCTAAGCAGCCTCCATGAATACCTTGGGCTTGATTCCCAAGGCTTTTCCACCTAGCGGGGGGTGAATTTCGAATAGTCCCCATCCAATTACCTACTTGAGTGAGAGAGAGGGGTGAAGGGGGGGGGGGGAATCGACATCAAATTGTTCTCTTTAAACGAATTTGCATACATCCGTTTAATTGGAAACCTATAGGAATTAAATTAAATCAATATTGAACCAACGCAATTGACAGTAGAACAAGTCAATGGAGTTTTTGTAATTTTAACACGATTTATTTACTTTTTACAAAACACTTTTTTCGATTTTCGTAATAGAATTAAGAAAACACAATGGCAATTACAAACATTTCAATCCTTTGTTTGCGTGGCGACAAACGACCGATTGAAATAAATACTTAATATCCATTGAGCTGTTCCACAGGTTTGTGTTCACCATTAACACTACCTAGTGAATTACTATTAGCGACAGTTCTTGAACCATTTACCGTAACTAATTAACTACTACCTTCTTTAAAATAAACAGCATTTATTTAAAAACTCAAATCGCAGAACTCTACCAATATAGGTTTTTAATTCGTCACAAAATTGCGTCACTTTAACAGTATTCTATACATTATGCTGGCAAAATGGTGTTTATGCTATGTCATGTATTCTATTTGCAATATCACAGAGCCGTCCACACATGGCAATGCCGTTCCGTGATTAGTGGTTGGGCGAGGCTGAGGAGAGGCTGAGTTGAGGAAGGCTTGAGTCTGAACTATGCATTGGGGCCTAAGACTCTCCCCCCCCCCGATCCCTTCACTGACGATTTCATACTTCGTTTCATTACAACTGCAGAAAGGCATACTCGTATTTTCCTGACAACCGCTTTCCTATTCCGATTGCTTCGGTAAATTCCATTTCCCAACGCCACTCATATCGTGCATGCAGGGTCTAACCGAAATGTCATGCAATGACTTTACATTTTATAATTCCATTTTTAGAATGACGTAACCTAGATCATATTTCAAGTTAATTCATACTTAGGCCTTCTTATGTCTTAAAAAAGAAACAATAATAGAGCAATATAACGGAAGTAAAACATTTTCTATAACATTTCCACTTGTGGGCCAGATCCTCCTAAAGCAAGTTTATTTCCTTAAAATATAGGCACAGTAAAACATGTGGAGAGTGTAACTGAAACATTGTCTTACAAGTTCAGCACATTTGTTACGTGGTGTATTACATTGATATTGCATAACGAATTCAAATCACATTGTAGATATACTAGCCTGAATGAAAAACAAAGAGTAGAGCTTGAATATGTATGTGTAAATATATATTTTTTTTTCGTAGGAAACCAGCCCAGAAAGTAGAGACAATCCATGTCCCCATAGGCGCCGAGTACGGGGGGGCGACGGAGACCGAGCCCCCCCAGCTGTAACGCAGGGAGGGCGCAGCCTCCCTGAGGAGTTATCAGGAACTGCTTCTTCAAATAGCCGTCGTCCAGTTTTGTTTATTTGATAAAGGGCCCTTCAAATCAATGCACATCGGAAAATTGTGTCTTTTCTCCATATTAAGTAATTTATATGAGAGCATTCTTTCTCCTCATAGTGTGCCTTAGTTCCTTGACAGTCCATCTCGCTCGGCCCTCTGAGGCGAAAATTTGTTTTACTACGATATTTTTGGAGAAAAACTGTCAATGAAGCAGTGCTCTTTTGAAGGAGCCTATAATTATAGGGTTTCACCTGACATAGCTAGAATGTTCAATGTTCAATGTCAACTTGGCTAATGAAACTTGTACTTCTTGAAAAGTCCAACCCCTTCTTTGTAAAATCACCCTATCATTTCGTAGGTTGCAAAACTGTCCGTTTAGCCCGACCACGGATTTCTAGGATCTCGTAACGTTAATAAATAATGCGTCAATTTACACATATGTTCCTAGCCAGGTAGTGTTTGTAATAGACCATTATTACAAAAGTTATTTACATAAGAGTTTAAAACCAAAACAAAGTTGGTGACTGAAAGGTTAAGATACGAGACTAAAATTTCTGACTATAGGTATTTTAATCTTCCCTTCAAAATAATACCTCAGATCGCTTCTAAGACCATCTCGAGGGCAATTATACACCAACCAATGTTGTTCTGGTAGCTGGAGCTTCGCCCCAAAACCCAGACTTTCCACGCAGATACTCTTGATCGTTGGTTTGAGCCCCCTCAAGCAAAATCAAAGCTCGGCGCCCATGCTTGTCCCTCTTCTGGTGACTAACTAGGTATTGCGATATTTTGAATAGTTATGAAAGAATGTCCGAGGGCTGATTGTGTGACTCAATCTCACCATTTGCCTAGCGAGTGAGAAAAACCTCGGGAAAACCTTCAATCAGGACTGCCGGTAGCGGGTATCGAACCGGCGACCTCCCAAAGAGCCTCATGTGTTATACCCACTGAGCCATCTCTATCGATTGAACTCACCTTTAATGCTACTAAAAAGTGTTGAAAAAAGTATCTATGATAGTTGTGAATGTGAAGGTTTTCTAGATGACGGTAAATACTTTTGAGTTTCACATAAACTGATGTAGGATCATCACAACTCTACAAGATGATCCTGATTACTGCTCATATTAGGTAGTATGTATATTTTGAGGCTGATCTTCAAATTAATTTAAGATCTAAGCGTTAACAAAATGAAATCAAGCCACACGCATTATGGTGTTTACACACTTCCCTAAGGTTTAAGATTTAAGGACCATATAGTAACGTTAGCTGTTATACCTAAAATTCGTATCCCAGCCAATGAGAGGCGACGTTTTATCCAATGGTACCGATTAATACGGTTAAGAAAATAAAATCTTAAATCTTTGGAAAGTGTGTAAACCAACCTTTTACTAATAACGTTGGCTTCCTACAATAAAGAAGTGTAAATCCCCTAGCGGAAGCTGGTCACACACGTCTCGGAGGGTTGTGAGATTTGTACTCAATTCTTAGTTCTTACTAAGTATTTAGCTCTCTTCTAACTGTTTTAACAATAGAATACATCACTCCCGAACAGAAAGTTGCATTCAAAATAATTTAAATAATGAACATACTAATAATGCATTTATTTGAAACAGATGTTTTAACTCTCCAACATGTATATACAAAACAACGAGAAAATAAAAATATCAAAAACACATTTAAAAGATATATGGCGCGATACAACATAGAGAAAACCCACCGTCATTTTGTTAGTCTTCACCTCTCTGGCCCCGAACAGAATTTAACTGACGGATAATAAATAAATTTTCCTTGGGAACCATATAAGACCCAACGGTTTTATTTAACCTGACTAATATAGGAAACAGCATTTTTTCAAAGTGCAATAATACATCATTGTCTGCTTAAGTTGTAAATTATAAATTACAGTGGAAACGTGTTTAACACCTAAAATAATTGTTTCACTCCAGTATGTAAATTTCCACTAGGCAAATATTGTTAAAATGTTACGTTTAAAACAAGATTTATACGCAAAAGGTACGATAGATAAATTAGGAAAGCTTTTGGTAAACATGGTCAGCTGCTTACAGAACTCATAAATAACTTCCACTCTCGACGGATTATATGTTTCATACATAAAAATGGGCAGCGTTGTTGGAGGATTCAAGTTATAATCTTGGCGTTAGCTTCATCAGTAGCACATGCCCGATATTTGGTTGAGTAAAACTCGTTTTAGCCACTTGCTTTAGCTTTGCAAGGCTTGAATAGCTTTCAAGTTATGGCATGTAAATAAGAAAACTATAGTCATGAGCTATTGAAACTTTTACATCAAAAGACAAATAAGAAATTAACCTCACTTCCATTTTTGAGGAGCCAAAGCCAGAAAAAGACGGAAAAAAGAAAAAATATGACAGATCAATGATTCTTGTTAACAATTAACTCGTCGCTAAAACGTTTAACACAATTACAGAAAAAACAGTTTTCCATCATTACTAGATTTTGTTGAAGGTGTTTACATTTTGTTTTTAAAATATCCAGGATGGTAAATTTATTATAAATTTGCTATAAAACCTGTTTATTCAATAAAATAAATATGCGCTATTGCATTTTTGAACAAATATTTTAATAAAGGTTTTAATGGTCCAACTTAAATGTGTATTCAGTACTTGGTTACTTCAAATATGCCTGTTAAATGTTCTAATCTTGGGAGCTACCCTGCCCAGGGACTGCTATCTTAACGTAATGGTCATGGTTTGTCTACATTGCTTATCCCAAGAGCGATGCCAGCGGAAGCATATGCTTCTGGCAGAATCACCCTAGCCACGTCCTCCCCTTTCCATCTTCCTCATCTGTACGTCCTATTTGCCCCTTTCTTCCAACCCCCCCCCCCCCCCCCCACCCCCCGACATCATAAGATCATAATCATTCTTGATAACTTGTTTAGTACGTCGTTAAGCAACAAAGCCAAAAATTGGGTAATATACTCCACAAAGAATCTATTATGAAACGCTACTTCACAACATATTTTAGACTTATTTCGTGTCAATATGTGAATATGTCACGAGGTTTGATAAAGTAGACACGACAACTAAGAGGTTATGTCTTTTGAGTAGCAAGCAATGAAGAAAAAGTACCATTTTAAAACTATTTCATTCTTGTTCTACCTCTGTCATTTAAAATATATGGATTATTGTTAGTTTAGGTCTAGCAAAATTCTCAAGTGAAAACACTCTGAACAATGTATTCCCGGTGCATTCTGGGAACGACATTCTCTAGAGAAGGGAAGAGATGTACTGATGTCCAACAACTCACCACACGATTGGTTGGCAGCTTTAAAAACACGAAAATATCCAATCACCGCGCCAGGTATTAGTGACGTCACCTGTATTCTATCGCACGCCGACAACACATCCAATCACCGCGCCAGGTATTAGCGACGTCACCTGTATTCTATCGCACGCCGGCAATACATCCAATCACTGGGCCAGGTATTAGTGACGTCACCTGTATTCTATCGCACGCCGGCAACACATCCAATCACCGCGCCAGGTATTAGTGACGTCATGTGTATTCTATCGCACGCCGACAACACATCCAATCACCGCGCCAGGTATTAGTGACGTCACCTGTATTCTATCGCATGCCGACAACACATCCAATCACCGCGCTAGGTTTTAGCGACATCAGCTTTATTCTATCGCACGCCGGCAACACATCCAACCCCCGCACCAGGTATTAGTGACGTCACCTGTATTCTATCGCACGCTGACAACACATCCAATCACCGGGCCAGGTATTAGTGACGTCAGCTGTATTCTATCGCACGCCGACAACACATCCAACCCCCGCGCCAGGTATTAGTGACGTCAACTGTATTCTATCGCACGCCGGCAACACATCCAATCACCGTGCCAGGTATTAGCGACGTCAGCTGTATTCTATCGCACGCCGGCAACACATCCAACCCCCGCGCCAGGTATTAGTGACGTCACCTGTATTCTATCGCACGCCGACAACACATCCAATCACCGCGCCAGGTATTAGCGACGTCACCTGTATTCTATCGCACGCCGACAACACATCCAATCACCGCGCCAGGTATTAGCGACGTCACCTGTATTCTATCGCACGCCGACAACACATCCAATCACCGCGCCAGGTATTAGCGACGTCACCTGTATTCTATCGCACGCCGACAACACATCCAATCACCGCGCCAGGTATTAGTGACGTCACCTGTATTCTATCGCACGCCGACAACACATCCAATCACCGCGCCAGGTATTAGCGACATCAGCTGTATTTTATCGCACGCCGGCAACACATCCAATCACCGCGCCAGGTATTAGTGACGTCACCTGTATTCTATCGCACGCCGACAACACATCCAACCCCCGCGCCAGGTATTAGTGACGTCAGCTGTATTCTATCGCACGCCGGCAACACATCCAATCACCGTGCCAGGTATAAGTGACGTCAGCTGTATTCTATCGCACGCCGACAACACATCCAATCACCGCGCCAGGTATTAGTGACGTCACCTGTATTCTATCGCACGCCGACAACACATCCAATCACCGTGCCAGGTATTAGTGACGTCACCTGTATTCTATCGCATGCCGACAACACATCCAACCCCCGCGCCAGGTAGTAGTGACGTCAGCTGTATTCTATCGCACGCCGGCAACACATCCAATCACCGTGCCAGGTATTAGCGACGTCACCTGTATTCTATCGCACGCCGACAACACATCCACACCCCGCGCCAGGTATAAGTGACGTCAGCTGTATTCTATCGCACGCTAGCCCGCGAGGACTAGAACAAATACTCCGTCTTTACAATGAATCACCCGGCTGCAGTGGCCGATCTGTTCCGTTTAAAATGGGCGATTAGTAAGCCACTTGTATGTCACGTTAGACAAGGCTCGTTCCGCGGTCTGAATATGAATAACTCTCATTATACCCTCGCCCCAGGCTTAGCGGTGGGGGGTGGTGGCAATTATTCATACAAGTCCACACAGCCCGCAGGAATCGCAGAGGCTCTACGGATCTCTGATTTCCGATTGCCAGGTTGCACGTAGGGTAACCTGATATAAAAAGAAAGAGTCTTTTTTAAAAGAAATGGTGTAACCGTCCCTCAACCCCCCCCCCCCCCCCCCACCTTCCTGGCGCCAATCTGTCAAAATTCATAACCGTCACGTTGTAACAAAATCTATACCGTTATACCATAGGCTGTGGAAGAGATAAGGACACTTGAAAAATAGCCTAACTTGTAAGAAATAAAACATTAAAACAACGATCACTTTTAAAAGCATGTTACTGAACACAGGGAGGCAAAGTAGCAGCACTGAGACCATTGGACGTGACACTAATAATATTTACCATTTCAGATCACGCCCCTCAATTGAACACAATGCAATTATGTCACATTGGATGCTTATTGATGGGTCTAATAATTGCGAGAAATAAATGCCCAGAAATTGTACGTTTTACAAAAAAAAAAAAAATTCTATCTTGAAAGTTAGCTGAAGCCTCACACGCGATAGCAAAATGCGTAAGCTATGCTTTGTTCAGGTAATGCTTCAAATGAGGTGGTGTGTATGTATGTTTAATATGTATTCAGCTTTCTGTCTCGTATGGTGCAATACTATATTTCGATGATAACTTGTTGTGACTTTTAAAGAAATTAGTTTTGTCTTCATTGTTGCTTATGCACTATTACGCGATTAACCTATGGTGCTGCGATAATATTAATCGTTACCCTCGAACCCAGAATCCTCTGACCGTCGAAGCAACGTTTGTTACACAGTACCACATCACAACAACATAATCGAGTATTGTTACAATCCACAAATTCATTTCCGTGGACGCATCTCCTCAATTGTTGCGAGACAACTTTCGAACTCTCACGAAATTTCCAAATTCACAGTTTTAAATCTCTAAATTTTCAAAGAAATATATCCAATATGGATACGTTCGTGACAACGACGCGCCATGACTATATTTGGCCGTACCCGAAGCCGTTCGTGGCCATCCCGTCTCAACCCCCGCTCGTCACGAAGCCGCGGGGTATCTACGAGGTACGTCCGGTCATGGGCAGCTGTTCCTGTCAAGGTCACGGGTGGAATCCCATGATGCGTCGCTACGTCTGCCTTGCCGATCAGGAGCGCAGACTCAGCGAAGAGATCAACGCGATCCAACCAGAGCTCGTCCAGATCACCAACGACATCATGGACTTCCCTTGCGGTGAACCCAACGAGAAGTCGAGGACTCTTTACATGCAGGACTATTGCAAGAAGGGCTTCGACCCTGCAGATTACAAGGACATCATGATTGCCGCCGACTCACCTATCGGTACTACAGTCGAGTGTAAGATCGGCCTGCAGAATGGATACAGGGATCCTAATAGTTTCTTATACACGCCGCTACCGCGACCAACCATAGACCCCAATAGAGCGGTGACCTTTGCCACAACGCCACTAGCAATGTCGGTATATCACGCAGAGTTCCCTGGCCGCACTGAATACCAGGATACCATAAGCAAGATGGGACTGTCAGCTGTGAAGAGTAGTCAGCAATATAAGGAGCCATTGCCTTCGTCTAGGAGGCGCTTTGGAGATCCCTGCTTGTAGGGCAGTACATAGAACTGTGATACAAGAGTAGTCGGCAATACATAAACCTACTTCCTTCATCTAGAAGGTACTTTGGAGCCCCTGCTTGTAGGGCAGTATACATAGAACTGTGATTAAAGCTCGTTTTAAGAAAACTGCTGCACACAAGCCAATACAAGACTGTATTGGTCATGTAGGAGACGTGTTGGAGACCTGTGCTTGTAAGGCAGCTCTTAGCACTGAAATACAAGTTTGTAAAACCCAAACCTTAACAAACAAGTCAATACAATGCTACATTGGAGTCATCTAGGAGATGCTTTGGAGATCCTTTCTTGTAAGGCAGCAAACATCGCAGTTATAGAAGCTCGTTGCAAAGAAACACATTTAGAAGATGCTATGGAGACCCCTGCTTGTGAAGCAGTGAAGCAACTCGTAATACAAGCAGTTACAAGCATTGCCAGCAAGACAAGGCCAGCGTATGACAGCGGCCAGAAATATAAGAAGAACGGTTCTGAAAAAAAAAACACTTCGGCAGCAAATCACCATCAATCTTACAAACACCGGAGGTCAAATAACTAAAACTGCTAAGTAGGTCATGACTTCAAACAGAATCAGCCAGAAGCACAAGAAGTGTTAACACGTATTACCGCTCAATTGTCAGTCTTCAATGACGCAGGCATGCCAACATGCGAGATGCAAAACCAAGAAGTGAACTCTTGGATAAAGATTGAAACACTGCATAGGTCTAGTTAGTGCTGTAAGCAGTCGTGTGCAGAAGCTATGAAAGAACACTGTAGGCCTATGTCTCCGATTGGAAAGGAAAACTTAGCACACAATTCGACAATAAGCTTAACCATACTTACATTAACCGAGTTCCAGCGACAGAAATATCAAAATGATTTCTTGATTAGTAACAATCCATACAACAGATTTTGCCGGTTTTTTAATACAAGCTTATTGCCCTTTCTACCAATTCGTTTTATGGTTTAAACTAGTATCATTTGTAAACATTTAATAATAAAACTAACACAAAATATGTCACATTTCATTTAGTTCTTTAACTCGTAGTATAGTGTATATCAAACACTCAACCATTTCTGTCAGGTCTCTCAGCTTGCATCGTGACAAGATATTTGCAGTTACATATTTTCCTCTCTCCGATATATTTGCAGCATACACTCGATTCACCGTGGTCTTTAGTTACTGCATTGCTGGACCTGGTAAACCAATGTACCACCAAATAAATACTGTACGGCAAAAACCGCAAACACTTTTCATTTTTAAATTATATCTCAAGAATGGGCTTCGAAATCGAAAATCTGGATCAACAGCGCACTATGGTCTTTATAAGCTCTAAACACTGGATGTTCTAATTCTGTCTAACATTATAATCAGTATGTTTTTAATTTGCAATTAATTTTGTCACTAATTATCGGATTAATAATCAAAATAACTACGCTAATGGTTATAATATTTCATTCAGTATGTAGGGCTTACAAAAACACAGTGCGCTGTTAGCTCAGATTTTCGATTCCAAGTAGCATTCTTGAGATATAGTTAGAAAATTAAATTGTTCTGCGGTTTTTGACGTAGAGGTACCCTTCGCTTACAGGAAACTGGGCCCATGGCGACTCAAGTTCATGTAAGTATCAACTCTAGCTGCTAGATAGCCGCTACATCGTAAGCCAGTCGATACAAAATTTGGCACTTGGGGTGCATTCCCGTAGTTTCAAGTCAAGCCGCTACGCCAGTGTCCCCAGAAATCAACGGAAGCTACCTGTATTATTCTAGTGCGGCAGTTGGTACAAGTAAAGTCGGCTTTGGGCGATAATTTTCGCATTTTGGCTACGGTTTCAGGCTTTTATTTTACATTGTTGGTATGTAGCTGTTTATCAATAGAGGCTTAACTTGCCGTCGATTTCCAACAGGGAGTATTCACGTGACGTCATATTGGCCATATTGGAGACCAGGCCACCTTTAGGACTATTCCAAGTTTCATTTAGCTGTCAACAGAAAACGAATAATATTGTTTACGCGGAAATATTAGAATTTGAACACATGTATCCCCCGATAAAGTTTATGAAAATGATTATGTGTGCCATTGTAAACAACAAAAGGAGTGGCCAAAATAAGAGATAATTTAAGTTGCTTTTCAGTAATAATAGCATACCAAAGTTGGAGAACCAAATGCCAGCTGCAATATAGTTACAATGAACTACCAATCCAATGCATTTTGGCCTCCAGTATGGCCACCATGCGCAATATGTGAATACACCCTATACCGGAAATAAGAATCGCAGACGCACAATGTTGCAGGTCCATTATAATTAAAAATTCATGGTTTCCCTTTACAATTATAATTTTTGTTTTTAAAATTGTTATTTCGCCGATCTTCAAATTCAATTTTAGGGTTTGAATTGATACGGAATTTCAAATGGTACACTGACAATATAAATAACAAAGATTTCATTAAACAAACTACTAAATTTTTGTGTAAGCGGTTATGTTGGTAAAATTGGCCTTTCGGCTGACTTCATATCTTCGCCGTCCCTTCATGCAGAGTGACGTCAATACGTCTGCTGAAAGATTATCTCACTTGTTGCGCTCTCAATACAGATGAGCTCGATAAAGATGGAGAGAGTCCATGAAATATCGTGATGCGAAGGAGTAATTTTGTACACATTACTACGATCTAAAAAACTCTAATTTATTGTTCTAGTGTGTATAAATGTAGAATTAAAAAAATGGGAGTATTAGTATTTGTTTGCCTAACGACGCACTTAGCATTATTAGGTAATATAACGTCCGCCAAATTTTGGAATGATACACGACTATAGCCACATTATTAAGATCTACAGAAATTGTCAACAAAATATATTGTATTTGGATCAAATAAGACAATTTGAAATGTAAGTGCAAATGTCAAAAGTAGTTTAAACGCAATCAATGTTACATCCTCTTTATAAAAATATCTTAACGTCTTTACCTAGGCATGCATTAATCCAGAATGTTAATATTGAATGTTATTTTAAAGATACGAGCAAAACCCTCAAAGCTTTACACTAATATAGCTATTTGGTATCCAGCACTCTTAACAAGTGTACTTCTAATGAAACAACCCCAGCGGGTAGGCTACCTATTCTCCCTGCATAGATGACCGCACGGCGAAAGTTGCCGAGTGCGTCGGGAGCTTCAAGCGTGACAGTGTGACGTCACCGGGGGGGGGGGGCTTACCACTCCGGTGAGCACCACGTCAAGGTTAAGAGATTATTCTGCGGTTGAGTCAGTTCAAAGGCCGAGGAATGGTAGCGTGGGTAACGGTACAAGGCAACACACTAAAGCCAGCGCATGTGGTTAGTTAAATTTGATTTTTGTGTATGGAGCATTATGTTGAAGGCGAATCTCAGCTTAATGGTTGTGTCTATCTTCAGGTGACTTTAGTTATATATGGTATACTTGGATAGATAGATGGGAAGGAATTAAATTTGTTTACCATTAAAGATGGTAGTATTGAATCGTACTAGTACGAAAAGAGGATATTATTAGATTTGAAATGTGTTTTATCTTTTAGTGCTGTAAAACGTATGTACATTAGTGATATACAAATTGTACCTACACAGAATATTAACCATGTCTTACTTAATACAAATATGGAATAAACGTGGAATTGTGGATGTAGGAATAAGAGATGGAAATGTAATATCATCGTAATAGTACGATATAAATTTTCTTGAGAATATAGTTACACAAAATATATTGCGACTGTAATTCTTCCTATTACTATAGCTTGCGTTATTGTCTTCATCTCTTTTACCATAAATTATCTTGAAATGCAGTGTTATGACCATACAATAGGAGAACTAAATTTAGTGTCGGCTGAAATCAACTAGACATTTTCAAATTGCAATTGGCTTTATCAATAATTGAGCATGGGTTTAAAGACGTGCCAGGAAAGACAACATGAAATGTATTGTTTTCCTTCAAATGGTTGTATGGTTAGAACATTTTACTTTAAGGCTGGTCCACACAGGTTTTTAAGACATAATGCATAAGCACAGATAAGGGATTGGGCATAAGGTTTTAAGACGTTGTTTTAAAAACAACAATGAAAACAACGTCTTAAAACTAAAACTTTGTGTGAACGCCAGTACGTGTTTCCTATGATCCACCTTTACGACTACGCGTTAAACCTTAAATCGTATGTCTTAAAAATCTGTGTGGACCAGCCCTTAACATCACTAATTTGAGATTAGTGATGTTCAAGTAAAATGTTTTCTTATCCTATATGGGTACTGATAGCTATTTCTCATCAACGTATATGTTGCCTATTGATTTAAGCCTGTATTACACGGTCAAATGTTGCATTCAAGAAGTTGAACTCAATCTTGAATTCAAGATTTGATGAAAATAATTGAAGGAAACATTGAAAGTCCAGTTACACGGTTCAATTTGAGTAGGTGTGTAACTTGTGTTCTGATTGATTGAATTCCGTAGGCCTATTCCTGTTCCCGCGTATTCCTAGCCTAAGCCTAGGCCTAGGTCCCTATGCATGCATTTGTATTTTATTTCTCTGCGATTGACATATACATAATATACATATAAGAATTAATTGTCATTCATAGTTCAGTAGTAGGACTACATAGTACTAGCATTATTGAGCTTAAGCCCACTGACATTACTAAACCTAGGCAGGCCTAGGCCTAGCCTAGGTAACCAACCATAACCTTAATGTTCATTCAGACGGCTAGCCTAGGGTTCTAAATTGTAACAAGTATAATTAGATTATTACCGATTATGGTAATCTGGCGATGACATCGCGTACAAACAAGGCTCATTTATATAACTACTTTATATAACCATATAACCTTGTTGGTTTAGGTTATGTTTGCGTGGTTTAGTTTTGGCGGAAGCCTCTGGAGTGCGCCAGTGCAGGTGCAGGTTGATCTTGATTGGTTGGTTTCCTTCAAGTTTGATGGAAATTAGAGCATGCGCTAATTGAAAAAGTTGAACTCAACATTGAATGCAAGCCTTGAGCTCAATTTGTTTCATTCAAGTTTGGCGATTACACGGTCGAACTAGTTGAATTCAAGATTGAGTTCAACTTCTTGAATGCAAAATTTGACCGTGTAATACAGGCTTTATAGATCATGTAGCGAGCCAAGTGCAGGAGAGTGGTTAAGGCCCATTCAGAATTCATTTAGAAACTTAGAAATTTAGAAACGTAGAAATAAACGTAGAGAAAAACATAGAATTTTATGTTTGGTATAGGGCAACCTGTGTTGGCGTTCACAATAACTTTACGTAGAAACTTACGTAGAAAATTTCTCAACTTAGAAATTTACTAATCAGAATACACACAGCCTTGTAATATTTTGCTATGCGCACAGCTTCACATATCACAAACTTTTACCAGAGTCCATAAATATGTTTTTTGCCTTTACCATCTCTTTGTATATAAAATGGCTCTTCGGATTTTTACCTAAACTAGCTAAATCATTATTGACAGTGTAAGGCCCTCTTTAAGTCTGATCCAAAGTATAGAAATAAGATTTAAAAACAAAATTTGTGGCTTAAGAACTTGCTGGCTATATGGCAAGAAGTGGTATGAATTTTATTACCTGAAAACGTGGTTTAGGCCTCCCCTAGCCGTACTAATGCCATTTGTTTATGACATCTATATTGCATTTATGTATAATATACCAAACTTTATCATACGATGATAATGGTTGGTACAGCAGCTCTTTATATCGAACTTAGTACTTACCAAACTAACTGTAAGACAATTCTTTCGATTGAAACTGCAGCTTATATCGACATTGACAAAAACGTCGGGCTAGGCCCTCTGGCCGGCTGTCAAAAGAAACGAAACAAATCTAAGCGCATGTTGTTTTGAAATTGCAGGAGACTGGGTGGTTCTCATTGTTGCTATCTTAAGGTGAATGTGTCATCGTTTTCAGTTTTCTAAAATATGCATAACATACAAAAGTTTAACTTTGAAATTGAAGCATTGGCCTCTGAAAGTACCAACATTATTTTTTTCTTAATTTTTCAACCACCGGTACCGACAATATTGCTACTTTAATCCACTTCATGTTGCTTTAAGTATTGTAAACAATTAGTAATTGTGATCAACAATGTTTGCTGCGTTTCAAGAACGTAAATTGGTCAACAACCTAAGCTATATTAAGTTGCATTTTCTTTATTGGTTTTTAGTTTATAATTGTTTTAATCTACCGGTACGGCGAGCGTGTTTGTACCGGTCGAAATACAAAATTATAAACAAAAAACCAATACAGATAATGCAACTAAATATAGCTTAGGTTGTAGACCAAGGTACGGTCTTGAACCGCAGTAAACATTGTTGATCACAGTTACTAATGTTTTACAATACTTGGTGCAGTGGTTCCCTCCCTTTTTGGACCCAAGGCACCCCAAGCCTACATTCAGTAGACACACGGCACCCCCCCCCCCCCTTCTTTCACTATAACGTTCACGCTTAAAACCGATTATTTTAAAAAATAAACAAGAATTGTTATAAATCAACGATAAACCAAAATTCGGACACGTAAATTAAATGATTTAATTACTTTAAAACCACTTACTTGTAGTTGGATATAACATTCATTATTAGTGAGTGGGTGGGAAATCTAGCTTTGACGTTTTTTGTATGTCTTTGATTTGTGGCCGGATAGTGGACAAAAATACTCTCATTTCCTCTTCAACTGATGCAAGTCTTTCTATTTTCTTTGATTTACTGTTCGTTAATGCTGAAACTCCTAATTCACATGTACATTACGTTGAAATATAGGTGAATTAAAGTGAATTAAAGTAGCAATATTGTCGGTACCGGTGGCTGACAAATTAAGACAAAAGTTATTTTGATATTATCAGAGGTCAGTGTTTCAAGTTCAAAGTAAACTTTTGTATGTTACGCATATTTCAGAAAACTCAAAACGGATTGTTGAAATCTACGTACGTAAATTTTAAAGTTTTTTTATTTCTACCTACCTAAAAGTTTAAGTTTAAGTTTCTGAGTGAGTTCTGAATGGGCCTTAGTAAAGACATGTTCCATCCGACCCTTTATTTACTTATATCGGCGAGTTTTAATACTTTATCGACGCTGCCTTTGAAAGAGAAGGCTTGTAAATATATTTAATTATAATGTACTGTTCTAATTGTATTTTGAAGTGATCTTAAGGCAGACAAATTGTCGTCTCGATCATCGCCCGTCTTGGGACCTGACATGGGAACGCATACGCTATACGTTGCAATTGAATTTATCATAGGAAATTCCGTTTGCCTAGCGTTCGCCTCTCGATGTGACTTCCGGTTCTACTTCCATTTTTATTGAGTCACTCAAACAAGTTTTAAAATATTTCTTAGAAGTACCACTTGTATTTTTTTTTTTTTACATACAACTTTACATTTTGACATTTTCACTTTATATTTTCGCAAGTGCCTTTGGTTTACGTGAGATGTTGAGGTGATAAGATATTCAACTACCAAAAACCTGAGTAGCTTACATCGTTATGTGTATTTTCATTTCATTACCAGTTAAGTCTTTATGTGTAATAACGTAATAGCTCCTTGTAAAATTGTAAATGCCCCGGAAGCAAAACTTGTAAAGTAGTTGTGAACATAATTTGTACGAAATGCTAAGGTGACAGAAAACTGAAGCGGCCATTTCTTCGAGTATTAACTCACAACAAAACCGGTACTGCAAAAAAATTAGACGAGCTAGTTTTATTATCATTATTGACTTACCAAATTCACTTCCTGAATATAAACTCAAAGAACACCCGTTCTTTAATACGGTGTCAAAAATAAATCTTGATTCTCGTTATTACGGACCAGTTTTCACTACTTTGAATAATACATATCTTTGGTGGTAACGCATTTCCATATATATTGGTAGTTATTTGTGACTGACAGAACTTGTAACTAGTATTCGAACTCCTTCGGTCGTACATTCGCGGGCAATAACCAGGCTCTAGGATTACGCTCCTGGAATCTATACCACAGTAGTTAATAACTTGACACCAAGTTTATATGTGGTACAAAATGGCAGGGCAGAAAATGTGCGCCGGTGTCAAAGAAAGATGACGATGTAGGGGGGCAGGGTGGATGGTTGTAATAAAGACAACTGTGTATTCTAACGTTATTTTTCCTGTTTAATTACTTCACGGAACAGGATACGCCAAGCAATACAATAGAAGGCGCCACACGGAGACGCATATATATATAATCACTGCATAAACACGAACATACGCGCAAAACAAGACGATAAAACACACATCAATGAAGGCATCAAAATGCAACGGTAATGCGTCATCGCAAGCAATATAACACGCATAAAAATAAAAGCACCATCAGTAAATAAAATCCAAAAATAAATAACAGGAAACAAAACAAAACGTTTACAATATAAAATAATTATAAACTAAGCTTAAAAAGTACATGGTGAAGATTTACATCTAAAATTCATAAAACCCTTTTATTTTATATAAGTACGTATTGCAAGCTCAATATGTTGTTTTGTCTCGTAAAAATTCCATTCTCACTGTTAGAAGTGACTTCTAAATTGTAATTATAAATTTCATATCTATTGACCGTTCCTGTTTGGAAGAGATTTTAACACAATTGTTTACCAAATATCAGTTTAGTTTTCTTATCTAATCAAATACAAGTGTGTCTCATTTTGGAGGAAAATACGCAACCTATGACCACATATAACACATGGACGTATCTTTGCCAAAATGATCGTTTGATCTGTTTTAAGTGTTAACAACAAGTATTCATGTCATCAATCAACTAGAACCAAACGGTCAGAGCAAGATTGGTTTCTTTAATAACAAGTATAACAAAACACAAGCTGGAGATCAAACCGCTTTCTGCCATGAAAACTTAAGAAATACTGACGAGACCGAGTATTAAGTTAGTGCAGTGCAGTGCAGCAGCATGGGTATCACTAGAGTGGGGTTGTGGTCGTGTGGTGGGGGGGGGGGGGGGGGGGGTAGGGGAGGGGGAGTTGGAAACTAACCACAACTCATCAACCAGCTTCAAAGTCAACGAACGCCACATCCCAATCACATCTCTATAATACTAAATCAATTATTCCATCTTGCTGTTGGCAAATGCTTGCCCCCATTTGACCAATGTGGTACTGTCATGAGTATGGCCGGTAGAGGGTCTCTAGAAGATGCTAAAAATATGAAGAAATACATAGAATACTATCGAAAGAAAGTGCGATGAAAACCGTATGGTTTTTATATAAAATTCAAATTGAAAAGTGTCAATAGAACACAAGGAAGTGAAATTAAAAAAAATAAAAAAACATGACGGTTATTCCATGCTTTAAAATATGTAACTGTAGGAAAATATATCTTGAACAAAACAGATACAAACAAATCAATCAAAAATCAATATGCATTCTCTACACACACATACACACAAAATCAAATTTAGCAGATAGTATATACCAATTTTCTTTATTTAAATTATTAGAAAAATTGAATGAATTTGATTATAATGCAACAACAAATGTCTGCCCAAAATTCTTGCCTCCATAGTAATGAGAATAATATTGTTGACCGCAATGTAATCCACGCCCCCACACCAACATCATCAAAAACGTTGTTCTGACTTCAACACAGCTATCCCTGCTAAAACGAATTGCTGCATTTTCACCCCAATATTGCCCTGAATACTACAAACTACTGCATTTTGATCATAAATGCTCTATAAACTATAATTTGTTTAATTTTACAGTATACATCATATTATTGTGTATTAATACAATATTGTACGTAATTCATTGACACCAACACATCATTATTCCATGCATCAAACTTAACGATGTCCCTGTCACTGTAAAATGCATCCTTCGCAATTTTTAAAAAATACCGGAGAAAATCAAGTGTTATTTAATTTTTAAAAGCAATATTTGTATTAACATGATAATTGCGTTCAAAATTTTACCATCAAAAATAAATTCTGTAAATTGTCGGTTTAAACATAAAAAACAAATACAAAGACATTAAATGTCCGCCTTGCCAGTATAAAGTGACGTCACTTAATGAAGAAAATCCCGTTGAGTAGTCATGAAACCACAACAGTCGGGCTCCACTTGCGATTGACCGCGACTATTCTCCCGGGTGTTTTCCTCGGGGATGACAAGACAAGGTGCATCTGGCGAGAGGAGAGGAGTCGAAGTGCCGCATGGTGACAGCTGGTGACAGAGAGGCGTCGGGACGTAGAACACAACTTGGTGACGTCTCAGCCGCGGCCGACGCCTGGTTGCCCCCCACTCAACACGAGGCGCGGCTTGACCGTACGAGGGTGTGAATATGTACGGCTTGCATCTACCAGCATGGTACGGCTTGCACGCCGGCTTGCCCCCCACTCAACACGAGGCGAGGCTTGACCGTACGAGGGTGTGAATATGTACGGCTTGCATCTACCAGCATGGTACGGCTTGCACGCCGGCTTGTCCCCCACTCAACACGAGGCGCGGCTTGACCGTACTAGGGTGTGAATATGTACGGCTTGCATCTACCAGCATGGTACGGCTTGCATCTACCAGCATGGTACGGCTTGCATCTACCAGCATGGTACGGCTTGCACCTACCAGCATGGTACGGCTTGCATCTACCAGCATGGTACGGCTTGCATCTACCAGCATGGTACGGCTTGCACGCCGGCTTGCCCCCCACTCAACACAAGGCGCGGCTTGACCGTACTAGGGTGTGAATATGTACGGCTTGCATCTACCAGCATGGTACAGCTTGCATCTACCAGCATGGTACGGCTTGCATCTACCAGCATGGTACGGCTTGCACGCCGGCTTGCCCCCCACTCAACACAAGGCGCGGCTTGACCGTACTAGGGTGTGAATATGTACGGCTTGCATCTACCAGCATGGTACGGCTTGCATCTACCAGCATGGTACGGCTTGCACCTACCAGCATGGTACGGCTTGCATCTACCAGCATGGTACGGCTTGCATCTACCAGCATGGTACGGCTTGCACGCCGGCTTGCCCCCCACTCAACACGAGGCGCGGCTTGACCGTACTAGGGTGTGAATATGTACGGCTTGCATCTACCAGCATGGTACGGCTTGCACGCCGGCTTGTCCCGCACTCAACACGAGGAGCGGCTTGACCGTACGAGGGTGTAAATATGTACGGCTTGCAACTACCAGCATGGTATGGCTTGCACGCCGGCTTGTCCCCCACTCAACACAAGGAGCGGCTTGA
The DNA here is from genome assembly GCA_945910005.1 of Isoperla grammatica. Taxonomy (NCBI): domain Eukaryota; kingdom Metazoa; phylum Arthropoda; class Insecta; order Plecoptera; family Perlodidae; genus Isoperla; species Isoperla grammatica. The sequence goes on from OX246738.1 coordinate 86,697,503, forward strand.
CCGCACGAGGGTGTAAATATGTACGGCTTGCAACTACCAGCATGGTACGGCTTGCAACTACCAGCATGGTACGGCTTGCATCTACCAGCATGGTACGGCTTGCATCTACCAGCATGGTACGGCTTGCATCTACCAGCATGGTACGGCTTGCATCTACCTGCATGGTACGGCTTGCATCTACCAGCATGGTACGGCTTGCATGCCGGCTTGTCCCCCACTCAACACGAGGCGCGGCTTGACCGTACGAGGGTGTGAATATGTACGGCTTGCATCTACCAGCATGGTACGGCTTGCATCTACCAGCATGGTACGGCTTGCATCTACCAGCAGGGTACGGCTTGCACGCCGGCTTGTCCCCCATTCAACACGAGGCGCGGCTTGACCGTACTAGGGTGTGAATATGTACGGCTTGCATCTACCAGCATGGTACGGCTTGCACGCCGGCTTGTCCCCCACTCAACACGAGGCGCGGCTTGACCGTACGAGGGTGTGAATATGTACGGCTTGCATCTACCAGCATGGTACGGCTTGCACCTACCAGCATGGTACGGCTTGCATCTACCAGGATGGTACGGCTTGCACGCCGGCTTGTCCCCCACTCAACACGAGGTGCGGCTTGACCGTACGTGGGTGTGAATATGTACGGCTTGTATCTACCAGCATGGTACGGCTTGCATTTACTAGCATGGTACGGCTTTCACGCCAGCTTGTCCCCCACTCAACACGAGGCGTGGCTTGACCGTACGAGGGTGTGAATATGTACGGCTTGCATCTACCAGCAGGGTACGGCTTGCACGCCGGCTTGTCCCCCACTCAACACGAGGCGCGGCTTGACCGTACGAGGGTGTGAATATGTACGGCTTGCATCTACCAGCATGGTACGGCTTGCACGCCGGCTTGTCCCCCACTCAACACGAGGCGCGGCTTGACCGTACGAGGGTGTGAATATGTACGGCTTGCATCTACCAGAATGGTACGGCTTACATGGTGGCTTGTCCCCCACTCAACACGGGGCGCGGCTTGACCGTACGCGGGTGTGAATATGTACGGCGTGCATCTACCAGCATGGTACGGCTTGCATCTACCAGCATGTTACGGCTTGCATGCCGGCTTGTCTCCCACTCAACACGGGGCGCGGCTTCACCGTACGAGAGTGTGAATATGTACGGCTTGCATCTACCAGCATGGTACGGCTTGCACGCCGGCTTGTCCCCCACTCAACACTAGGCGCAGCTTGACCGTACTAGGGTGTGAATATGTACGGCTTGCATCTACCAGCATGGTACGGCTTGCACGCTGGCTTGTCCCCCACTCAACACGAGGCGCGGCTTGACCGTACGAGGGTGTAAATATGTACGGCGTGCATCTACCAGCATGGTACGGCTTGCACGCCGGCTTGCCCCCCACTCAACACGGGGCGCGGCTTGACCGTACAAGGGTGTGAATATGTACGGCTTGCATCCACCAGCATGGTACGGCTTGCATCTACCAGCGTGGTACGGCCTGCATGCTGGCTTGTCCACCACTCAACACGAGGCACGGCTTGACCGTACGAGGGTGTGAATATGTACGGCTTGCATCCACCAGCATGGTACGGCTTGCATCTACCAGCATGGTACGGCTTGCACGCCGGCTTGTCCCCCACTCAACACGAGCCACGGCTTGACCGTACGAGGGTGTGAATATGTACGGCTTGCATCTACCTGCATGGTACGGCTTGCACGCCGGCTTGTCCCCCACTCAACACGAGGTGCGGCTTGACCGTACGAGGGTGTGAATATGTACGGCTTGCATCTACCAGGATGGTACGGCTTGCACGCCGGCTTGTCCCCCACTCAACACGAGGTGCGGCTTGACCGTACGAGGGTGTGAATATGTACGGCTTGCATCTACCAGCATGGTACGGCTTGCATCTACCAGCATGGTACGGCTTGCATCTACCAGCATGGTACGGCTTGCATCTACCAGCACGGTACGGCTTGCTTCTACCAGCATGGTACGGCTTGCATCTACCAGCATGGTACGGCTTGCATCTACCAGCATGTTACGGCTTGCACGCCGGCTTGTCCCCCACTCAACACGGGGCGCGGCTTGACCGTACGAGGGTGTGAATATGTACGGCTTGCATCTACCTGCATGGTACGGCTTGCATCTACCAGGATGGTACGGCTTGCACGCCGGCTTGTCCCCCACTCAACACGAGGCACGGCTTGACCGTACGAGGGTGTGAATATGTACGGCTTGCATCTACAAGCATGGTACGGCTTGCATCTACCAGCATGGTACGGCTTGCACGCCGGCTTGTCCCCCACTCAACACGAGGCACGGCTTGACCGTACGAGGGTGTGAATATGTACGGCTTGCATCTACCAGCATGGTACGGCTTGCATCTTCCAGCATGGTACGGCTTGCACGCCGGCTTGTCCCCCACTCAACACGAGGCACGGCTTGACCGTACGAGAGTGTGAATATGTACGGCTTGCATCTACCAGCATGGTACGGCTTGCACGCCGGCTTGTCCCCCACTCAACACGAGGTGCGGCTTGACCGTACGAGAGTGTGAATATGTACGGCTTGCATCTACCAGCATGGTACGGCCTGCACGCTGGCTTGTCTCCCACTCAACACGAGGCGCGGCTTGACCGTACGAGAGTGTGAATATGTACGGCTTGCATCTACTAGGATGGTACGGCTTGCACGCCGGCTGGTCCCCCACTCAACACGAGGCGCGGCTTGACCATACGAGGGTGTGAATATGTACGGCTTGCATCTACTAGCATGGTACGGCTTGCATCTACCAGCATGGTACGGCTTGCACGCCGGCTTGTCCACCACTCAACACGAGACGCGGCTTGACCGTACAAAGGTGTGAATATGTACGGCTTGCATCTACCAGCATGGTAAGGCTTGCACGCCTGGTTGCCCCCCACTCAGCACGAGGCGCGGCTTGACCGTACGAGGGAGTGAATATGTACGGCTTGCATCTACCAGCATGGTACGGCCTGCACGCCTGGTTGCCCCCCACTCAGCACGAGGCGCGGCTTGACCGTACTAGGGTGTGAATATGTACGGCTTGCATCTACCAGCATGGTACGGCTTGCACGCCGGCTTGTCCCCCACTCAACACGAGACGCGGCTTCACCGTACTAGGGTGTGAATATGTACGGCTTGCATCTACCAGCATGGTACGGCTTGCATCTACCAGCATGGCACGGCTTGCACGCCGGCTTGTCCCCCACTCAACACGAGGCGCGGCTTGACCGTCCGAGGGTGTGAATATGTACGGCTTGCATCTTTCAGCATGGTACGGCTTGCATCTACCAGCATGGTACGGCTTGCACGCCGGCTTGTCCCCCACTCAACACGAGGCGCGGCTTGACCGTACGGAGTTGTAAATATGTACGGCTTGCAACTACCAGCATGGTACGGCTTGCATCTACCAGCATGGTACGGCTTGCATCTACCAGCATGGTACGGCTTGCACGTCGGCTTGCCCCCCACTCAACACGAGGCGCGGCTTGACCGTACTAGGGTGTGAATATGTACGGCTTGCATCTACCAGCATGGTACGGCTTGCACGCCGGCTTGTCCCCCACTCAACACGAGGCGCGGCTTGACCGTACGAGGGTGTCAATATGTACGGCTTGCATCTACCAGCATGGTACGGCTTGCACGTCGGCTTGCCCCCCACTCAACACGAGGCGCGGCTTGACCGTACTAGGGTGTGAATATGTACGGCTTGCATCTACCAGCATTATACGGCTTGCATCGCCGTCTTGTTCCCCACTCAACACGAGGCGCGTGGGAACCACTGTTCTAAACTATTAACTTTTACCTTCAGATACTAAAGGGCAAAAACTGTTAAAAGACAGAGGATGGGGGGGGGGGGGGGGTCCGTTATAAGATTATTAGTGTTATTATTTGCGCCAAAAAATAGAATAAACCCAAATGCAGTTGGAAACGGCCATAAGAGATATGAGTCGCCTATTTTTTGTTTTATTTCAAGTGCTTGACGAACGGCAACAAAGACACATTTAATTATATGGAAATTCTATTAAAAAAGATATCATTGGACTAGATTATGAAAGCCTTTGGTCATTATTCATATGCGTTTTATTTACACGAAAACAAAAAAATGAAAATAAGCTAATTGAGTATAATTATTCAAGAGATCAAATACAAGGACAAATTACATATGGATGGCGTGACTTGTTCCATCCATCTAACTACTTAAGCTCTTGATGATTTGTGTATTTGCATTTCTATGGGTCATTGTAAACCTACGAGTACGAAGCATCATATCACATTTAATTATGTTGATATTAGCTTATGATTTTATACATTATTACAAATAAATGTTACACCAACGTAAATACAATTAAAACACACATTGAGATGACGTTACCAACAATTAATACAAATTGTGCTTTGTTGTGTCCAACTTCGCTGTAAGTATTGAAATACATAACGGTGACTTTGAAGCCGTCCTAGCAAGGAAGCACTCAATAAATTCAAAGATGCTCTGAATCAACCTTGTTGATTCCGACATTTTCCCGCAGTTGTTCGCACTGTCCAACCACTGATTCACATATTTCGTATTTAAATATCTATCTTTGGTTGGTTATCGCTCACTCGTCACTGGGGTTCGGAGCCTATAGGCTTGGCTCAGTCGCTTTAAATTAAAATCCCTCACTGAAAATCATCATGTTTCTGCGTGGGTAGACTCTCAATATGAAATTTGTATAATTTATTTAAACCAGTACATCCTCTTCGCTGTCTTGTTATATATTTTCCGTGCTTTGAGAATCACTAGAACAGAAACACATTCAGATATAGTCGCATTGGTAACGGATTAACTATATTGTTTAAACATATTACTTAAACATTATTGAAACATATAAATATATACCTTAGAAATCGAGGACACTTTCCTCATTTCAGTAGTTTTCCTCTATTAGTGATAGCAAGGTCTCTTCTTGTACCTATTTGCATTGGTCTTCACAGTAACACAAGTCTGTACATCTAAGTTTTAAATCAATGCAGTGACAGTTGGCTGTGTAACAGTGTTCTTCATGGGCTGGTTTTATCACAAGCCATCGGATAGCATTATTGAATCATTTTCCAGGCAATATTGAATTGTAGTGCGTGCAAGTAGGAGAAGAAAGATGTAATGTATGTTATTTATTAATTACATGTACAAAATGAAATAGTAGAACATAGCCTTGTCCATGTCTCGTCCAGACAGATGAAACTCTACAATGATCCCCCAAAACCATTGTTGTCGACAAAAGATAGCAGGATTCCATGGAAGGCTGTGAGGAACGAAAAGCATTAGCAGGCGTACTGTCAGACACGTAAATAAAGGCTGTGGAATCCCCCACAGGACCCCCCTTCCAGTTAACGAGTTTTAACGAGGCGAACGAAATTCAAGTGCCGAATCGCGATGGCGCGTGTATCTGACGTCCTGCTCGTGTCACCGTGGGTAGGGCGGGGCGTTGAACATCGCGTAACACCGGTTGGAGGTTGACGTTGGTGCTGGATGTAGTCGATGTCATGGGTACTCCTGATGAGCTTGCTCCTGTATTCGGTTGAAGGATGAGTGGGGAGAGCGTTGCTGGTGGTTGAGTGACTACAGTCTCGTCGGCGAGGATGAATGCAGGTTTTACTCGGTCAATCGACACAACCACCCTCTTCCCATGACGGAGGATTGCAAAATACTTTTAATGTCTCTCAACAATCTCAAAAGGTCCGTCGTACGGTTGTTGCAAGGGAGTTGTGACTGCGTCATGTCGAACGAAAACGTGTGAACAGGTTGTAAGGTCCTTGAAAATGAAAACCGAGCGCTGCCCATGACGTGCGGGGCAAACTGGTCGAATCAACTCGAGGCGTCGCCGAAGCTGGTCGACGTACGTTGACGTGCTGTCCGCCGTTGGTGTTGGAGGTGACAAGTACTCCCCAGGAAGACGGAGCGTTGTTCCGTACACGAGTTCGGCTGGAGTAGCCTTGACGTCCTCCATCCATGACGAACGAATACCTAACATGACCCATGGAAGGTGGTCCGTCCATCGCTCCCCCTCGTGACACTTGAGCGCTGCCTTAAGTTGTCGATGGAGGCGTTCCACCATACCATTGGCGGCCGGGCTGTAAGCAGTGGTTCGAATGAGAGTAGTGCCTGTCAGGTGGTTCAATGACCTGAAAAGGCACGACTCAAATTGGCCACCTTGGTCGGAGGTGATCCGTAGGGGCGTCCCGAAGCGTGAGATCCACCCAGAGACGAGGGCGGATGCGACGGTGGATGCGGTGATATCAGCAATCGGGATTGCCTCGCACCAACGCGTGAACCTGTCCACACATGTCAACATGTAGCAAAAACCGGCCGACTCTGGAAGAGGACCGACCAGATCGATGTGGATATGCTCGAATCTCACTCCTGGAACTCGAAGTGCTCAACGGGCGCAGAGACGTGGCGCGTGACCTTCGATCGTTGGCACGCCATGCAAGTGCGTGCCCACTCCCTACAATCTTTCCGCATGGAAGGCCACACAAAACGGTGTGATACCAAGCGAGCGGAGGCAGCGATGCCGGGGTGGGACAGACTGTGGAGACTGTCGAACACTTTGCGTCGGAGGGTGGTTGGGACGAATGGTCGTTCCATCTGCATGGACGTGTCGCAGAAGATCAACAGGTTTCCGTCAGCAAGAAACCGCTGTTGGAGCTGGAGTGAAGTGGTGCTCTGCCGGAGTGTCTGGAGCTCGGGGTCATTTGCCTGGGCTCGGGCGATGTCAGCGAGGGTGACTGCACCCGATATGGCTTCCACTCGAGACAGAGCATCAGCAACGACGTTCTCTTTACCGGGCACATAGCGAATGTCCGTGGAGAATTGTCCAATATAGTCCAAGTGACGAAATTGTCGTGGCGAGCACTTGTCAGTCTTCTGTTTAAATGCAAACGTCAGAGGTTTATGGTCCGTGTAAATGACAAATGTTCTTGCTTCCACCATATGGCGGAAGAATCGTACGGCCTCGTACACGGCGAGCAGTTCGCGATCATACGCACCATAATTCCGCTGGGCCGCGTTCAACTTCCGCGAGAAGAAAGCAAGTGGTTGCCATCCTAAACTCGTCCTCTGCTGCAGAGCGGCTCCAACACTAGTGTCTGAAGCGTCCGCGATGATGGCAAGCTCGGATTCCGGGTCGGGGTGAGCTAGAAGAACTGCCTCTGAGAGACAGCGCTTGCATCGTTCAAACGTAGCCGTAAGAATCGGTGTCCATGTGATTGGTGTCTTACCCTTGCTGTTGGCGCCGGCAAGGAGGTCGTTCAGAGGAGCCTGAAGCCTGGCGGTGGAAGGTAAGAAACGCCTGTAAAAGTTCAGCATTCCCAGGAACTGTCGGAGTTGTCGGAGATTACTGGGTTGAGGGAATGAGGCGATCGCATCAACCTTGTCTTGAAGGGGTTGAGTCCCAGAAGCGTTGACCGTGTACCCGAGAAACCGGACCTGTGCCGCCCCAAACACGCACTTTGATGTGTTCACGAGTATTCCGTACTCGGAGAGTCGTGCGAACAGTAGGCGCAGATGTTGTTCGTGTTCCTCGGGTGATTTTGAGGCGATGAGAATGTCATCAATGTACGCGTATGCGAAATCTAGTCCTCGGAATGCTTCGTCGATAAAGCGTTGGAACGTTTGGGCTGCGTTACGTAAACCGAAGCTCATGTAGGGGAACTCGAAAAGACCAAACGGAGTGCAGCCTGCAGATGGCTGTCTTCGGTATATCTTCTGTTGCAACGGGGATCTGGTTGTACGCTCGAACCAGATCAATTGTTGAAAATATCGTTTTGCCAGCGAGGGTTTGGGTAAAATCGTGAATGTGGGGGACTGGGTTATGGTCGGGGATCGTTCTGTCGTTCAGAGGGCGGTAGTCCCCACATGGTCTCCATTGATCCTCTTTCTTAGGAACGAGATGGAGAGCTGCAGACCAACTGCTTGAAGACCGTCGTGCCACGCCAGACGTCAACATGGCGTCGAATTCTAGTTTGGCGATGCGTAGCGATCCGGTGCGAGCCGTCGTGGCTTGCACGATGCTGGGTGGCCAGGCGTGGTATGGATGTGATGCTCAGTCGAATGTTTCACAACCTGCTGCATGCCGGCAGGACGCGTGATGTCTGGAAATTCCGCCAAAATAGTGTGATAGCGAGAACCTCCGCAGACTGCCTTGAAGTGTTCCTGTGTGTCGTTCGACGAGCGGCCAGCGATGTCACATGACGTGACGCTGTCGACAAGTCGTCTTGCTCGAGCATCGACGAGCAGGCCGTAGTAAGACAGGAAATCTACTCCGATAATCGGTTTCGATACGTCGGCTATCACAAATTTCCAAACGAAATCACGACGGAGGCCAAGGTCGAGGTTGAGGGTGATGGTGCCGTAGGTTGCTATGACGGAACCGTTGGCAGCAAAAAGCTCGTACGTCGGCGGAGCGCGAGGTCCGCTGACCAGCGTGCGAGGGTACACGCAGAGGTCGGATCCGGTGTCGACGAGGAACTGTCGGCGTGTTGGAACATCCATCACGAAAAGGCGGCGAGAACGTGGGCAGCCGTCAGCCGCGTTTACGGACTGCCGTTGGAGTTTTTTTTTCTTCGGATAGGCGGGATAGCTACATGGCGGTCGGCAGCGTCTGGCGTTCTCTCCGAATGTGCGGTGAAACCAACACATCTCGTTGTCCGAAGCGCCCTCAACGGTATCGCGCCCAGCAGACGTTGTTGCTCGCTGCTGGTTTGCTAAACGCGTGCGAGTTGTCGCTGCGCTGCGGCCTGCGGAGAGGGCTGCGACTTGCTGTGTCAGCTCCTCAATCTGTACCCGACAGCTGGTCAAGTCGGCCGGATTGTCGACTGCCGCGACACGGGATGGGGCGGCCGTACTCTCGTAGATGCGGTCGGCAATGACAGCTAGCGCCTCGAGGTTGTCTGGAGGTGACGAGGCTAGTATGTCGGACATCCGTTGTGGCAATCGGCCGAGCCACAGAACGCGCAACACGTCATTGGACACAGTCGTGCCACCAAGAACGCGCATATGGCTTAGGAACTGTGACGGTGAACGATCTCCCATCTCCTCGTGCTGGAGCAATTGCTTTAGTCGTGCTTCCAACGAGGGTGAGAATCGGCGAATAAGTTCAGCCTTTAAGCTGTTGTACTTGCCTTCCGCTGGTGGGTTGAGAATTATGTCTCGCACTGCAGTGGCGTAGCGTTGGTCAAGCGCGCCTGTCACAGTGTGGAATTTGATCGTGTCCTGTGTGATCCCGGCCAAAACAAACTGGCTGTCGATTTGCGCAAACCAAAGCACCGAATCGTCTTGCCAAAATGGCGGAACACGCACGCTCACACGGGCAACTGTATCGGTGGCTGCCGTGACCACGGGGTCTGTCATTGCGAAAACACACTTATGAACGTACAAAAATAATGTTCAATTAAATCTCTAGGCCTAGTACTCACACACAAAATACTCGAACACGCGTTTGTGGGGTCACCAGATCGGTCGGTAGTTCGTACGGATGGAAATGTCGCTGCGTGTTCATATCACGTCGGGGTCACCACTGTAGTGCGTGCAAGTAGGAGAAAAAAGATGTAATGTATGTTACTTATTAATTACATGTACAAAATGAAATAGTAGAACATGGCCTTGTCCATGTCTCGTCCAGACAGATGAAACTCTACAATGATCCCCCAAAACCATTGTTGTCGACAAAAGATAGCAGGATCCATGGAGGGCTGTGAAGAACGAAAAGCTTTAGCAGGCGTACTGTCAGACACGTAAATGAAGGCTGTGGAATCCCCCACAGAATCATATTCAAATGGGACTAGGAGTGGGTGGGATATTAAAGATATGAGTGAATTGAGAGAATGTGTTGTCATCCCTTCCATGCAATGTTATCGGTTATTTGGAGCTTATCGGTAACTTGGACTACATATTAAATGATCCCTCTATGCCCCCCCCCCCCCCCCATTTTTACCCCATAATTCCCAACGCTATTATTGAAATTTTCGACTCACATATTCTTCGCTTTTCTTAAGATTTCAAATTTTTGATGCCCTTACTAGCATATCATTAATTGGTAATGTAGTTAATTGCCCTTTTTTGCCTTTATTTGTAAAAAGATAGTAAAAGCTACCGATTTCAATTTCCGCATTGTCTTTAATGCAATCAGGTAATAATTACGATTTTTGGCCCCTCCCGGTGTGTCTGGCCGAGTGAGATCATCGTCTTGAATATTGGGCCAAAGGTGACAGTCTACTGGCTAGTATGCTTTTTGTAACTTTTTGCTCTAAAGGCCAAACACTACTGATTTTGAAGGTCGCTTTATTTGTTCTGAATTCGTTCTAACATATCGAGTTCGTGCCACCAATCTCAGTGAAATCGGTCAATTGGTCTTCTAATATATTGTGTGCCCTTTTTGCCATTTCTTGGTTTTAAAGACCGTGTTTATTATTTAAACTTTCATATTATTCCTTATTGGCTACATTCGGTTTGTAAAACTGAGTTTTTTGACTCCTCTCCCAGAGTTATTGGTCAAATGGTTTTCTAAATGAAATGGGTGCCATTTTTGCCGTTTTTATGATCCCAGTGCCAAACGATAGCGATTTCTTTTTTTGTATTAATTTTTATTAACTTAAAATAAAATAACAAATTGTTCGCCACCTGTCCCAGCGTTATCAGTCAACTAATCTTGTAGTATTTAAATAATTTTTTTTTGCTGCTTTTTGCCGTTGTTTGGCTATGAAAAGTAAAAGCTACCGATTTTGATTTCCGGATTGCCTATGTTGTAATCAGGTAAAAATAACGAATTGTTTGAGCCCATTCTCGGCTGGTCCGGCCGAGTGAGACCATTATGTTAAATTTGGGAGAATAGCTGACCGTCTATCTACCTTGTCAAACGAATAGTTCACAGGCAAAATAGTAATTAACAAAGCGATATACTTGTATTCATTGATAAAACGTACAAACATGATGTCTAGTTTCAATAGTTTTGAGTATATTGATGAATACGTAAATGTGATGAATGACAATTTATCTTCTTGTGTAGTATGAACGTATTTTATTAAGTACCTAACGCTCTCTGTGTAATATATGAATACTTCTCTTCTTTACAATTAAAGTCACCAGTGATTGATCATGTTTCTACTACATTTAAAAACATTAAAACGAACCTAATATTTATTTTCGAACTCCAAAATGCAATTCGCGTAAAAAACTTTTCAAGTAATTTATTTGAGAGCTTTAGGTTTTCATTTTCGTTGTTGTTTCTACTAAGAAAATAAGGTGTCGCGATTTAAACCAAGCTTAACGGTTAAAATTGTATTTCACCTCTTAAATGTCAGCAGAGAGAAAAGCAATATATTACACAGTGCATAAATTATATTCCAAGAAAAGAGGCATCGTGCCAAAGTGTATGATATTTTTCATTCATTTCAGAGTACGGATAAGGGTTTTTCTTAGTGTGTGTTCTCTTTCAAGTTAACTGAGGTCATAAATTTCACGCCATGGAAGCTAATTATGACTTACAGACGGCGAATACGTTTTCAAGTGGAGTCCAATTTTCCGATAATGTTCTCCCGATGATTAATTTTCTCAGATTGTAACAAAGACATATGCGACACACTTTAATAATCTCATCTATCTATTCTCCCTCCTTGGCTTCTTAACTCTCCCACCCCTCCTTCCTTTCTCTCTCAATTCCGCGAGGCATTAAATTAGAACAGAGAGTTCCATTTATTCGTAATGGGTCATTGGACACTTCGTCTTTTAAAAAGAGGAAGTTTCATAGTTTTCATTTTATCCTTGCGTTTCTCTAATGGTTCCACGTTTTGTGCTGCAATAACTTAATCGATTTTTCTCTGTCAACACTTCCGACGACTTTGATCGATTGAGTTTCCGGGACGTCGCGGTTCTAAGCGGGCGTTCACATTCCTAATATGCCGCGTTGATGTTTCTGTTCTCGTCGCTTTCATAATGCGGGCACAGTACCACCACCCTGGAGACATGTCTCTCTGGGGGATACCTTGATACCATCATGTCCACGACACATTCCTAATATGCCGCGTTGATGTTTCTGTTCTCGTCGCTTTCATAATGCGGGCACAGTACCACCACCCTGAGACATGTCTCTCTGGGGGATACCTTGATACCATCATGTCCACGACACATTCCTAATATGCCGCGTTGATGTTTCTGTTCTCGTCGCTTTCATAATGCGGGCACAGTACCACCACCCTGGAGACATGCCTCTCTGGGCATACCTTGATACCATCATGTCCACGACACATTCCTAATATGCCGCGTTGATGTTTCTGTTCTCGTCGCTTTCATAATGCGGGCACAGTACCACCACCCTGGAGACATGTCTCTCTGGGGGATGCCTTGATACCATCATGTCCACGACACATTCCTAATATGCCGCGTTGATGTTTCTGTTCTCGTCGCTTTCATAATGCGGGCACAGTACCACCACCCTGGAGACATGTCTCTCTGGGGGATACCTTGATACCATCATGTCCACGACACATTCCTTATATGCCGCGTTGATGTTTCTGTTCTCGTCGCTTTCATAATGCGGGCACAGTACCACCACCCTGGAGACATGTCTCTCTGGGGATCCCTTGATACCATCATGTCCACGACACATTCCAAATATGCCGCGTTGATGTTTCTGTTCTCGTCGCTTTCATAATGCGGGCACAGTACCACCACCCTGGAGACATGTCTCTCTGGGGGATACCTTGATACCATCATGTCCACGACACATTCCTAATATGCCGCGTTGATGTTTCTGTTCTCGTCGCTTTCATAATGCGGGCACAGTACCAGCACCCTGGAGACATGTCTCTCTGGGGGATACCTTGATACCATCATGTCCACGACACATTCCTAATATGCCGCGTTGATGTTTCTGTTCTCGTCGCTTTCATAATGCGGGCACAGTACCACCACCCTGATACATGTCTCTCTGGGGATACCTTGATACCATCATGTCCACGACACATTCCTAATATGCCGCGTTGATGTTTCTGTTCTCGTCGCTTTCATAATGCGGGCACAGTACCACCACCCTGATACATGTCTCTCTGGGGGATACCTTGATACCATCATGTCCATGACACATTCCTAATATGCCGCGTTGATGTTACTGTTCAAGTCGCTTTCATAATGCGGGCACAGTACCACCACCCTGGAGACATGTCTCTCTGGGGGATACCTTGATACCATCATGTCCATGACACATTCCGTATATGCCGCGTTGATGTTACTGTTCTCATCGCCTTCATAATGCGGGCACAGTACCACCACCCTGGAGACATGTCTCTCTGGGGGATACCTTGATACCATCATGTCCATGACACATTCCTAATATGCCGCGTTGATGTTACTGTTCAAGTCGCTTTCATAATGCGGGCACAGTACCACCACCCTGGAGACATGTCTCTCTGGGGGATACCTTGATACCATCATGTCCATGACACATTCCTTATATGCCGCGTTGATGTTTCTGTTCTCGTCGCTTTCATAATGCGGGCACAGTACCACCACCCTGGAGACATGTCTCTCTGGGGGATACCTTGATACCATCATGTCCATGACACATTCCTAATATGCCGCGTTGATGTTACTGTTCTCATCGCCTTCATAATGCGGGCACAGTACCACCACCCTGGAGACATGTCTCTCTGGGGGATACCTTGATACCATCATGTCCATGACACATTCCTAATATGCCGCGTTGATGTTTCTGTTCAAGTCGCTTTCATAATGCGGGCACAGTACCACCACCCTGAGACATGTCTCTCTGGGGGATACCTTGATACCATCATATTGTCCATGTTTAATAGTTACCGATACATTTTAACCATTTCTTATTTTTACAGCTACATTTATCTCCCTCTTATAAAAAGTTTCATTTCTTAAGAAATAAGAATGACTCTTTTTGTGGTGTTATTATAATGATGTTGTTGAGATCAAAATACGAATCGCTCAGTTTTGCGTCTTACCAATGGCGGCCTATTTCGCTTCGCTGGCAAAGAAGCCACCATGGCGCGGGTACTCTATGGAGTAATATGTGACCTCTACACCAGGTATTGGTACTGTTAACTAAAACAACGTATATATAGTCTGGTTTAGTTTTATAAGCAAATTTAGATCGGTACAGAGTATGATGGCAGATACGATGCAGAAATTGACAACGAAATTGAGAAATAAACCTATCTAAGCTGCCAGGGTAGTAATAGGAATTAAGATTACAAATTTGAATTAAATTAATGCAATGATTTAGATTATGGCGTTTATCGAATTGTCATTAGATTTTTATAGTAGCCATTGACGGTTTGCAGGAATCTTACATCAATGTGCTTGGCGACCATACTGGTGCTATGTTTGAGTATGTTGTGCCGGCGCAGTTGTCCGAGGTAGATTTCTCGTTGGTCTTGTAAACCGCGTTCCAGGTTTGAGTCCTGGCTTGGGCATGGATGTCATGTGGCGTTGTACCAACCTCATAGTCACCACTCATCGTCTTGATTAGCCTCTTTGCGAAAATATTGGACGTATAACCCCAAATGTCAATATCATTGAGTATGTTGCCCTAGAGATACAGTTGAAGTCAAATTGTAGTGGAAACCAAGAAGTAATTTCATTAGGATTATTGATTTGTTTGTGAATTTGTGATTTTCGTCTTAATTTCATAGGAATGTTTAACTATACACGTGGCTTGCATACAATGTAAAAAGACAACAGTTTGGCCGTTGTGAAGTCACATGCATGACTATCCATAAAATCAACATAGAATTTCGGTTTTTTGAAATGATATATTTATATATGTTTTCATTTTATATAACGATCAGCAAAAGTAAATACATTCTTAATAAGACTAACTTTGAGCTAATCTGCTATAAAAGAAGTTCTCAAAAGTAATGGTGCAAATTTAATTGATTTCTAAAGTAATCTTTTAATTTCAAAACTATGTGTTGTGACTTGGCTTAGGATGCTATTTTGAAATCCACAAAAATAACTTAATACAATTGAACTTAAGCCGCTCATTTGTAATAACTGATTATCAGTGGGGGACATTTATACCATGGATTATGTACTTCGTTGCTATGAGGTCTCTAAAGTCACCGTTTACATATACACCAGGGACCAGATTCACAAAGGCGCATATGACTGTTAAGTCTTCTTATAGTTTAAGCAAATCTTAGTGACATGAGTTACATGAGTTACATGAGTTAGTGACATGAGTTAGTCCTAGTGATAGAGTATGAGCTATTATGTCGTTCTGCAATCTCATCAAGATCAAAAATAGTAAAATATCAAAAACATAAAATTTTATTATTGGATGTTCAGTTACACCCAGAGATGGTTTATCTTGAATTATCTAGCTAAGATTTGCCTAAACTAAGACAACGTTGAGGTAGGCATCTTTGTGAATCAAGGGCCAAGTATTCCAGCCCATTGATAGATGAAAGTAAAAGTTTTGGAGTGAAGAAACCTAAGCCCGAACCGGGAATCGAACAAGGACCTTAAGCATTGAAATCAGGACTAAATCTTCGCTGTCAGCCACGAGCACATTCGTCGGGGCAAACGGGTTGCAATTCGTGAACTACTGTTAAATACGACATAACAATAATACAATTCCTTATCTTGTACAGTTCCATTCAAAGTTATACCAGCTTTCGTTGGGCACAGAAACATCACCGACTTGCTGTATAAAATAATATAATTCATATTATATTGATTAGGGGATATTTTAACAACATTAAGTTATGAATTCCGTGTATGTCCAGATATGTTTCAAGGTAAACGGGCACTCTAAAATGCGTGCATGTTCTTCACTGGGCCGCTTGGGCCGCATGATCGCATCTCGCATAAATATTGGGAATATACTACGAACATGCCCCCTCTAACACACACCACACGAGCCTGCTTGAGCACTACGTCACAACAACTACAGCTCCATGGTTCACACATTGCAAAGTAAATAACAAATACATTTCCCCCAAAACAACCGTACATATACGTTCCTCACAGACGATTGACTCGTAGATATAATCAGCGATCGTACCTAGAACACCCACAATATATAGTATGAATTAGGTAGTACAAACTGTGACGTATTTGAAGCTTTGTAAATGTACCATCAACCTAACATGAATTATTGCTACCTGAGATATTGCTGATGACATATGAAGATGGTATCAATATGTTTGATTATTGCTCAATGTGCGTGGGAACAACGTTCACCCAGGTGCTGTCAGGTGTGGTCAATGATCAAGTTTGGCCTTGTAAGCGTGCAGTTATAATTGATGATGATTGTTATTAAATCGTTAAGCAATATGGAAATGGTTCCAATAATTTGACTTGAGGGTTTGACAAGCCATGTACAGGGAATTTACAGACCTTGGATTTAATGTAATAATATAAGCGTTAATATTCATTTATCGCGTAAATTTGAAATCACCCAAATTGTTTTTATTACAATATAGATAATTTTTATTATTTCAACTATCATCGCTTTCATTGTATTATTTAGATTTGAGCACCAAATCACTTTCCCATCGGTGATTTCAAAGGAAAACGTTTGTAATCGTGCGGCAGCCCACATGGTAGTGGTCTGGGGGTTGCTATAGTGGACCCAAGATTACTTTACACCTGCTTTCGTCACATCCGGGGCAGTCGTAGCCAACCGGCGAACCGCCCGAGACACACCAGCGCCAATACCGATCGCTGACTGGCTACGAACCAGTCGCCTGTGATGAAAGCAATTGTAAGGTAGTCTTGGGACAACTATAGCTGCCCCTACTCTATAGTTATGGGTATAGAGACCCTTGGGTTCTTGGTAATTAATTTAGGCTCTGATACGAGGAGATGAGATCGAGGTACATGAACACTACAGCATGGTTTATAATAGTTTTATTTATTGTCATTCAAAACCCAATACAAAAAAATATATAAACAGTGCAAGTAGAAACGCGTAACATAAACAGCTACTTACCAAATGACGTATACAGTTTTCTATCAAATAACATAATTGTCATAAATCAATTACATAAACAGTTATAAATCAATTAACATAACATACCACATAATTATATACCACAAGTCAGTGCAAGATCAATGTAAAAGATTCATTCAAGCTATAATCAATTTTTAAAATTTACATGTTTGTATATAAAGTATGGCTAAACATTCACTCTTAGTTATAACACTGACTTCTCTCATGATTCGCGGCGTAAAACAGGTTCAACAATAGCGTTGATTAATGAATTAGTAATGTTAATATATTATATTTGTTATAACAAGTAATTAGTTTTCATTTCCAGAATTTAAATTAACCGCTAATAAAGATGAACTACCCTTGATCACTTTTACACAATGGCTAATGGTTAAACACTGCCACACGCTATTTTAAGTCGTGCTCCTAACATTGTCCAACATTGTCCTGCTCTTTGTATACTTCAAGAATGTCTACCCGGTCCGGGCGCTAATCACAATGTTATGTGAAGAGTCGTGCTTTCCGGTGTAGAGGTTGTACGTCGGTTGCTGTGTTGCATTTCGTCCTGCGGAAATATTGTCCGGAGAAGGACTGATGATGCGAGTAGAAGTTGACGCAGCAGATTGTAGATAGTGGAAGCAGATGAGGCAATGTGTTGGCGTGTGCGGTCGTTATCAGTCTGAGTAACGATCCTTGTAATCGGTAGTCATCATTATCAGGGTCACAGCAGAAGTCGTTCTCTCATCAAGGGTCAGCAAGATAGAGGCGAACAGCTTCCCAATGTGATATCATCTCGGTTTACTGAAAACTGA
Organism: Isoperla grammatica; assembly: GCA_945910005.1. Taxonomy (NCBI): domain Eukaryota; kingdom Metazoa; phylum Arthropoda; class Insecta; order Plecoptera; family Perlodidae; genus Isoperla; species Isoperla grammatica. The sequence goes on from OX246738.1 coordinate 86,715,339, forward strand.
AATAGCAATTAAGATTTTGTTATGTAAGATTACGCCGTCATTCATTGAGCTCTAAAGTGGACTTTGTTAAGAAGATATTCATATTTTCAACAATTACGTTTCTTTGTCATCTTAATCATCTGGCTACTAACATACTTCCTCCTGTTATCTGATACATGGTTCATTAATGAATTTACACACATATTTTGTTTCAACTAATTAAGGCAATAAAAACTGACACGACTTTAGCACTATCAATAGCGTGCATCCAATACATCCTTGCAACATAATTACATATTACTTAAATATCACAATTAAAAAACATAGTTCTTAGTAAGATTCTTCCTTGTGCATGCCTTGCATGGTGGCACTCAAATTACTCTCTGGCATTGAAGATGTACCATTTCGATAATTACTTCAAACTTCAAAGACTAATGTTTCTGAAAATTTGCCTTCATAGCCTACATTGAAGATGCATGTTACTGTCAATAACTAAGTCGAGGATCAACATTCAGGGGATGCGTGACTGCTGGAATTTCGGGAACATTTTGGTCGGGATCAGGGTGATCAACAGGTATTACGTCAGGTGTAGTTACGGTTCTTCTTCTGAAACACTCCGGCGGATTCCTTTGGTAGTACACATATAACTTCCTTCTAAAAATAAAACTCATAGTGCCATTTAGTACAATTCCAATTATACATGATAGGGTAAACCATTGGTGCTGATAACGCGACACTAGGGATTTCGGGTGATTCTTAATATTATCTAATGTAGCCTAGCTGTTACCCGCTTATTTTCAGGCTAGAAGACTGAATGGAGTTTAAATTCTGACGTTATTTAATAATGCCTTAATTTGTTTATGGTGCTGAGTGCTGACTCATTTGTCTTTACAATAACTTCCAATTCCGACGTGGATAGTATTGCATCCACCATAGGAACATGATAAGCTTCACTGGTCCGTTCTGTGAACGTGTTCGTATCTGAGTAAGGTTGCAAGATAAAAGTTGCACTCGTGACGTAGCACGCATAGGGAATTAAAAGTTCACTTGATACTATACATTAACTTTATCACAACTATGGTAGCTCGGATTGACTAATTGCAACTTTGGGTAATTCTTGATATCGTTATTAAGCGAGCGAAGCGAGCGTTTCCACTTGACTCTTATGGCACTTCGTTCTGTTTTTTTTTTTTTTTTTTTTTTTTTATATGTCCGTCGATAGCGGTCGAACGGAAAGTCCGATCAACTTGAAATTTGGACCATCCACAAGCCTCGATGTGGATTGAAGGTGTATAGTTTTGAGGCAAAATCGTTCGAAAAGTTACAAAGTTACACCATAGTTACTGCGAAATATTTTTCTGAAACAAAATGGCGGCAAAATGTGAGATAGCCAGATTTTTCTATTGATTTTTCCGGTCATGAATATGTTAATGTAATGGCGATCTGATAAGTATTGGCAAAGTTACACAAAAGTTACTCGAAAATATATTTCTGAAACACAGTAACAGCAAAATGTGAGGTGGCTATCTTATAGTAAATTTTTGTCCGGTCACGAAAATACTAATGTAAACGCGATTTGATACATATTAGAGGCAGAAATTACATTTCTATTGCTGTCAATAACTGTTAGTAACGGTGGCGGACCGCGGCGAAAACATGACAGCGAAAATTCTTAGCAACGCATATTGCACTGCATCCAACAATGTCGGGAAGTATAATAGCTATGGAAATTAGAAACATTTTTGCAATGCGCATTCTTGAATTGTTGTTAATTGTTGTTTGTATTAGCATTGAAATCTTTTCGCCAGAAAGTTCGTAGATATTGACGCGCTCGGTTATCAACGCGTCAAACAGAGCGTTTTCCTAGTACTATTGAATGGCAATACCTGACCCACCGTGGTACCAGTCCAGTATAGACCCTGACCTGTCTATTAGTACTATTAAGTAATCTCAGCAGTACTGTGCCATCCTTACTACATTTATATACAGCACAATATGCAACAACAACACCGTGTTCAAGAGACAGCTCAATCATGTCCTGTGGCTCATCTGACGGTAAAGATTGAATACCGAAACACAATATTTCAGACTGTGGTGGAACAACTGCTCGGCCTCATAAACTTACGATGTTCGACATTTCGAGTCTACATAATCTGTTGCCAGTGTCCGGTTTATCTCTGACATTGACCCTACTATCACACGGTTCAATACTAACCGTTTTAATTGAATTCTTTTCTCGTGTAACCTTCGCGCTTACACCAGCTATTATAACTTCTTTACTGTCTAACTCCACGGACTCAATATCTTTAAAACTATTCTTTAACTTTCTGCGTTCATTTAAATGCATCACATTGTCATTAAAACCCACAACGTCATCAACCTGAAATTCTCTATTAGTGTCATCAAAAACTACATCTTCAACGTATATTTCAACATCTCTCTTATTTTCATCAAAAACTACGTCATCAATAAATTCATCAACATCATCAAATTCTCTCAGAAAACTCTTAACTTTTTCGCGCAACTTATTCGACATTTCACCTACTGGTAATTTAACTTGAACTTTATTATTTACAGTTTCACTCAATTCTTGGCTAGGAGACTCAGATGAAGGAGGGAAGTGATCAGCCTCCTCCATAGGCTGCCCCTCTGCTACATGCTTATTGCTAATTTTACTTTTAGTACTCACTTTGGTCACGAGAGGGTGTGATAGTGATTCCTCATCATTACAAAATGGTATTTTCGTGTTTCCAATACCAACGTCTCGTGACTTAAATCTTTTCTCCATTTCGTTATCTCTAATGCAATTTAATCCTAATAATCCGTCAATAATAACCATTAACTCGTCAGGAACCACAAGGCAATCACAAATGTACTGTCCACAATAAGTGAGGATACGTTTAACACTACCCAACACTTGTACAGCCTGTCCCGTGACACTGTACACTGGTAGAATGTGCCTGGCTGAATAATATCTTCCTTGTTGATGGCTGCCTCTCTAATCAATGAAACTGTGGCCCCTGTGTCAATTAAGAAGGTGCAGGGCTGTGACAAAACATCAAACCTGAATCTTATTCCATCGGGATTGGTCACTGCCCCTTTCATACCGGCGCCCATAAAACACTTAGTGGGAGCCTGACGTGGAGTGTCTTCAGTATACTCTTCACTAGTTTGGGCCGCGTTGCGGAGAGGGAGGATGTTTTGTACCTTGGAAAGGTATCTAAGGGGCTCTGCAGTATTTACTAACGTGCCCGGTATGCGAGCAGTTGTCGCAGACCACATTACTACCTCCCTGGGCAGGTTGCTGCATATTGCTGGGACCTACCCTAGGGGCTCTGCAGTATTTACTAACGTGCCCGGTGTGCAAGCAGTTGTAACAGACCACATTACTACCTCCCTGGGCAGGTTGCTGCATATTGCTGGGACCTACCCTAGGGGCTCTGCAGTATTTACTAACGTGCCCGGTGTGCAAGCAGTTGTAACAGACCACATTACTACCTCCCTGGGCAGGTTGCTGCATATTGCTGGGACCTACCCTAGAGGCTCTGCAGTATTTACTAACGTGCCCGGTGTGCGAGCAGTTGTAGCAGACCACATTACTACCTCCCTGGGCAGGTTGCTGCATATTGCTGGGACCTACCCTAAGGGCTCTGCAGTATTTACTAACGTGCCCGGTGTGCGAGCAGTTGTAGCAGACCACATTACTACCTCCCTGGGCAGGTTGCTGCATATTACTTGGACCTACACTAGGGGCTCTGCAGTATTTACTAACGTGCCCGGTGTGCGAGCAGTTGTAGCAGACCACATTACTACCTCCTTGGGCAGGTTGCTGCATATTGCTGGGACCTTCCCTAGGGGCTCTGCAGTATTTACTAACGTGCCCGGTGTGCGAGCAGTTGTAGCAGACCAAATTACTACCTCCCTGGGCGGGTTGCTGCATATTGCTGGGACCTACCCTAGGGGCTCTGCAGTATTTACTAACGTGCCGTGCAGCAGCAGTTGTAGCAGACCACATTACTTCCTCCCTAGGCAGGTTGCTATTGCTGGGACCTACCTTAGGGGCTCTGCAGTATTTACTAACGTGCCGTGCAGCAGCAGTTGTAGCAGACCACATTACTACCTCCCTGGGCAGGTTGCTGCACATTGCTGGGACCTACCCTAGGGGCTCTGCAGTGTTTACTTACGTGCCGTGCAGCAGCAGTTGTAGCAGACCACATTACTACCTCCCTGGGCAGGTTGCTGCATATTGCTGGGACCTACCCTAGGGGCTCTGCAGTATTTACTAACGTGCCCGGTGTGCGAGCAGTTGTAGCAGACCACATTACTACCTCCCTGGGCAGGTTGCTGCATATTGCTGGGACCTACCCTAGGGGCTCTGCAGTATTTACTAACGTGCCCGGTGTGCGAGCAGTTGTAGCAGACTACATTACTACCTCCCTGGGCAGGTTGCTGCATATTGCTGGGACCTACCCTAGGGGCTCTGCAGTGTTTACTTACGTGCCGTGCAGCAGCAGTTGTAGCAGACCACATTACTACCTCCCTGGGCAGGTTGCTGCATATTGCTGGGACCTACCCTAGGGGCTCTGCAGTATTTACTAACGTGCCCGGTGTGCAAGCAGTTGTAGCAGACCACATTACTACCTCCCTGGGCAGGTTGCTGCATATTGCTGGGACCTACCCTAGGGGCTCTGCAGTATTTACTAACGTGCCCGGTGTGCGAGCAGTTGTAGCAGACCACATTACTACCTCCCTGGGCAGGTTGCTGCATATTGCTGGGACATACCCTAGGGGCTCTGCAGTATTTACTAACGTGCCCGGTGTGCGAGCAGTTGTAGCAGACCACATTACTACCTCCCTGGGCAGGTTGCTGCATATTGCTGGGACCTACCCTAGGGGCTCTGCAGTATCTACTAACGTGCCCGGTGTGCAAGCAGTTGTAGCAGACCACATTACTACCTCCCTGGGCAGGTTGCTGCATATTGCTGGGACCTACCCTAGGGGCTCTGCAGTATTTACTAACGTGCCCGGTGTGCTGTCAGTTGTAGCAGACTGCATTACTACCTCCCTGGGCAGGTTGCTGCATATTGCTGGGACCTACCCTAGGGGCTCTGCAGTATTTACTAACGTGCCCAGTGTGCGAGCAGTTGTAGCAGACCACATTACTACCTCCCTGGGCAGGTTGCTGCATATTGCTGGGACCTACCCTAGGGGCTCTGCAGTATCTACTAACGTGCCCGGTGTGCGAGCAGTTGTAGCAGACCACATTACTACCTCCCTGGGCAGGTTGCTGCATATTGCTGGGACCTACCCTAGGGGCTCTGCAGTATTTACTAACGTGCCCAGTGTGCGAGCAGTTGTAGCAGACCACATTACTACCTCCCTGGGCTGGTTGCTGCATATTGCTGGGACCTACCCTAGGGGCTCTGCAGTATCTACTAACGTGCCCGGTATGCAAGCAGTTGTAGCAGACCACATTACTACCTCCCTGGGCCGGTTGCTGCATATTGCTGGGACCTACCCTAGAGGCTCTGCAGTATTTACTAACGTGCCCGGTATGCGAGCAGTTGTAGCAGACCACATTACTACCTCCCTGGGCAGGTTGCTGCATATTGCTGGGACCTACCCTAGGGGCTCTGCAGTATTTACTAACGTGCCCAGTGTGCGAGCAGTTGTAGCAGACCACATTACTACCTCCCTGGGCAGGTTGCTGCATCTTGCTGGGACCTACCCTAGGGGCATGACAATATGGGCTAGTATGGCCAACCTCCTGACAATTAAAACAGACTACCTGTCTATTTGGAGTATTGAGCATTGGTCGGGGAGCAGAAGGATTCTGATAGGTTCGGTACGCTTGGCTTTGTTGCTGATAATTATAACCGTTCCCAGTTACTGGATAGTTAGCAGGTTGGATAGTCTGAACGGTCGGAGTCTGACTACTGAATTGGCAATAGCGGCTAATATGGCCAGCTTGTCTACAAGCGTAACAATTTACTCTTGCGGCTGCTGATTCTTGGGGTTTTTGTACTGCCTGTAGCTCAGTACCTAATGCAGGCAAGGTATGCCTGTTGGGTTGAGAGTTAGCTTGGTTGTAACTAACTACTAAGGGTGTTAGTAGCTAGCGCAGCTGCCTCTACAAATGTTAACGGATTTCGGGATAGAACTTGGGTCTTTATCTTAGGTCTTAACCCCTTAATAAACTGGGCCCTCATACTGTCGTCAATTAATAAATTTCTCGCTTTATCAATTTCCACATTTCCAGACTTTTCCAACGTTTTCATGCCGAAACACCTTACCCTGGCGGTCCAATGTGAGATATTTTCTAAATGTTTGTATGTTAAATTTTGAAAAGCTCTAGGGCACTTCCAGGCTGGTGATCTGGTTTAAAATGCTTTAATAGCTCTAATTGAAAAGATTCTAATGACGTTTCCTCTTTTATGTTAATGTCTGTTTCTATCATAGCCCTGGCTTCTCCAGCCAGTCAACCTTCGCAACGGCAATGAGAGTTCTTTTATCCCAAGTGCCATATACGCCCAGACCTTCCACTGTGGCTAGGCATTCCTCAATTCCATAACCATTCTTTAAGCCTGTAAACAAAGGTACTAACCCTAGATAGGATAGGTAAAACCCATCCCATGGTTATCCATAGTTAGTCCTCTGTTTACACGGGGTACAACGTTAGACCTTGCACTTTCTTCGTTTGCCGATACTTTCGGAGTTGTAAGGTTGATTACAGGGATGGAGGTGTTAGTCGGGGTTCCAGCTATGACCTTAGGAGATTTGGGTGGCATTTATGCCAGTTACACATGAGACATTTATGCGTACTTTCTCTTTACACATAAATCAAAAAGTTCAAGGTAGGAGGGATATCCCTCAATCATACTACATTTTACATTATTTAAAGTTTGCCTAAGGTACCCATACGTATTATAATTAAAATATGTATTACTATTAATGTATTATAGTCATACCTAATCCTAATGTGAACTAATGTTAATGATAATGATATGTACAGCTAGAACATGACTTAATTTAATTAACTTAATTTAATTTAATTCAATTTAATTTATACTCTTATTAGCCACTAATGCAGGTGGTAGGCCCCAAGTGGGATGGAGCTTGCTCTGTTGCCTACCTCCTTCAATATTTATTTATGCTTGTTGTATCTGAATACTGTTAATAAAGTAATAATAATAATAATAATAATAATAATAATAATAATAATAATAATAATAATAATAATAATAATAATAATAATAATAATAATAATAATAATAATAATAATAATAATAATAATAATAATAATAATAATAATAATAATAATAATAATAATAATGTACTAATTTTTTTTTATGTCCCATTTACTGTTGTTTTTGTAAAGTATGTAAAACGAAAATTGTGCTATTACTATCCGTCCATGTGTATTTTTGATGGACTATGTGGGTGGATTGTTTTGTACTGTATTTATGTATGTCCATTGACCATTGATAATGTTTACATTGCGAGACAGTTGCATAGAATTGTATGAATCGTTTCAACTTACATTTGAAACTATGTATAATGTAAAATATGAATGTAATGTTTGTAAAATAGCAAAAATGCTAATAATAAAGATACTACTACTACTACTACTACTAATACTACTACATAATAATAATAATAATAATAATAATAATAATAATAATAATAATATAATTCTTCATCCCCATTTGAATCTCCCATTTTTTTTATGTCCTGGCTAATCTTGCAAATTTGTCCATACAAGTAAGGTTCTACAAAAACTCTTCTAAGAGGAAGATGTGACCTTGAATTTTAAGAGGAGTTAAAAATTGGAGATCGAACTTATCGAGTAACATATTAAAAACTGCTTCTTTCAATTTTCCATCATCTGTCTTTATCTCAGTATGTATCGTAGCGTTAATTTACCAACGTTAAAAATAGCGATTTTACCCTAATTAATTATTTAAAGTATAAACTGCCACCATCGTAATCGTGTGGCAGCCCAGATGGTAGTGGTCTGGGGGTTGCCAGCTGCCACCACTCTATAGTTATGGCGATAGAAACCCTTGGGTTCTTGGTAATTAATTTAGGCTTTGATACAAGGAGATGAGATCGAGGTACATTAACAATTATGCATAAGACATTTATGCATACTTCCTCTTTACATACAAATCAAAAAGTTCAAGGTAGGAGTTAAAAGCGTCTTAATTTTAATTAATTTAAAGCGTCTCAATTTCAACGCAACAATGGCTTCTAACACTTCATTTATGACACTACATATGTTAACATATAAAACTCCTTGTATAGGGTACTTACCGAATAACTTCATGACTTGACCAAGATGACCGTCGTTGTACAGAGTGATATGGAATCTTCTGGACTAGCGTGTGGGCTCTCTCTCTCTCAGCGTCTGCCCTGAGTCTGTTGTTAGTATAGTTGTCCCAAGACTACCTTACACATGGTTTCGTCACATGCGACTGGTTTGTAGCCAATCAGCGATCGGTATTGGCCCGGATGTGTCTCAGGCGGTTTGCTGGTTGGCTACGACTGCTCCGGATGTGACGAAAGCAGATGTAAAGTAATCTTGGGTCCACTATATCTGCCCTCTGTTCACGTCCCTCTGCCCCCTCCACCAGTCCAGGAGTGGACATATACAGCTATAAGAGCATGGTGGGCGCGCGTGTTCGGTCGAAGTCAACGTTTTGTTACATAACCATCTCCCAAAATGTGAGCTTGGTTCCTAGGAAAACAATCAAAAAGGTTAGGTCTTGATTCCTTTATTATAGTTGACCTTTGATAATGGCTTATAACTGAACAACAGCTCACTGTGTTTCTTTAATTACATATTTTGTAACTTTGTCAGTTAAGCGAGAGAATGATAGTTTCAATAAAATTAAAAGTACCACCTCCCCCTACCCCTTCTAGTACCCTTTCTATGAAGTGCATAAGGTAATGTTAATGAATAACAGTTATTACAATGATAACTTGACATAAACAATAACTAGATCCGCTCCTTAACATGTTTGAAAACACACAGAGTTGTAAATCATAGACCCCAACGCGGCTCAATCAAACTCTAAAACAAGTATTAAAACATTGACATCGGCATTCTTTCCTTAATTCTTTCCGAGCCTTGTGATTCTGCTTGGCGGTGTTTTACGGCGACTTTTACTGTCATTTATCACGTTTCGCTTCTGCTATCAGATTTTATTCGGGCTCACGCACGACATATCTCGAATCATACGTGATTTCCGAAAAAGAAATCTCAGCAATTTTCTTCAAGCGGAATAGTTTGATAAAGAAAATACAGAAAAACTTTTGCGTTTTTTTTTTCTTCTCTATTTTGATGAATTATAAAGACATACGTAGGTAGTACCGTGTTAAGACTTTTTAGTTGAAGTAAGAACGTATAAACATTTCTATCTAACGAAAAGTTCAATTAAGCTATTTACATTAGTTTGGTATAAATTAATTAGACAACAACAGTTTCAAATTACACGTTAGATTGGATCGCTAACAAAATCCAACTCAATAATTATAGCGAAATTTATTCAAAGTCTACCTGTCAAACTAGTTGACAGACTGAAACAGTTAACATTATACTCATATAACTTATAAATGTGATAGTATCATCAAGTAATGTAATCACAGTTTATGATTTCAAATTCAAACTAAAAATATTGTTTTATCGGTTTTATAATGTAAGCCAATTATAATAGTTTAGATTCATCATAGTTTGAAAAATAACCGTAATTTGTTGTTGCATAGTTCTTAGAGGTTGCGACTCGTGGGCCATTTTCTAGAACTACTTTAAGACATTTGGATTTTGGAATATAAACACACTTCACATTTAATTAAATCGGTTGAGGAAGAGCTGTAAGAAGTCATGTGTTTAGTCCGGTCGAGAAGCTAAGCAAAATCACAACGTTGTGTTGTGGTGCTCATTTTCCAAGATGCCGCACAAACGCCAGAAGTAAAAAATTGCCCCCCCCCCCCCCCCCCAGTGGTAAATTTCATTCTGAACATAGTAAACAGAATGTGAAGGCATTTAAGTAATCAAGAAAAAAGCCCCGGCTCACAAAAATGAACGGACTTTGGTCTGCCGACTGGACCAGTGAGGGGAATTGTCCAACACAAAAGTGTGTGAACACAATTTATTATTTCAGATCCAACTAAAAAGGCTTGGACACATGTAGATTGTAGAGCTTGGCTGACGTTGGCTGACATGATGCCTGCATGTAGGAGAGATTGACATTGAGTAGGCAAGAAGAAGACAAAGGTACCTCCAAATGACATAAGACAATATATTATACATATTAGTTAATTCCCATTGGTCAGGAATTCCTCCTCAGTAAATAAGCTTTATAACTGCATAGTGTCAACTGGAATCTTTAAAATAGACATTTCTAAAACTATACCGCAATAATTCATTTCATCTGTTAAAGCTTAGTGCAGCATATTATAGTAATGCAACATTTACATTTAATGTTGTAATATTTGTAGATTACAAGAGTCTGAAACTAAGACGTCCATGAAAGGAAAGCGCCATTAAACGCTTCCACTTAATCCCCGTCGAACGTAGCTTCGCGCCCTGAGTTGGCTCCGCATGCAGTTCCAAGAGCTGACCACAGCCGACCACACGTTGAAAGATTAGTTCTGTATTCAACCCCCCCCCCCCCCCCCCTCACTTCTCTAACGGCCTCCAACTTTAAGACGCCATAAATTAATGGACCAATCGCTACTATGTCCTCTGCGTTAAAGAATCGGCCCAACGGTTGAAAAACTGAGCCCCGACTAGTGGAAAATAGGGCCATAGAGGTCTAACTTCTTCAAAGGAACAGTCAAAAACATTCTGATAAAAATATTGATGACTCTGTTTTCCTCAAAAAACGCAGGCTGGTATGTAATATTTCATGCCGTGGATTCTTAATAGTCTCTGCTACGTTTTAACTCGGTTCTACTTGATTTCATGACACACGCATGTTTTATAACGTGGAGTCATCATCTTCGATAAAACTCGTGCTATATAAACATACAATCGCGATCCTATAAACCATAGTCTTCGTTGCAATGTTGTAGAGCATTCGTCTAGGAAATATCGGGGAGATGAATAACAATACGGGCGAACTACGGGAGTCCATAAGCAGGAGGTGTGACTTGATAAAACAGACACCAAAAAAGTTAATGTTATCTTAAGTTAACTCTGGTATCTAGCAGTATTCTGATAAACATACATGTCTACACTATAAGCCACATGTATACAATATCTCAAATGTAAATAGTTTATTAAATCACGATGAATCTGTCGTTGTTTAGGAAGATATCCAAGTAACCATCTAACTAAACCATATTGCAATCGAACGTCGTTGGTTCGAATACCATACTTGAAAAAGATAGTATATAACTTATAATGAGATTCAAATAGTGTTAGGTTATAAATTTTCTTGTTATATCCGAGGATTAAAATACATTTTGTGTGCACAATTAAACATAGTCATTTGTACTGTGCAATAAGTTATAATTTTTGTAAAATATCCTTAGTATGTGAGGTTGGTGGACGTTAGCAAAAGGATATACATTTGATATAAGTTTGTCATAATTATACGGGAATACGAACTCGTAGCAATTATTTATATGACTACAAGACAATCCCAAGCTTCTGATTGGTGGATGTCAAAGAGATGAATAAAACGTTATACGAATTTATTACATTGATTCTTAATTTAATTACCATACCTTATTACATTATGAACAAAATACATCCGTGAGGGAAGACCATATAACTACGTTAATTGCATATACAAGATATAAACAAAGAAACATTCACACTTTAATGGCCTCATATGTCCCGTAACGTTAATATCAGTGTTGGGTAAGTTCCTAAAAAACTGAACTTTTAAAAGCTAAGTTACTCTGTGCTTAAAAGGAACTTATAAAAGTTAAGTTACTCTGTGTTCAAAAGGAACTTATAAAAGTAACAATTTCTGAAAAAAATAAGAAACTTTTTTGCGTTCGTGGAATTTGCAAGTTCCTATAAAAGTTCCTTTTGCGAAAAAATACTGGGATGTACCATTTACGTGGACGTTCTTACCCGCGTAACCCCCCCCCCCCCCCCCCGCATATCTCAAAACACGTTGATCCATTAAGACATAACGTTTCCTAAAAGTAAAATATGTTACTCCTTTTTAATTGATCAACTCGTTTGCTATTCGTGCCCACTCGAGATGATGAAGAAGCAAACATTCGTGACAATGGTGGCTTTTATGAACTTCTCGAAAAATGGAAGGAACTTTAAATTTTTTAAATTCTAGTTCCCAGAAACTAAATTAGGGGTTGTAATAAATGCCCCATGAAATGAAAGGAACTTTTGGATATTTCCTAAGAAGTTTCCTGAAATTAGGAACGTTTGTGTTAATTAAAAGTTATTTTCATTTCAAAAGGAACACAGTTCCCGAAAAAGGAACGCGTTGCTTTGTAAAAGTTTCTACCCAACACTGGTTAAGCCATACCCACGTAGTCACCGGTGGTACGCGAACCTTAGTCTGTACACCTTGTCTACTGAGTTTAGATAATGGATGAACGATTTTGCATCCGCTTATTACTTATATCAAGTTTGTACGCAAGGCGGCAAGATTGTTGTGAATCCTTTGGGGGTTGTACTGTACTGTTTCAGAGGATGTTGTTAGTTGAGGGGATAAAGTCCACAAGTACACTTACAACCAGACACAACACAAGCAATGCCCTTGTTTTACCAACACTGGTGGGTAACTAATACAGATCACTGAGTTACACACCTTATCTTTATAAAGGAACAATCGAGTTGTATTTCTAGTACACATTTCACATTTATACATTACTAATTTTACAAAACAAATTATCATCGTATTGTATTGTGCTATCATGCTTAAGTGTACTGTTTTCAGCCACCTATTTTAGCCGTTGTGTTATTTTCATAGAAATCGTCGAATTGTGTCATAGAACTACATCGTCGTGTTGTGTCATATAACTATATCGTCGTGTTGTGTCATAGATCTACATCGTCTTGTTCTGTCATATAACTATATCGTTGTGTTGTGTCATATAACTATATCGTCGTGTTGTGTCATATAACTATATCGTCGTGTTGTGTCATAGAACTACATCGTCGTGTTGTGTAATAGAACTACATCGTCTTGTTGTGTCATAGAACTATATCGTTGTGTTGTGTCATATAGCTATATCGTCGTGTTGTGTCATAGAACTACATCGTCTTGTTGTGTCATAGAACTATATCGTTGTGTTGTGTCATATAACTATATCGTCGTGTTGTGTCATATAACTATATCGTCGTGTTTTGTCATAGAACTATATCGTCGTGTTGTGTCATATAACTATATCGTCGTGTTGTGTCATATAACTACATCGTCGTGTTGTGTCATAGAACTATATCGTCGTGTTGTGTCATATAACTATATCGTCGTGTTGTGTCATATAACTACATCGTCGTGTTGTGTTATAGAACTATATCGTCGTGTTGTGTCATATAACTATATGGTCGCGTTGTGTCATAGAACTACATGATCGTGTTGTGTCATAGAACTATATGGTCGCGTTGTGTCATAAAACTATATCATCGTGTTGTGTCATAGATCTAACTCGTCGTGTTGTGTCATAGCACTACATCGTCGTGTTGTGTCATAGAACTACATCGTCTTGTTGTGTCATAGAACTATATCGTTGTGTTGTGTCATATAACTATATTCGTGTTGTGTCATAGAACTACATCGTCTTGTTGTGTCATAGAACTATATCGTTGTGTTGTGTCATATAACTATATCGTCGTGTTGTGTCATATAACAATATCGTCGTGTTTTGTCATAGAACTATACCGTCGTGTTGTGTCATATAACTATATCGTCGTGTTGTGTCATATAACTATATCGTCGTGTTGTGTCATATAACTATATCGTCGTGTTGTGTCATATAACTACATCGTCGTGTTGTGTTATAGAACTATATCGTCGTGTTGTGTCATATAACTATATGGTCGCGTTGTGTCATAGAACTACATCATCGTGTTGTGTCATACAACTATATGGTCGCGTTGTGTCATAAAACTATATCATCGTGTTGTGTCATAGATCTATATCGTCGTGTTGTGTCATAGCACTACATCGTCGTGTTGTGTCTTGTGTCATAGAGCTCATCGTCGTGTTGTTTCGTCATATAACTATATCGTCGTGTTGTGTCATAGAGCTATATCGTCGTGTTGTGTCATAGAACTATATGGTCGCGTTGTGTCATAAAACTATATCATCGTGTTGTGTCATAGAACTATATCGTCTTGTTGTGTCTTGTGTCATAGAGCTCATCGTCGTGTTTGTCGTCATATAACAATATCGTCGTGTTGTGTCATAGAACTATATCGTCGTGTTTTGTCATAGAACTATATTGTCGTCTTGTGTCATATAACTATATCGTCGTGTTGTGTCATAGAGCTATATCGTCGTGTTGTGTCATAGAGCTATATCGTCGTGTTGTGTCATAGAAGTATATCGCGGTCTTGTGTCATATAACTATATAATCGTGTTGTGTCATAGAGCTATATCGTCGTGTTGTGTCATAGAACTATATCGTCGTCTTGTGTCATATAACTATATAATCGTGTTGTGTCATAGAGCTATATCGTCGTGTTGTGTCATAGAACTATATCGTCGTCTTGTGTCATATAACTATATAATCGTGTTGTGTCATAGAGCTATATCGTCGTGTTGTGTCATAGAACTATATCGTCGTCTTGTGTCATATAACTATATCGTCGTGTTGTGTCATAGAGCTATATCGTCGTGTTGTGTCATAGAACTATATCGTCGTCTTGTGTCATATAACTATATCGTCGTGTTGTGTCATAGAGCTATATCGTCATGTTGTGTCATAGAACTATATCGTCGTCTTGGGTCATATAACTATATAATCGTGTTGTGTCATAGAACTATATTGTATGGCATAGAACGAACTGGTGTGCATTCTGTACCCTCTATTCCTATGAAAAATAACTATTATTACTGAGTTGTCAAGCGTTCGTTTCATTTTTATCGTTGTGACAGAAATAGTATTTTATGATACCAACATAATATTTAGAGCTATTTTGCAATATGCTGATCATCTCAATCTTATATTCAACTCATCAATTTATTTACAAGCTAGAGATTCGATTTGTGTTGTCTTATTCCTCTCTTGCAGCGACATACAGAAAATATGTTTGGAAAATAAGTATTGAAAATGTGAATTTCTTTGCTGCCACACGGAGCAAAGGTTTCCATTATTATAATCCAGCCATCACGTGATTCGAATCCTATCACTTATTGACCATATGCTGTGAAAGTTATCAAAATATGTGTCTGCGCAGACACACCTCCCTTTTACTTGATTGCTGTGGAATTGTTTCAATTGTTTTCTATTTTATGAAAATGTTTTGGGAAAATGTTTTAAGTGTGTCATCAACTTCGAAGCTTGGATAATGGATAACATACCATGATAAAGTAATGAAAAGAAATAAATGTTTTCAAAACATGTTTTCAGTGTGTCGCTGAATTAAAAGAGACACTTTTTTTTAATCCGACTGTAATACTGACCACTGGTGATATAAGAACATATTAGAACAGTCCAGAGATAAACTGACCACGAAATGACAACATTCACGTGGTACAGCTATTCCTCTAAGTTTACTGCTAAACATTCACGAATACTTAACCGTGGGATGTGTTGTTCTCAGTCCCAGCTTAACGATGTCTTGCAATTTGAAGAGATTAGCGAGCAAACTCATTTGAATACTCAATCTTCTTCTTCTGGTAGTTTAGTTTCAATCTATTTCCTTGACTCTGCATCGTCTTTACCTTGCGTTTAATTGTCTTCAATCTGCATTTGTATGCATTTTAATTAAAGAAAGTTCATGTAATTTAATCTGCCAGCACTGATTCTAGTTTTCTCAGTTCCTTAGTCTGGGATGTTGGTATCACCGACTTTCTTTGAAACGCGACTGTCCCGGGCACGTTGGCACTTCTATCTCATTTCTTGCGAGACTTTTTTTCCCCCTCAGACGTCCTGTATTTAATTTTCTGCGAGAGCTTAATAAGTCAAAAGGCTTTTAATTTTCTTCTTGTGCGAATTTAATAAAACAAATGGGTTTACTTATGACATTGGTATCTGATGTTCATATTTCGTCCATATTGCTTTTGTGTTTATATTTCTTGTGCCGAGTAAGTTTTAGGTACCGTCTATCGTGTCGTTTTAATTAAGCTAATTAAACCATTAGTTTACACCGTGGTTGACAGGTGGCGTTAAGAAAGATTTAATCCACTCATCTCGGCAGATGCTTCGGGTTGGGGGGGGGGGGGGGGGTTCAAGGCTCCCTTGGCGTTGTTTAAGTAGCACGGAGGGAGATAAAAGGATTTCACTGTGTTGTACTCGCTAAGACTAGCACTTACACCGGCATTACACATAATCCTTTAAAAACTGCTTTTCATGACTGCCACTTCCCTCATTAATGCAACTACTTGTAACGCATCTGGCCAGAACTCAAAACAACGCGCTTCACTACAGTTAGCGAATTAACAGTAACAACAGAGCGCTGTACAACCGCACTTCGTGAAACAGAAGAGTTAGTTGCGAATCTGAAAATGTAATGTTTTTATTAAGTTGGGTAAAGAAAGTTGGTTCGTTAAAGTTTTAAGAAAAGTTATTTGTAAATTCTGGTCACGGGTCAGACTGGGGACCTCGTTTAGTGGTCAAAGACGTGACCGCTGTTGATTGGTCGGTGGGGATGTTGGGTTGGGGGGGGGGGGGTGTGGGGGGGGGGGGGGGGCGCAAGCAAGGTTCGATGGCGCAGGAAATTGAGGACTCCCATGTCCATATTGAAATCTAATGTCGAATTGTTTGCGAGAGAGGTGAGACAGCTTTTCGGTCAGAAGTTACAATCAAGCCAAACATGAGGTGAATGCAGTGGCGACGCTAGGATGTTGCATTAGGGGAGGCGGTTCAGGGGCGAGTATGCCAGTTGGGGGCGCAAACACTATCGCAATCTGGACGTGTAAATACACCCCCCCCCCCCCCCCGACATCGTGTACCCTTGTATTTCGGATTGTTGTACTAAACTGGAAGAAAATGTGTTATTATGCTCGTTCTGATACTCAGCATCAAACCGCAGGACGACTAGTTGCAAATTGATAACATTGACGATTTATTTTTCAATGGATAATACTGTCAAATCTCGAAGGCGATTGTTGCAAACGTACACCACGGAAGGTGAGCTCGCAACCTGCGCTTGATGCAGGATAACAACGAATGAAGTCACGCAAAGTTAATAGTTAATAGTCACCGAATAATTGAACCATGACTGAAGGAGCGTCATGAAAATGTTCGTTGCGTTCTTCGTTCTGTCATCAGAACGTGGTCGGTTAGATTACAAGAATTGGGATTTTAATAAAATAATTAGTCCCTATGAGAGTATATCTTTACAGTATACAGTATACTCTTAAAATGTAAATAAATAAAATATGTATCCGACAATTGAACGCGGTTTTGAATGCATAGCGATTGTCCAGTAGTAAATACTGGTTGGGGGGCGACTGGGGGGGCGAAGGCGATGCTCGGGGGGGCGACGGGCTTGCCTTAATTGGCCGGTCCTAGCAGAAGGAAAACTGCTTGGTTAAACCCGCCAAACCTAATAGGTGGGGAACTAGGCCTAGAGGTTCATTGTCCGAAGGCGTAATTTAGCGGTCTTACTAGCCTAACCCCTGGGTACCTGGCGCCCCCAGGGGGAAAGGAGAGCCCGGTTTGTGTACGGCGCACTGCACAGACTAGATTGATTCGTCCAAACTCGTGGGAAAAACAATGAATAAACAAAGACAAAAACCAAGGAAAAATGATGACAAGGCTATGGCAAAGGATGATGCATCTGGATCAGAAAAAGAGGAAGTAAAGACAGTGTCGTCGGTAAGTGCGACAGAGGAAGAGGGTGAATCCTCAGACGAGGAGTCGAACCCGTTTAGGAGATCTATAACAACTCAGCGGACTCCTTCCAAAAGGATCCAAAAGAAAGAAGCTAAAGAGGAGAGGAAAATAAAAGAGAAGGTGGATGACCTAAGACAAGACCAGGCAAGCATAAAGCTGCAAGAAGACCTATATGAAGAGGCTACTTACAGAGAAAAAGACCTGATAAACGTTATCCACAGTGATGAAAGAATTTCACATAAATCGAGGACTGAAATCAAGAAACGTGTTGACGCACTGGTGGATTTTACAAGGAAGATAGTAAAGATTAATGTCCAACTAATGGCAGAGCTCAAGGGCATACACATAGGAATCGGAGAAAAAGAGGGAAAAATAGAAGAGCTAGTGAGTTCAGTCAAACTAATGAGAGATAAACAAGACAAGATGGAGTCAAACGTACAAGATATAACGTTGAGAACAATAGATATGACGCAAATAAAAGAACAAGAAGCGCAAATCATGCGGAAACTTGACACGATAGAGGATGCTATGCGAGAATCAAGAGAAAAAGTTGAGGAACTACATGCAATACAAGAAAAAGGCGCTGAAACTATTGCACGAATGACAAAACAAGTACAAGAAACAACGGGTACATATGCCGAAATAGCGGCACGAAATATAAATACAGACAGGGGAATGGCGTCAGAACAAGTGTTTCAATCAAAGAGGGGAGTAACAAACAAGGTAATGTTCATAAAAGAACATAAAGAAACAGAAGAAAAGAGAAGCAGTAGTGTCATCAAACATACAGTACTTCAAAAAATGGGGAAGGAACTATCGAAAATGAAAATACGAAACATACGTGAAATTCGAGATCATGGGATTCTAATAGACCTAGATCAGCATGAAGATATAGACAAACTAATAAAAAGTGAAAAGCTAAAGGAGCTCGGTCTTGTTGGGGAATCTCATATAAAGAAGAGACCAAAGGTTCTGGTCTTCGATGTGCCAAAAGACGCAACGGACATAAACATAATTAATGAAATCTACACCAGAAATTTCGAAGATCATATCCCAATAGAAGAATATAAAGATGAAATCAAAATATGCTATTCCAGAAGGTCAAAAGGTAACGAATATGGAAAAAACGTAGTTATAGAGATCAGCCCCAGAATATACAAGAGAATCATGACAGAAGGAAGAATATACTTGGGCTACAGATCACATAAAGTGATAGAGGCACTAACCCCGACAAGATGTTTTAAATGCCTAGGGTACGGGCATATCGCACAACATTGTACTCAAGAAGACAAGACTTGTGGTCATTGCGGAGAAAATGGGCACAATTTTAAAGATTGCCCAAGGAAACAAGAACAAGAAAGATGTGTCAATTGTCAGGAGGCAAAACAAGACAGTAAACATAGCTATAGAGATTTTAACTGTCCGGAATACTTGAAAGCAGTGTCTATAATGCAAAGGAAAATAGAATATGGATAAATTACAAAACATAAGAAGAAAAGAGATTAAAATAGGACAAATAAACGCACAAAGGTCATGCGATGTATCAAGTCAATTACGGCAATATATAAACGAGAACGACATCGACGTACTTATACTCCAAGAACCTTACACATATAAGAATGAGGTAAAAGGGTATGGAAGTGGCTGCAGAGTCATAACAGGAAGCATAAAGGAAGAAGTACAAGCGGCGATAATTATCCGTAATAGAGAGTACACGGTTACACGAATAAATGCCCTGTGCAACACCCATATGGTATGCTGTAACTTACAAGGACCTTTCGGAGAAGTGGTTATAGGATCAATATACTTCCAAGCAAGAGACACGGTAGAAAAGTATGGACGATACCTGGAAACAATGGCAAACAAGATGAGACACAAAAACCTAATTATAGGAATGGACACAAATGCAGGCTCAACCCTATGGTTCAGCAAGGTAGAGGATCAAAGAGGGGAAGAGATTGAAGAAATTCTGATCGACGCCGACCTCACAGTAATAAATGTTAGAAGCCCAATGTACACTTTTAGCACTGTAAACGGTGAATCTAACATAGATTTAACAGTCACAAATAATCTACAGGCCGGCGAGGTCAAACATTGGCGAGTCCTAAATTCCGACATAACAAGCGATCATAACATGATAGAATTCACCTACTGTAACAAAACATACTCCGAGGACACGAAACCAACAATGGTACGCTACAACATTCGCAAGGCAAAGTGGGAAGTTTTTAAGACAACTCTCACAGAAAAACTGGGGAATTGGAAGGACACACTTCGAGATGCAAATGCAACGCAAATGTCACAGCACATAACAAAAGCAATGCTCGATGCTACACAAGCAGCTATGAGCGAAAAGAAAAAGTGTCCTCGAGCGGTTCCCTGGTGGAATGCTAAACTTCAAAATTTGCGAAAAGAACTGGCAGCAAAGCGAAAGAAATATCAACATTTAAGGAAAAGAACTAGAAATAATGAACAAGACAGAGACCTACAAATAGCAAAACTAGAGGAAAAGAAAGCTAGAAAAGCATATCAAGGAGAAATTAGGAATAGCAAACAGTCATCATGGAGAGAACTAGTTGAAAATACAGGGAATGAGGACCCTTGGGGCCTCATTTACAAAATAACTCGTGGGAAAATTCGAGGCGATGATATCTTTGATACAGTTGTTAACCTACAAGGTCAGGAAACGGAGGAGTGGCAGGATTCGATGGAAGCGTTGTTAGACAAAATGGTTCCGAAAGACACCATGGAAGATACACCCGAACAACAACAAATCAAAGAAGATAACAATGTATATCAAGGGGAACGAGACACTACAACCTTCTCATTACAAGACATAGGCTTAGCGATTTTACAAACTAAGAAAGGAAAATCTCCAGGTCACGACGGTCTAGAAAAAGAGATGATCGAAGAGACCTGGAGATTATTCCCAGAACTTATAACAAGCTTATACAACAAATGTTGGGCGGAAGGAACTTTCCCAGTACAATGGAAGAGAGGCGTCCTCAAAATATTAAAGAAGTCCGAGGATAAGCCAAATAACAGGGTTGAGAGTTTCCGCCCGATAACACTACTGCCGGTTATGGGGAAAATACTCGAACGACTTATAGTGAAAAAGCTGAATGAAAAATATACAATCTCGGGGTTAATAGCGAATAACCAATATGGATACAAGAAAGGGAAATCTACAGAAGATGCCATAAACAAAATGATGACTCTAATCAAAGAGGGCACAACCAAGTACGTAATGATCATGTTCATAGACATCAGCGGAGCCTTCGATAATGTCTGGTGGCCCAGTGTGTTACGACGATTAAGACACATGGGGGCATCACAACAGCTATACAATATAATTAAAAATTACTTCGAAGACAGAACCACGGAAATACGATCTGGGAACCTGGTATCGACAAGAAAGGTGCAAAGAGGATGCGCACAAGGATCGGTACTAGGGCCTATCATCTGGAATTTGATTTTTGACGAGGACACAAACCTCTACACAGAAGGTACAACCACCTTGGCTTATGCGGATGATAAGGCGGTAATCATTACGGGAGGATCCAGAGCTGAACTAGAGAGGCGGGGCAATGAAGTAATAAGGAAAAGCAGCACATGGAATGCAACCCATAAAATGACAATGTCGGAACTGAAAACAAAGATCATGATGGTGAAAGGTAATTTCTCGGCCACGCGATACCCGATAATTAAAATTAATGGGAAAACAATAGAGATGGTTAAACGCTATAAATACCTGGGTTTAATCATGGATGATAAATTGTCATTCTTACCGCACGTAGAATACACGAGGGGTAAAGTGTCTAAAGTATTTGCGGCGATACGACGAGTATCCAGAAAAGAATGGGGACTTAATCACCGGACAATGGGTTTGCTATATAATGCAGTGGCAATTCCGATTATTGCCTATGCGGCGTCAGTATGGATGCACAGGCTTAATATCGTAAGAATTGCAAGAATCCTAACAAGTGTACAAAGAACATTGCTCCTTCAGATCACCAGATGCTGCCGCACCGTCTCAACAGACGCCCTAATAACCATAGCAGGAAAATTACCTATAGCCAATGAAATTGCCATCATTGGCTTCAGGTATTGGACTAGGAAAAATACAAGAATAAACATCATGGAAATAGAAAACAACATCACAGAAGAGGAAGGAAGAAACAAGAAAACATTTATTAAAAATGAAATCAGCAGGATTGAACATGAGATGTGGCTTATATGGCAAACAAAATGGAGTGAGTCCACAAAAGGACGAAATACCTTTCACTATATTCCCGATGTACTAGAAAGAAAGGAATGGGCATGGTTTCAACCCGGAGTTGCAACATGCTTCTCACTCACGGGGCATGGACCCATGCGGGTAAACCTACAAAGACTAGGGCTAGAAGAGCATACGGTGTGCAGATGTGGTGAAGAGGAAGACATGTGGCATGTCATAAGGCACTGTGAAGAATACTCAGATCTCCGAACCGACATCCTACATAACATGGAAGATATTCAAGACAAAGAAGATTTAAGAAGACTCATAGACACGAGAGACAGATACATACAATTTGAATGTTACAGCAATCAAGTCTGGGAAAGAAGATGATTAGGGAAGATTGAAGATGAGATGGACGCCAGTGGGGAAGAAGGAGGATACACAGACACTACAAGAGGAGGACGCGTTATAGGAGAACAAGAAGAAGAGCAGAACGCAACACGAAGATCAATGCGAGTTGGACGGCAACAAGAAAGACGGCAAGAAACGTAAACGATAGAAACGAACAAACAAAAAGAAGAAGAAAAAGAAGAAGGAAAAACAAAGGAGCAAAAAGAAAGAAACCAAAGTGAAGGAATAACGAAGAGATCATCAGAAAGGACCAAGATGGAGTAGAACTTCGAGAATGGAGAGGGAATCCAGACGAGACCATCATAAGTAGAAGAAACTCTCACAAACAGAAGAGAACGATGGAGCAGGACTTCGAGGGAGTGGTACTTCAAGTATGGAGCGGTACCTCAAGTACAACAACAAGACGGAGTAGACTTTCGAGAATGGTGAAGAAATTAAGATGAAACCAGCAAAGGGACCAAGACGGAATAGAACTTCGAGAAAGTGAAGAAATCAAGATGAAACCACCATAAGCAGAAGAAAACCAAACACACAGAAGAGAACTATGGAGCAGAACTTCGAGGGAGCGGTACTTCAAGTATAACAACAAGAAAACAGCTAAGAAGAGAGCAACAGAACAGAAATTCGAACTTCCAAAATGGCGCCAAGAAAGAAGAGAACAACAGAACAGAACTTCGAACTTCCAGTATGGCAATAAGGAATTACAACGAACAGAACTTCGAGGGAACGGACTTCGAGGGAGCGGTACTTGAAGTAACACAACAAGGAACTAAGAAGAGAACAACAGAGTGGAGCAGAATTTCGAGAACGGCACCAAGGATTACGATGCAGAAGCAAGAGGAAGGATTCGAGCGAAACATCGAAGATGAAATGGAGCAGCACTTGGATATAAACAAGGGACCGAGACGGAGTAAAACTTCAAGAATGATGAAATCAAGACGAGACCACTAATCCCGTATAAACAGAAGGGAACCACGAAGCAGAAGTTCGAGAGTGCGTTACTTAGCCAAGAAGGGAATACCGGAGGAGCAGAACTCCAAGAAACAAGAAGAATTCAGAAAGAGAAGACGCAAGACATCATAGAACTTCAGATCCTTAAACCCATCGTCCTACGGAAGGGCGATGGCCTGGGAAAGATACACAAGTAAGGGGCCAAGAAAGAAGAGGAAGAAAAAGAAATATGTAAACACAAAACCGGGAAAGAAACTACTGGAAGAAGAAAACACAAGCAATGAAGATAAAACTAACGGCAAAAGAAGAAAAACTGATGGGACGGGTTGAAAACTCGATGTGGAGCACCCAGCCCAAGAATACAAAGAAAGTAAAGAGAACGTATCAGAAAGATATTGTAATCTACGCACATATATACGCTGACGCGTGGGAGATGTGCAAAGTTACAACTATGTTGTAAGTAATGAAAAAAAAAAAAAAAAAAAAAAAAAAAAAATGCCCCCCTCGCCTCCCCTTAGCGTCACCCCTGGGTGAATGGTGAATGTTTGTTTGCTGCGAGATATGTAGGCCAGGGGTAAATATACTAGCAGGGTAAGCTCCGGTCAGCGGTTGTTGTTTGAATCGCGGCGAATACAACGTCAGAAGACCCACTCATAACAACGCTTATTAACAAAGATGTTTAAGGTTTCCAATCTCGTGTTCTAGATCGCGTCTGGCTATGTAATGGCGTCGCTAGGATACCGGAAGCCTTGTCATGAGTGTGACTTAGTTCCCGCCAAACACCGCTATAGGCGCGTGGCAGATCAAAGAATACGTTGTAAACAGGAAAACGAAAACAAAGTATTAAAGATATATGAAATTTCATAAAGTACGTCTTTTGAAGGTTCTCGCAATTCCTTTGACAAACGAACCGCTCGTCTACGCGCGGGAATCATTTTACCCTAATTGGGAGTGAATGTTGTTATTCAATGTGGAGAAATAGAAAAATATAGATTCAATAAAATTCAAATGAAATGTTGCTTTCACTCAATTTTTTGAAGAAAAAAATACGTCCTGGGATTTTTTGTCAAAATAAAACAACAATTTTCTATAAAGAACTAAAAGTGTTGGCGAAAAAATCAAGAACAGTTCAAAGAACTGAACCAACAGTTGAAATAAAACAGCTCTGCAATACCATATGATAGGATGGTATGATATATATATAATGTAAATCAAAAAGTTTATTATATTTTCTAACTTAAAACATACGCCCACAAGAACGTTTACTTATTGCAAGGTAGTTTTATTTTTATTTCAGGTCGGACGAACTACGTGTTACAAATCCGCACAAGGTTTTTTTCTTGTTGCTAAATTATTGTACTATTCTGTCTGCTAACACGTTTTACTTCCAAATAGGATCGAGTTGTACGAGCACGATACAATACATCCTCACACGATAAGTATATGCACAAGTATGAGGTAGGTTCTACTTTTATTCAAACTCATTCAAACTTTTGCTAAAATGTTTTGACACTAAAAAAGAATCCTAGCTTCGAGACTCCGAGTCTTATAAATCACTTTACGTAGCAAAACATTCCACGAACATGAGGCTCCACCCCTCCCCTCCCCTCCCCTCCCCTCCCCCCACCGCCCCATAACCCCCGATATTATGACTGATGCCAACACGCTTGTTCTTGTAGTTGTAAACCTATATGTACATAATACAAGAATTAAATAGCAACATTGATTTGGTATAAAGAGATTGTATTTGCGTCTTGCATTCTCCCAATAATCAGGCGGAATGCAGTAAAACTGGACGCATAAATAACGTGAAAGCATCGCAAAATATTATTTGCACTAACAAATCGGTGTTGAAGAAAGTAAATAAGATCGGATTGATATTGTCTTACATCGTAATTTCACAAATTATCTACAATTTGAACTTCTGTATATTTCCCAAAAACAACATCGAACCGTTGCAGTCCCCCCAAAGACTTAGATCCGCGCGTTGCACGACCAAAGAGTCTAGCTGCTTTTCTTTCTATAGCGTTGGACGTTGGTAGTGTCAAACTCACGTCAGCAGACAACTACAGGGTTGCACAACAATCTTGTGAATGCCGACGTCATAGATGAGTGAGTCTGAGCCAATCAGCGGGTGACTTTTTCAAATATACTGACGTTTTGTTGGCTAATGTCTCACTCATCTGTGACGTAAGCACCCACAAGGTTGATGTGGGCGACTTACAAACGATAATACTGCTGACCTATCTTCCGTGCAATGAATGCAATATGTGTTTATTCATCCTCACCACCACGACATCTACGCCGCTACGAGCATTTGGGTGAAAGAATAGCTACAATTGAATACCAAGGAAATGTTATATTCGGACCAACATTCGAACATTTACAACAGATAACGAAAGCTGATATTGTGGTGAAATTAAGTGAGTGCAGAAAAGTGGAAAGTTAGAGAGTTGTAGAAAACCAATCTACGAAGAGACCGCATAAAACAGTAGGGTTCCATTTCGCTTAAAGGCCCACTAAACCCTCACATTTCGTTTAAAATGTGTAATTGTAAGCCAAATCTGTAACGGTTAGTGCATGTGTCAAGTTGCCTCGTGTATCCAAGCTCTTGAAATCCAAGAAAAAGTGTTTCGCCCCAGGCGTTGTGACGTCTACAAAACCCCACGCTGCTCGCTGCATATGGAGCATCTTCTGTGTTTCGAGGCCCGCACAAATATATCTCGCCGTCCAGATCCATCTAATTCACTTGAGCACAAATCAAACATACCACTGAATTCGTCTTACCTCGGTCTACACGATGAATGCTTGAACAACCTTCTACCATTTATGCAACTTATTCTATATAATGTTAAACATGAAGCAATTACTACATAATTTAGATGGAAACACAACCAATTTCAAGCTTATTTAATGAGGAGCTAGCTTTAAAAATCAGACTTCCAACCAGCCTATCATGTTAACTGATATGTTAAGATATTACAAACAGAAAACCAGCAAGAATTTGATGGAAATGTAGCCGATTATCGTGTGTAAAACAACGCGTGTTGCGGCCTATTGCCTGATGATACGTCCGCGAATATATCGAGTGAGTTGCGTAGATCAAGATCAGTCAAACTACTAGTCTTTACTATCGACTATAAAAACATTGTATTGATTTCTCTTGCGTTGTATTATGTATAGAGGAGTCTCAGTGTGTCGTATCTCAATGAGTGCTCTCAAACTCAACCAATTTTCCGAGGAATCAGGAAACTACGTGGGATTTCTACCAGTCAGACCTGGAAATAATAATAATAATAATAATTGATACAAATATATTACATAGGCCTAAAAAACACGTCAAAACTACAATTAAGTCGTGTGTGTCATGGGTTGGTTGTGTGCGTGTGCGTGATTTACATATTATTTGTGTTTGCATCATCATCATTATTATTATTACTGTTATTATTGGTGGTATTATTACTTTTATTATTATTATTATTATTATATTATATTATTATTAATATATGGACTTTATTTTATTATTGGCATCAATGAAAATTCTGTAACTAAAAATTGCCGGAAACTAAAATTACAAATCGTGATAACCGCAATACTAATATTAATAATATCAGGTTCAAGCTGTTTTGTTTCTTCTTAATAACTGTAGTATTATTTTGTATTTCAAATTCAAAATATAGTTTGTTCAGTTATTCTAAGTTATTATATATGTGCTTTTTTTTATTAAAGTATCGATAGCAATAGATTGAGACTTACAACTAATAAATTTATAATTGAAACATTTTAGTTTGTACAATGTACAAATGCGTCGATGTTTTCAGCCAAGCTATTAAAAGCTTGACAGGCCATGCGGCTTTGCCCGCGCTCACCGAGTTGTACTCCGCGGCAGTGATCGGACAACACGCATTATTATATTTATATACATACGATAATCGGCTACATTTTCATCAATTTCTTGCTGGTTTTCTGCTTATAATATCTTAACATATCAGTTAACATGATAGGCTGGTTGGAATTCTGATTTTTAAAGCTACCTTCTCATTACACAAGCTTGAAATTGGTTGTGTTTCCATCTAAATTATGTGGAAATTGCTTCATGTTTAACATTTTATAGAATAAGTTGCATAAATGGTAGAAGGTTGTTTAAACATTCATAGTGTAGACCGAAGTAAGACGAATTCATTGGTATGTTTGATTTGTGCTCAAGTGAATTAGATGGATCTGGACGGCGAGATATATTTGTGCGGGCCTCGAAACACAGAAGATGCTCCATATGCAGCAAGCAGCGTGGGGTTTTGTAGACGTCACAACGCCTGGGGCGAAACACTTTTTCTTGGATTTCAAGTGCTGGGTTACACTAGGCAACTTGACACATGCACTAACCGTTACAGATAAGGCTTACAATTACACATTTTAAACGAAATGTGAGGGTTTAGTGGGCCTTTAATGACGCCATTGTAAGACTTGGATGAGGGAATGGGTATGTAGGGCTAGTTTTCTGGCGGGATGAGTGAACTGCAGTGGTTTATTATTGCCAATCCTAAGCGCAGTCAAACACTTGTTATCTCTAGCCTTCTATTACAACATATTACATATTACTAGATATTATATAATACCCGTCAAAAACCTCTATAATTTCTGATTTAGCTAAGTATCTTTAAAAAAAAACACCTAAAAACTGTATGTTTTATATTATTGTCAACGATTGTGTATAAGGAGTTTTTAAATGTAAAACAAAAACGATATGTATAACAAATAATGATATTATTAGGCCTACTAATGGATTACTAATGGATTAATATTTTTAATACTCTTACCAAATTATTATCTTGCTTCATTTCTTTTTATCTTCACATAAATGCCCCGCCACAAGACTTTTTTCTTACTGGGGCATTCAAACTATTCACTATAACATGTACATGTGTAACCACTATGAAATAAATCTGAAAGTGATAACAACTCTCTAGAGAGCTCAGCAGCAGTCATTATCAGTCGAAACCGTAGATGAAATTCTATTTTCTTTTTTTAGCTTATTGTGAGTTGTGACTACTTCAACAAATCATGGTATCGCTTTCCAGTAATGACAATGTTGTTTGAAATGAACGAATGAATGAATTATGATGTTAAATGTATTTGGAAGGTAAATACTAACTTCAAGAATGGGTTTTTGGGTGAAACGTTGCTCATTGTCTGATTTTTGAACGTTGCATAACTTTCAAACAATTACACCTAGTGAAATGTTTCCCGTCTTATTTTCAATATTTTATCAGAATCGAGTTCAAAACATTAATCCAGAAGGTATGAAGATTGTTAGAAATAGTAACCGAGGTCAAAAAGATCTGTGGAAAACCAATGTTCGTATGTTTCAAGCGTGTATTTATATCATATGACGGTTTTATCTTCAAACACCACCGCTCATCATCTTAGAATTTATTTTTTCAGTCGCGTATTTAGTACTATACGAACTTATCCCTCCCTCCCTCTCACCCACACAACCAAGAAGCCTATTTCGCTACCCGCTTTGAATACGAATACTCTAAAATGTGTTGTCACTTATTTGCTCGATAGAATTCTTCCGCCCGACAAAAAGTTCCGTCTCAGATTTTTTTCTACAAGGTAAATTAATTATCACGATGTTGTTCGGTACAAAGTTTGTCATTTGGCTTCCCCAGCTCGACGCTTGTTATTCTTTTGGGCGGCCATTTCGCATTCACGGCGTCGCCTTTCCCTTATGACGTCACGCAGTGTCTTGAACGCAGTTTTATGGCCGGGATGAGACGAGCGGTGTTTCGTCACCGCTAGACTTTATCACTCCATTTGTATATACCACTGTTTGTATATACCACTGTTTGTAACGTTTTAGCGCCCACTCTAGCCAGGTTTACGTATACAAGGAATTCGAACATTTTAAACACTTTGCAATTCAGAGTACTTACATTTAATTTGCCCACTTCGTTGCAATGGAATTAAAGGGAGAGAATTTGGTCGTGGTTTAGGGTTTATTTGCCTACACTTACACAGTATGAGGGTTCCGGGTTCGAACACTGGTTGGTATCGTGTTATTTATGATTGCTTATGCGTGTATATGTATTTATTGTCGTTAAATTGTGGGAAGATCACAATTTATAAGTATATTCCCTTATTAATATAGGTATATAAAAGTCTTATACCGAGAAGTTCTGCAGTAGAGACGTTATCTCGTTTGAATTCTACAATTAGCCTACCCTGTTTACATGGCGGACTGAGTTCGGTACTGAGTACGGTCCAGGGCCATGTAAACACCTAGAAAATGGGACCGAACCGACTGGGTCCGGTCTGCCAAAAAAGCTAGACCGTACCGAAAGACCGACTCAGTCCTGCCGTGTAAACGGGTAAAACGTACTGACTGAAGAACTGAAACTTTGAACGAACGCTGTTTGTAGGTGAATAAGATGGAAAATGATTGTATAGTTGCCATCAACAAAAATCAAGTGAAATATTTACAACAGCTTGGAAACTTTTGTTCGCCGGGATGCATCTTTAAATTAGTTTTATATGGCAGATGGAAAAAGTAGGGTTATGTACGACCAATGTGGCGCGAGACCGAAATCAAGCTTGGGTACACCTTCATATAAACGCAAGCGACCACGACAGTTCTCAGTCTGGTACTCAGTACGGTCCGCCATGTACACATATCTATTATTTGAATGAACTGAGCTCGAGTAATCGAGTGAGTACACTGTACACATAACCACTGCTTCATACTGAGTTTTGCAAAGCTAACATCGACATAATGTGTTTTCTCAAACATGTATAATGTGCATTACACATTTAATGTGCATTACACATCTTTACTTATTTTAACGCGCTTTAAAAACAAAACAGTCTAATGTGTGGTCAACATATTATATAGTTCGTCTTAATGAGCTTTCTAAATACAACAGTAAAAAGCGTTTTCTGAGCCACACCGCAGAGTGCTTTCTCAAACACAATTGCCTGTGTCTGTCGTGGAGTTGTCAAGTATTTGCGTAGTATCATAGCATATCATGTAGTAATATCATGTCATATCATCAGTCTATTAAATCCAATGTTGTCCCTTCTGATGTAATGTCAATATCATTGTCTTTTTTCTCTACCGTCCCTCCAGGCTATTTCCACTGTAGCAGTAAAAATACAAATATTCATGCCTGAGGTTGAATATGTTGTCATGTATTTATTTATTTAGTATATTTTATTCCCATAAAGATCAATACAATATATATAAATGTACCTCCTACAATGAACCATTTCACTCAAATCAGATATAATAATATTAATATAGCTATGGAGAACAGTAGATCTATATTAAATGTCAAAACACAACTTCATGCGTAATTGAAAAGTTCAAAGATTTAGGAGGAAATACGTAGGCTCGCTATCACTAATCCTGCAGTATCTGATGTCAAAATAATAAATATTTTGTTTTGTTTAATTATACTGGTTTGTAAACATGTTTCTCATTCAATTGTCATTGTACGTCTCTTTCTCTTTTCTACACGTTTGTGTTGTTAATGTTGCGTTGCATTTTGTTTTATAAATTTGTTCGTTCTATTATATTGTTTCATTTTAATCGTAATTTTATAGCTTTGTTTACTGTCGTCCTTTGTAAATCAGTTTTATAACTGAATAGGGTATAAAATATAAATTAAATTAATTAATGAATATACATTATTGTACACAGAGAAATCATTAATATTTTGAAACACTCGCTGTGCACTAACAAACGTAACACTCCACCAATTTGTCATGTTTAAATTTTTCTTCTTTTTATTTATAGCTCAAGGAAACGATTACAGTATAAAAAATGTATATTATTCAAGTTCAACATTACTTTATACCAAAATGGCATATTTGTGTGTGTGGATTTCAAATGTTTCTTAAAATTTCCCAACGATCGCAGAAGAATAATAATACTAAAATCAATTCACATTCGTCAAGTAACGTGAAATGTGTGACAATGATAACACAGATATACATATCATCATAGTTAAAATCAGTAATGTGATAACAAAACGTGTCTCTATTATCCAAGTCATTAAATTATACCAGATTCCATCATTTCAAATCAACAAACGCATTTTTGTGTGTATTTAACCCATTTAAGATGAACAATACACGCTTTTATTTAGGTACGAAATCTAATGCAAAGAAACAAACGATAGCTAGTAAAATAGGTTTACCAGTATCAGCAGTCTTGGTCAGATTAGATTCTCGTTGTCCGTGAAAGGAAACATATTCAGCCAGTGTGCATTTCCACCCCTGTCCGTTTCCCCTCCTTTCACCCCCACTCGCGACTTCATAAACATTATGATCGCAGCTCTTGTGCCGCCGCTTTGACTGTGAGTTGTGGGCGGGTGAGTGTGTGCAAGTATATTTAAACCATTCTCAATATCGCTTACAGTGCTTTGATATACAGAGTAAGTTCTTTGCCTTGGACGGGTGGGTTGGTGCTTTGTGTATGTGAGGGGTAGGACTGGATGTGGTTTGTTGTATGGAGTAGTTTAACGTGCAATGTCACATGAAACCACGGCGCTAGTGTGGTTCACATCGCCTATAGTCTTGAAATACTCCGAAGTTTCCATGTAGGAGATGTAAATGTCTCCAGAACTTCCAATTGAATAACACATTCACCCGTATTAGTGCATCGTTCATTGGGTAGGTCCACCACGTATGCAGATTCCCCATTGGCTCTCGGTTATAATAGCTTTCAACTGTTCACAATGTCAACCGCAATATGTCATTCCCTAGTGAATTTAATGCTCCTCCTTGTGAACGTTTCTTTGTAAACCAATAAATTTGTTGCAACACACATTTACAACCACATATGAACATTTTTAAAACCGAAATTATTATTGGTGCAAAAAGCATTCATATATTATCTAGGGTATGAAATACTCCGGTATACTTTGTGATATCTGTAAAGCATATATAATAAAGCAATATCAACAAAGATAAATCGGGAATTCCGCAGGGTAGGTGGACCTACAGCCTTAAACAATAAACATGCTTTGAAAACATAGATTCGAAACGTAGGGTTCTACCAAGTAAAATGAGACACTGAGAAATATTAGTTTTCCCAACAATCTGTCAACTAATCTGACAATCTGCAATACTTACGAAAAAGACGAGTCCAATAATTGTACCAATTAATTTTCAACTTTTCTAGTTTAAAGTACCTTTACTTGAAACTGGCCCGTTAGGAATAGTTAACAACTGAATATTTTATACCTGCAACCCCCAACACAGAGGGCGTAACTATGAGCCTAGTGCGCTTTACTTAATTAAGCGGAAGGATGCCTTTAAGAGTGTATGAAATAAAGCAAGGAATCTGTTAACTTTCGTTGAAACGTCGTGCATGATCGGGGCGCGGTAGCTGAGGAGCTGAGGAGCTGAGGAGCTGAGGAGCTGAGGAGCTGAGGTCGGCATGGGACATGATCGGGGCGCGGTAGCTGAGGAGCTGAGGTCGGTATGGGACATGATCGGGGCGCGGTAGCTGAGGAGCTGAGGAGCTGAGGAGCTGAGGAGCTGAGGAGCTGAGGTCGGCATGGGACATGATCGGGGCGCGGTAGCTGAGGAGCTGAGGTCGGCATGGGACATGATCGGGGCGCGGTAGCTGAGGGGCTGAGGTCGGCATGGGACATGATCGGGGCGCGGTAGCTGAGGTCGGCATGGGACATGATCGGGGCGCGGTAGCTGAGGAGCTGAGGTCGGTATGGGACATGATCGGGGCGCGGTAGCTGAGGAGCTGAGGTCGGCATGGGACATGATCGGGGCGCGGTAGCTGAGGAGCTGAGGTCGGCATGGGACATGATCGGGGCGCGGTAGCTGAGGAGCTGAGGTCGGCATGGGACATGATCGGGGCGCGGTAGCTGAGGAGCTGAGGTCGGCATGGGACATGATCGGGGCGTGGTAGCTGAGGAGCTGAGGTCGGCATGGGACATGATCGGGGCGCGGTAGCTGAGGAGCTGAGGTCAGCATGGGACATGATCGGGGCGCGGTAGCTGAGGAGCTGAGGTCGGCATGGGACATGATCGGGGCGCGGTAGCTGAGGAGCTGAGGTCGGCATGGGACATGATCGGGGCGCGGTAGCTGAGGAGCTGAGGTCGGCATGGGACATGATCGGGGCGCGGTAGCTGAGGAGCTGAGGTCGGCATGGGACATGATCGGGGCGCGGTAGCTGAGGAGCTGAGGTCGGCATGGGACATGATCGGGGCGCGGTAGCTGAGGAGCTGAGGTCGGCATGGGACATGTACGGGGCGCGGTAGCTGAGGGGCTGAGGTCGGCATGGGACATGATCGGGGCGCGGTAGCTGAGGAGCTGAGGTCGGCATGGGACATGATCGGGGCGTGGTAGCTGACGAGCTGAGGTCGGCAAGGGACATGATCGGGGCGCGGTAGCTGAGGAGCTGAGGTCGGTATGGGACATGATCGGGGCGCGGTAGCTGAGAAGCTGAGGTCGGCATGGGACATGATCGGGGCGCGGTAGCTGAGGAGCTGAGGTCGGCATGGGACATGATCGGGGCGCGGTAGCTGAGGAGCTGAGGTCGGCATGGGACATGATCGGGGCGCGGTAGCTGAGGAGCTGAGGTCGGCATGGGACATGATCGGGGCGCGGTAGCTGAGGAGCTGAGGTCGGCATGGGACATGATCGGGGCGCGGTAGCTGAGGAGCTGAGGTCGGCATGGGACATGATCGGGGCGCGGTAGCTGAGGAGCTGAGGTCGGCATGGGACATGATCGGGGCGCGGAAGCTGAGGAGCTGAGGTCGGTATGGGACATGATCGGGGCGCGGTAGCTGAGGAGCTGAGGTCGGCATGGGACATGATCGGGGCGCGGTAGCTGAGGAGCTGAGGTCGGTATGGGACATGATCGGGGCGCGGTAGCTGAGGAGCTGAGGTCGGCATGGGACATGATCGGGGCGCGGTAGCTGAGGAGCTGAGGTCGGCATGGGACATGATCGGGGCGCGGTAGCTGAGGAGCTGAGGTCGGCATGGGACATGATCGGGGCGCGGTAGCTGAGGAGCTGAGGTCGGCATGGGACATGATCGGGGCGCGGTAGCTGAGGAGCTGAGGTCGGCATGGGACATGATCGGGGCGCGGTAGCTGAGGGGCTGAGGTCGGCATGGGACATGATCGGGGCGCGGTAGCTGAGGAGCTGAGGTCGGCATGGGACATGATCGGGGCGCGGTAGCTGAGGAGCTGAGGTCGGCATGGGACATGATCGGGGCGCGGTAGCTGAGGGGCTGAGGTCGGCATGGGACATGATCGGGGCGCGGTAGCTGAGGAGCTGAGGTCGGCATGGGACATGATCGGGGCGCGGTAGCTGAGGAGCTTAGGTCGGTATGGGACATGATCAGGGCGCGGTAGCTGAGGAGCTGAGGTCGGCATGGGACATGATCGGGGCGCGGTAGCTGAGGAGCTGAGGTCGACATGGGACATGATCGGGGCGCGGTAGCTGAGGAGCTGAGGTCGGCATGGGACATGATCGGGGCGCGGTAGCTGAGGAGCTGAGGTCGGCATGGGACATGATCGGGGCGCGGTAGCTGAGGAGCTGAGGTCGGCATGGGACATGATCGGGGCGCGGTAGCTGAGGAGCTTAGGTCGGGATGGGACATGATCGGGGCGCGGTAGCTGAGGAGCTGAGGTCGGTATGGGACATGATCGGGGCGCGGTAGCTGAGGAGCTGAGGTCGGCATGGGACATGATCGGGGCGCGGTAGCTGAGGAGCTTAGGTCGGTATGGGACATGATCGGGGCGCGGTAGCTGAGGAGCTGAGGTCGGCATGGGACATGATCGGGGCGCGGTAGCTGAGGAGCTGAGGTCGGTATGGGACATGATCGGGGCGCGGTAGCTGAGGAGCTGAGGTCGGCATGGGACATGATCGGGGCGCGGTAGCTGAGGAGCTGAGGTCGGCATGGGACATGATCGGGGCGCGGTAGCTGAGGAGCTGAGGTCGGCATGGGACATGATCGGGGCGCGGTAGCTGAGGGGCTGAGGTCGGCATGGGACATGATCGGGGCGCGGTAGCTGAGGAGCTGAGGTCGGCATGGGACATGATCGGGGCGCGGTAGCTGAGGAGCTGAGGTCGGCATGGGACATGATCGGGGCGCGATAGCTGAGGAGCTGAGGTCGGCATGGGACATGATCGGGGCGCGGTAGCTGAGGGGCTGAGGTCGGCATGGGACATGATCGGGGCGCGGTAGCTGAGGAGCTGAGGTCGGCATGGGACATGATCGGGGCGCGGTAGCTGAGGAGCTGAGGTCGGCATGGGACATGATCGGGGCGCGGTAGCTGAGGAGCTGAGGTCAGCATGGGACTAATGAGAGTAGGAGATGTTTATCAGTAAGTTGACAAACCCACCTATAATACTAGCTATCGTTTGTTTCTTTGCATTAGATTTCGTAGGGTACCTAAATAAAAGCGTGTATTGTTAACCTATGGCTCGTCTAGTCTGGCTGAAGGTAACGACTGGGGACAACTTGACCCGTCAGTGATGGAACAGTACCGCATTCTCCTGAGATTGAACCCTGGCTCAATGAGTCATCTTCTGTCGGAGTAGACTGGTCGTCAGTAAACATAAAAGTCAATATTTTAAACGGAAGTTTGAAGTACTGAAGTTGAAAAGTTTACATTATTTGTAAATGGAAATAACGAAGCAACTGGGAAGTTTTGTCATCTATTTACGTCATCAACTACCAAGAAAACATGATATAATGTTTATGACAACAATAATAGTAGACATCAGTAACTGCTCACTATAAAATCATGCTAACAATATCTATAATAAAATTACATTCCACTAACATTATCTATTTAAATTAATGAAGTCAATGAATTTAAATAATTTCCATCCTGACAGGCAATTGGAATTAAATAAGGGAACATTATACAATTTCGAATATATCTCGCTACTAAGACGGCTCCAAAGTCACCATTCACATATTGTACATTGTACAAGTGTGTATGCAAGTATTATTGTCAGTATCATGCCACAATCAAATCCAAAAGCTACAAAATCCAGTCCGAACGGTAATCGAAACCCTGGCAGCAGGATATAAACCCAACACAGTACTGATAATAATGGCGTAAACATAGAAGCAACGTAATCAAAAGCAAACGCAGAGAGAAGTGTTGCAGAAACTTTGACCAGTCCTGCAGTATAATCTGCATTCACTCTTCAAACGCAATTTACTCATGCAATTGTATTGAAGTGGTAAAGCGTAAAGTAAATAGAGTTTTTCCCGCCGTCCTTGAATGGATGGATCGTCACCAAGCTCGTTACAGTACATCCACGCCATTGAAGCATTTCAAAAAGCCAATCAAAAGTTTTTCAAGACCAGCCAACAGTTGGTAATGTAACGTGTTGCGGTGATTGCTCTCAGAATGAGAGACGTTAGTTAATTTGTTTCACACCAGGAGGCGCTGACTCAGGGACAAGTGTCACTACCATGTAAGCCCAGCCAGCCAATCAGATCGCACTATCTGATGTTGACGGACAATCTGTCTGGGTACATTGGTTTCACTATGAATGATGCATACTATGAGTACTGCTGCATAGAAGATGTTATCCTTTTCTTAATAAGCGTTCGGCAGTAAAAGTTTTACATAGTTACCGTTGGTTAGAGCAGATTGGAGGGTTCGAAAGCTTGTGTAACAGATTCGTTCTTCTCGTCAACTGCTCGGCAGCCCATTTAAGTGGAGGAACCTATATGACTGGTGAAAGTTACACCGTCCTTTCAGATGGGACGTAAAGCCAATGGTCCCCTTGGTACTTTTCGACAGGAGTAGGCTACGTGCCGGTAACAGGCGTCCCCCTCCTCCCTTCCTCATTGTCATTCATCAATCATCACTCATCAGGCTAAAGAGGGCATTGTGCCCTACACTGGCCTTAATTACAATAAAATAAAATAAATAAAATACAGATGTATTGGTCGTCCACTAATACTCTTAGGCCCGGTTTTTCAATCGGTTAACAGGTTGTTAACGGGGCAGATCTGACGTTCCGTAACCTACAACCCAACAAACCCTATGCAGATGAAGGACCGTCAACTAACGGTCCTGTTAATGACCGATTGAAAAATCGGGACTTAAACTAACAGTAGGTTTATTGTAAATGTTTACCTACTTGCACAAAACTGTTATATATACGTATAAAGTATATTTGCGAATTACATGTTCAAAAATAATATACACATTTCTGAGCAGGCTCTTCGTATATTATTTCGTTGCAAAAGTTTCTGCGAAAATAATTTATTTGCATAATTCTAAAATGTGTATATTCTGTTATTACGGGTTTGTTACAGATGTGCTTATGCTTTGGCAGCTGTCACATTCCTGTGCAAGGAAGTAAATATTTATAATAAACCTACTGTTGGTTTAAGAGTGAATAGTAGACTACCAAACATCGAAGCTACTGCCGAACGCTTTTCCCTAACGTTACACGAAGAGTTTTTTTTATTAATGCACCTTAAGTTTTATGTTTTAAACTTGAACTATAGAAAATGTTAAATAATGAGTAACTTGAGTTATTTATATATAGAATCTGTGCATTTTTTTAATGTATATAAATAAATAAATTGTTCTTTGCGCTGCACTGATTCACTGTATTTACGTAATTCTTATGTACTGATGATATAGGTAGGCTAATATACATACCAAAAAAGCCATTTATAAACAAACGGAACTAGATACCGAATAGCTACTTAAGCATATTCACTTACACATTGACACTTACTTATTATACAGCTTCTTATTCATCTTAAGATATTGCTTCGACAATCATTGAAGGAGCATTATGTCTAGAATTAATTCAATTTCGCCGGTTTACCCGCTATATGTACCATTTCATCCACTTTATAATAAAACAAATTTGTTTTGTATTAAGTATATATTTTAATAATACTTTAGATGAGTTATTATGATGTTATATAATTACATTAAAAGTGATAACAGGATAGATTTTTAAAAAATTGAACTTCCAAATAAGTAATTCCAATTGGAGATACATTATTGATTCTATCATCATAAGTGCGTAAAGTAATTTGAGTTGAGGATAATTCTAATAACAACCCCCTTATTGCCTCATATAGGGGCATAGATTTACACCCCGATTTAATTAACACTGTGGCTGGTATTACGGCCACATTCTGTGAAGTATGGCTGAAAAATAGAGAAACACAAATCCAGTGTTGAGAGTGAAATTTGCTTTGAAATTGTAAAATCTAACTCTCACACCCACAATTGTATTACGTTCAAAATTGTGGGTAAAATAAAAAGAGTGTGTGGTTTTGCAACGCTGAATTGAAATCTAACATAAAAAGTGTTCAAATTTACTTTAAAGGGTGTAAATGGAATGGAATTTGACGGGCTACAGTAACCGTGTGCATGACATGTTATTTAAAAAGAATGTTCCACTTTATGACTGTGACATGAAAACATGAAACTCAATGTTGGTTCCACTTTTCCGTATCTACCATGACGTCACCCGTGTGTTCATTTATACCATAATCATGTTTACTGATTGAAACCTGGTTTTTTAATGTATTCTAACAAAAATTACTGTTACTGGAACTTTCAACAAACTAGGTTACATGCTATTATGTACCCATAATGTTATTTACACTCAACACTAGATACAAAATGTGATATTTAGTTAGACCTGGAAATGTAAACGAACTAGGTTACATGCTTTAATATACCCATAATGTTATTTACACTCAACACTAAATACAAAATGTGATATTTAGTTACAACGGGAAATGTAAACGAACTAGGTTACATGCTATTATATACCCATAATGTTATTTACACTCATCACTAAATACAAAATGTGATATTTAGTTAGACCTGGAAATGTAAACGAGCTTGGTTACATGCTATTATATACCCATAATGTTATTTACACTCAACACTTAATACAAAATGTGATATTTAGTTAGACCTGGAAATGTAAACGAACTAGGTTACATGCTATAATATACCCATAATGTTATTAAAACTCAACACTTAATACAAAATGTGATATTTAGTTAGACCTGGAAATGTAAACGAACTAGGTTACATGCTATAATATACCCATAATGTTATTAGTACCCAACACTTAATACAAAATGTGATATTTAGTTAGACCTGGAAATGTAAACGAACTAGGTTACATGCTATTATATACCCATAATGTTATTAAAACTCAACACTTAATACAAAATGTGATATTTAGTTAGACCTGGAAATGTAAACGAACTAGGTTACATGCTATTATATACCCATAATGTTATTAGTACTCAACACTTAATACAAAATGTGATATTTAGTTAGACCTGGAAATGTAAACGAACTAGGTTACATGCTATTATATACCCATAATGTTATTAGTACTCAACACTTAATACAAAATGTGATATTTAGTTAGACCTGGAAATGTAAACGAACTAGGTTACATGCTATTATATACCCATAATGTTATTAGTACTCAACACTTAATACAAAATGTGATATTTAGTTAGACCTGGAAATGTAAACGAACTAGGTTACATGCTATTATATACCCATAATGTTATTAGTACCCAACACTTAATACAAAATGTGATATTTAGTTAGACCTGGAAATGTAAACGAACTAGGTTACATGCTATTATATACCCATAATGTTATTAGTACTCAACACTTAATACAAAATGTGATATTTAGTTAGACCTGGAAATGTAAACGAACTACGTTACATGCTATTATATACCCATAATGTTATTAGTACTCATCACTAAATACAAAATGTGATATTTAGTTAGACCTGGAAATGTAAACGAACTACGTTACATGCTATTATATACCCATAATGTTATTAGTACTCAACACTTAATACAAAATTCAAAATGTGATATTTAGTTAGACCTGGAAATGTAAACGAACTAGGTTACATGCTATTATATACCCATAATGTTATTAATACTCAACACTTAATACAAAATGTGATATTTAGTTAGACCTGGAAATGTAAACGAACTACGTTACATGCTATTATATACCCATAATGTTATTAGTACTCAACACTTAATACAAAATGTGATATTTAGTTAGACCTGGAAATGTAAACGAACTAGGTTACATGCTATTATATACCCATAATGTTATTAATACTCAACACTTAATACAAAATGTGATATTTAGTTAGACCTGGACATGGTCTAGTATTGTGGTTTACAGAACCTAGACACAGAACAAGAACATACTACACATGTGGTCGCCCCCCCCCCCCCCTCCCCCCACCCACTCAGTTGCAGGAACTGACTTTGACTGAGGTACATTATACGGTTTGGTATGTTCCTCGTTACACCACGTCTACGAAGTATCGTTTGTGTGCGTGGCAGTATACTAGTCCCTCGTTTTTCATAGCGACTTCAGATCTTATCTATTGCCCATTTCATGCCCCTTACATCTTTAACACCTGCCCTCTGTCGCTTAAAATAGTGCACGTCTCAATAGCCACGCCTACTCATCCAGGTATCCCACCGAAGGTCGTTAATTTTCCCGAATAGACCTGTTTCAATTAAATGGTAGAAAATAGAGAAGAAGACGGCTGTTTCGCAACCATCAAAATACATACGTTGGACAACATATGATGATCAATGTGTATTCGTGTGTATAACTTATAAGAATCTATGCTAGTTCGTTGGTGGTTTTAGCCCTATTGGATAAACTAGCTTCTTTGTTTTCATTATAACACCGGCGTAGTTCCGTAGTCAACCTTTTAACCTCGTAACCTCGTAACCTCTGCACTATCAATATGGATGGTTAAAAAATCAATGGACTGATTATTTTAGCCACAAATCGAGGGCCACACAATAAAAATGGAAATTCAGGAACTAGTAACAAAAATACGTTTGTAATTTTCAAAGTGCTCCTACCTTTATTACTTGTTCGTTGCTTAATAAGTTTGTGTAAGATTCCTTTGGCAGAAACTACTATAGCAGCAACTGTGGGTTAATGTTGGAGCCAGTATGCAGCTTATTTTGAAATAAAGTTTCCAAAATATTATCAACAATCATGTAAAATAATTGTAGGCCTACACCAAAACTCCCAATAGGTTACATTTCACAAATTGTATTTTATTCATTCAAAACAACTATTTTTTTTTGTCAAAATGCTGTAAATATTTCTTATAATAACTGCAGGGGCATCTATAAAATGGCCACTAGCCACGGGTTGGTCATCACAGCTCTACCTTGTAGACGAATTCTCATTAACGATTTGACCTTCCACCTCATTGCTAAAATATGTTTTAATTGAAAAGTAGGGAAAGTTATTTGACAAGGACGCCTGAGGTTGGGTCTTGCGGTTAGTCGAAACGTCCAGGCGTGAATGCCTATGTGCCACCCCGAGAAGCCCTTATTGTGGTGGTATAGGGAAGGGGCAGGGGGGGGGGGATTGTGAGTTCAAGGAAACCATTGCACTTTTACTTTTCTCGTTACTAATTAATAAGGTTGGTTTGACAAAAAGTTGCACAAAAAGCGGGGATATTTGTTTAATTTTTTTGTTCACATTAAAAATAACATTAAATACAAAAATGTTGGGATAGTGCAGTGCTATCATGATCTACAGGTATTATTGAAAAATACTTTCATTAATTCGTAGTAGTACTAATTTTAAAAGTTATTTCAATAGTACCTCAAATTGTTTAACTTCATCAACATTTACAATAAATGTAGTATTGTTTCATGAAAACACGCAAGGGCTTATGTTAGTTACTGACTATGAAACTATCTGTAGATGTTGTTATTGAATGTCACTTTCAAGACACAAACAAAACTTATTCTTACCTATCTCAATCTTTTTGAATCGAGGACATTAAAAATGTTTTTAAATAAAGTTCATATTATTAAACCACCACAGGTTTATTGCTTGAATGTTAAAACGTTAAATGTTATTGTCTTGCATGCACCGATGATCCAAAGCAATTTGTTCAAATATACCCATAGTTAAATGTTATAAGACA
Organism: Isoperla grammatica; assembly: GCA_945910005.1. Classification (NCBI taxonomy): domain Eukaryota; kingdom Metazoa; phylum Arthropoda; class Insecta; order Plecoptera; family Perlodidae; genus Isoperla; species Isoperla grammatica. The sequence continues at coordinate 86,757,891 of OX246738.1, forward strand.
TAACGGAGGTAATCTTCTTTATTTCAGCCGACGCCCCTGGGTAGTTAATAGAGTCCAGTCAGTCACGTAAACATAGTCCTCCGCTTAGTAGAGTCCAGTCAGTCACATCACACATTTGTAAACATAGTTTTCCGCTTAGTAGAGTGCATAAGACTCTTTGCCATTGGTCACTCCCACTATTCCAGGTAACCAACCGAAGCTCGAAAATGATCCCTAATGGACCTGTTTCAGCTAGATGGTAGTTACTAGAGAAGTAGAACATTTAGTTGGTACCATTGAGTTTGGCTATCTCGTAAACACGAGAATACTTTCGTTTGGGGCATCTTTACAAATATTGTAAATGTGTTGTTATTAGTAATTTCAGTTTTACACATAATTAAACATTATTTCGATTAGAGATGATGGGTGGTTAGAAGATGATAGCGGAGAACAATGCAAACATCCATGGCTTTATACGGAGTTAGAACCACAGCCGTTTGCTTCCCCCAGCCGCAATAACATTTATTTTCGAATAAAATACAGATTCGCCTACATTTGTCAACGGTGACTGACTTTAGTTTTCACGTAGTTCGTTAATAAATGCAGACGTGTTTGAGGGTTGCGAGAAGGGGTGACTGCGTTGGGGGAGGGGGAGGGGGAGGGGGAGAAACCACCCTCGTATGATAGGGTAGGTTAGGAAGGCCACAGAGGGTTTGACTTGTTGTTTGCTGTCACAGATATTGTAGCATCATTCGTGCTATGAGAGTAGTATAGACGATGCGAAATGGCTTAGGTTTAATAATATAAAGAAATGGAGATGAGCCAGAGATATAGAAGAGGGATAAAATGTTAGATTCAATCTCAAGATAAGATAAAAATTAAGATTACAAGTTATGATTCATGTCCATATTGAAATGTATATACGTTATTTATGTGTCTAGTTATAGTAGATGCAAATATGCAAATTATTGAGATATAGTTTTAGTGGGAAACTGACATGCTAACATATTAATGCGTATATAATATATTAGAGAGAGCCAGAGAGAGGGCGAGGGAGAGAGAGAGAGAGATTTTATTTCATTTGATTAGTGTTTTATCTGGCAAGATTAAGGCCGGCCTTATGAGACAGGATGAGGAAGAGATTCTTAATAATTCATAAAAAAAATTCGGAGTTATTTCAATCTGTTTGATCTTTACTTTGTTTTGCTCAGTGGTGAAAATCACGTACATGTTAATTCCCATGATTAATATAATTGTTGAGCAATAGCCCAAAATATGCTTTTTCGTTTATTTTTACCTCATTTTCTTTGGGATAGGAACATTTTTTTATACTCTACCATTATTTGTCACGGTTAGAATTTCATCTGATTTTTCTAGATATTTGCTTGAATACCCCTTTAAGTCCGGCTACGTTCCCTGTTATCGTAGTATGCAGAGAAACCCTTGTAATTGAAACGCACGAATTAAGTAAGGATGATAACACATGAGTTTAGTTTGTGCTCTGGTCTGTTCATCATAGCATGATTTTAATGAGCTCTCCAAGAGTAGCCTTAGCTTGACGTATACCCGGACCAACCACATAAGACATCTTCGCCCTCTACGAGGAGGGTTTTCTTCAATTCTATTCGAAACACACCCTCATCGTAGAACCCCTTGAGTTGGCCTCTTGAGTCTCTGCAGACGTTCGAGGGTTCTTCCCTCCCAGTTGTCAGGCAGGCATCTCACAGAACCCACTGATATCTATTCTCGAGAGGGGCGCGCGGACCCTTCTTATCTTCCTTCTGACATCGACTTGATGGGAATCTTGGGGACCAACACATAAGGTCCACTATTCTGCTATTGGAAAGGATTTTGGGATTGATCTCACATTCATTCATAACTATATAACGAACTAGTTGGATGTGTTCATAGCATGCATTAACGGGCATTATATTATTGTTATTATTACTATTACTATTATTATTATTTTTATTATTATTACTATTAATTTTATTATAATTATTATAATTATTATTATTTTTATTATTATTATTATTATTATTATTATTATTATTATTATTATTATTATTATTATTATTATTATTATTATTATTATTATTATTATTATTATTATTATTATTATTATTATTTTATTGTTGCAATACATACAAACTCGGTCAAAACCGGCATAAACATGTTGTACGGACACAAATGTCAAGTATTTCCATGTGTTTACCTTATTAAAATCTACTTAGAACTACTTAATATATCTTCTTCTTCTTCTTCTTCTTCTTCTTCTTCTTCTTCTTCTTCTTCTTCTTCTTCTTCTTCTTCTTCTTCTTCTTCTTCTTCTTCTTCTTCTTCTTCTTCTTCTTCTTCTTCTTCTTCTTCTTCTTCTTCTTCTTCTTCTTCTTCTTCTTCTTCTTCTTCTTCTGCTTCTCAAATGCCCACATTTGGCTATACTACTTAATATATCATTGTCCACATTATTTTTTCCAAACCGAACTGTGGATGCTATGTACGGTCGTGGCCGATTTGTACTCATCTCATCCCAGCATTCCCTCCTCGTATTATTATTATTATTATTATTATTATTATTATTTTATTGTTGCAATACATACAAACTCGGTCAAAACCGGCATAAACATGTTGTACGGACACAAATGTCAAGTATTTCCATGTGTTTACCTTATTAAAATCTACTTAGAACTACTTAATATATCATTGTCCACATTATTTTTTTCCAAACCGAACTGTGGATGCTATGTACGGTCGTGGCCGATTTGTACTCATCCCAGCATTCGCTCTTTGTACGGTGGAAACCACGAAAACCACCATCGGGATGGAGAACTTCTTGAATTATTATTTTTTATTATTATTATTAGTATTATTATTATTATTATTATTATTATTATTATTATTATTATTATTATTATTATTATTATTATTATTATTATTATTATTATTATTATTATTATTATTATGATTATTATTATTATTATTATTATTATTATTATTAATATTATTATTATTATTATTATTATTATTATTGAGTATTTTTACTGTTGTAATACATACAAACTCGGTCAATACCGGCGTAAACATGTTGTATGGACATAAATGTCAAGTATATCCATGTGCTTACCTTATTAAACTCTATTTTAATTAAATATAGTATCATTGTTCATATTATTTCTCCAGAATCAACTGTAGATGCTATGTATGGTCGTGGCCAATTTGTACTCATCTCATCCCAGCATTCCCTCCTCGTATGTTGGAAACCACGAAAGCCACCATCAGGTTAGTATTATACTATTATTTACAATTTTTTAACCTATGTTCATGGGACACACAATAATTATTTCACTAGTAAATTTAGAAATCTCAATATTAGATCAAGCTTAATTAACACTAAAGTTTGTTTTTCTCAGAATGTGCAACGAATTGGGCTGTTACGATACAATTTGTAACATATGAAAGCGTTTAACATGCATTTATATAGTCAAGCAATGTATATAGTACGCTCATGTGTTTGTTATGTAGAAAGCAACAGAACATCTTCAGTGAGAGATCATCGCCGGCTAAATTCTAAAAATATGAAGATCTTTACACGATTAATATGTCGAAGAATATTGCTGCTTTTGGTGTAACGCGAATGCTTTGGGACAAACTAGCGAATTTCCTACATTGAAGGAAAAACATCTCCAACTCTACGCCCAAGTTGAAGGATTTTGGATGTTTTCCATTGAACAGTAGCCGTACAAGTAGGCCTACATATATTATGCTATTACAATGTTATCAAGTAGCTCACGTACGGTTGAATTGAACTTGAGAGAGAAGAACAACATGATTCAATATGATCAGATCTATTTTGAAAGCTGTAATTTATATGTTTTATTCATATTATTCATCGGAAATTTAAAAACACATTATTTAACGAAATGTAATTTTCTTGCCGAAAAATTAGCAAATAAATACAAACTTATTACAATATTGTTTAAACCTTTTTTTAATATCCTCATAAAATTTCGATGTTCTAGTTCAAAAGCTCAAGCACGAACAAGAAATAGTTTGTTAGATGATTTCAAACTCCCGCTGGGGGTGTAGCATATGGACGAGTAAACAAATTCAAAATTTGAACTAACTTTTAAAAACATGTCCTTTAACATTTGGAACAATAGCATAAATGAAACATTTAATTTGGTTTTTGATACCACTGAATGTGCAATAGTTTGGTCATTATTTGTCTAATATATTTTCTATAGACAATATTGAATGAGTTACCACTTGCTTTTCTGTTACCACCAATACAGAACATGCTTTAACAAATACTTTTATATTTTCTCGAGAGACTGACCTCATTTCATCCAATATACTTCAATTCTAAATGTGAACAATACACAAAACGTATTGCAACAACATAGTAGGTTAATCTTTTCCTTACAACATTCTTGTTACCACGTCTGGCCAGAAGACATATAAAGCTCCAATCTGTTCTAAGTTTCGAGTCTAAAGTTACCACAATGAAATATGGGAAGAACCAGGAATTTTTCATCATACGCAAGAGGAATCATCCGATTTCATAAAAAATTGAGCTATAATTATCCCGGAACATCCTTACAGATTATTTTGTCATATACGTCGATCGAGTGATTCGTGGCCATTGGCCAACCAACCAGCCCCAATTACAGATATTACAAATACCGAGCTCTGCTTTGTAACAAGTAAGTCGTTATAACCATGGCATCGGTCAGGCTGTTTCAGGACAAAAATACTTGGATTGTCGTTGATCGAGTACTTAAAACCGATGACACGTCGCAATACAATTTTGTTTATTGCGTCGGTTCAGATGTGGTTGAGTGCTGGAGAGAATATGCTGATAAATTGGAAAACGTTTTGAAAACGGAAACAAATGAGGGAACAGGTAAAATCCCGGTGGTTACCAACCTGATGCAGATAAATAGTAGGGGATACACTTTCTCGTGTTTTTCAGGTGAGAATTTAGAAAGGTCCCGTTGGTCCCATTTGTGGTTGCCGTGGTAAAAACACGTTAGTAGCCTGCGAAATATTTCATAATATTAATATTTATATAATAAAAATAATATTTCATAATATTTATATTAGTAGGCCTTAATGCCTACTAATATAAATACTATATTATATGTAAAAGTTTATCAAGCGAGCGAAGCGAGCGTCTCCATTTGACTTTCATAGCACTCATTCTGATTTTTTTATGTCTGTCTTTAGCGGTCGAACGGAAAGCCTGACCAAGTTGAAATTTAAACCATCCACAAGCCTGAATGTGGATTAAAGGTGTATAGTTTTGTGGCAAAATCCTTCGAAGCGTTACAAAGTTACAACATATTATACTGAAAAATATTTTTCTGAAACAACATAGAGGCAAAATGTGAGATAGCCTTATTTGTATACAAAGATTTTTCCGTACACGAATACGTTCATTTTATAGCGATCTGATTGGTATTGGCAAACTTACACAAAAGTAACTCGAGAACATTTTTCTGAAACACACTAACGGCAAAATGTGAGGTGGCTATATTATAGTACATTTTTGTCCGGTCACGAATATACTAATTTAAACGCGATCTAATACGTATTAGAGGCAGAATTACATTTCTCTTGCTGCCGAAAAGTGTTAGTAACGGTGGCGGACAGTGTAAAAAACACTAGACGAGATGACAACGAAAAATCTTAGAAACGCACATTGCAGTGCATTCAACACTGTCGGAAAGTATAATAGCTATATCAATTAGAAGAATTTTTGCAATGCGCTTTCTACTATTGTTGTTAATTGTTGTTTTGATTAACTTTGCGGACTTTTCGCCAGAAAGTTCGTAGATATATACGCGCTTACTAATCAACGCGTCACACAGTGCGTTTTCCTAGTATTTTAAATTTGTTATGTGGGCGATGCGAGCTTAAAGGGTAAGAATGCAATTCTTATCAATAAAGGAATGGCATCACAATATTTTTTGAAAACTAGCATTTTGTAGTAGTGATAACATCGGGTCCGACAAGTTCAAACCGGTTCCTCTACTTCGGAATCCGTTCAGAACCGGTCTTTAGGGATTTTTTGTTTTGTTTATCTATAGTCAGTAACAGTTTAAATTCAACAGGTCTAAAATGTACATAGGAAACATGTTTTGAACAGTGTCTCGCGACCCTTCAAATAGACTACGTAAAAAGCATAGGCCTGATAGTAAAATATGATAGCATAAAAACAATCGACGAGCTAATAGATGAGCAGCTAGCTTTACGTGCAGTATTTTTTGGAAGCATACGGCCGTATACGGCGGAATCAGGTTGAAAATTCGGAACAGGTTTGCTCCAGAACCGGTTCGGAACCGGTTACCGGTTACTCGATTTTATCAGTATTTTGTAGCGTTTTCAGAAAATATGTTCCCGATTTAGCATCTATAACCTAAAACGGTAAAAAAGTATCTCTTATCATTAAATGTCTCGAAACAACTTTACTAATACTTTCGTCGTCGTTGATGAGGGACTCGTTGCCAATCCACGATCGGTATTTGATTCTGGGTCTGGTCACCCATAAACCACTCTTGTATGACAAAAGCAATCGTAAGGTTGTTTCATGACTACTAAGTAAATCTGTTCTCGCGACGATCACTTCTCGTCCATATTTATGTACATTCTTGATGAAACGATCGCGGTCTCTGCGTTCCAGGTTTGAATCCTGGTTCGGGCATGGATGTCATGTGGCGATTTTGTATCCTCATAAACTCTCTCTCATCGATTAGCCTCGTTGCTAAAATATGGGCCATAAAACCCTAAATATCATCATCATCATTGATAAAACGATGTTAGCGATGCTAAATAAACAGCCATTAATTGTAGCAATCATGAACTGAGTGTTGTAAAAAGCTGTCAGGAATAGTTCGTCTGAAATCAGAATATAAAATACCAACATCTCAATGTCGTGCGGATTTAGGTTGTAAAATGCAACTAGGTCAATAATTCCATACAGCTCTATACCGCTGTTTGCCACTCGTTCATAACCTGGATGCGAGATAAAGTAGTATTTCATTTCACAAACAGGAATCTTGTTCTACACACGATTGTAATAAACTGTTTTTGTTTATGGAAACGGAGTGAGGTAGCGAAGTGTAAACGTGGCACAAAGGAATCAACTAATAAACAATTCATCGAACAGAGAAGAAATGAAATGAAATGTGTACAAGGAACGTTGTTGATTGACAGTAAGCATGCATGTAAACTATGCTATACGGTTCAGGTGACGTATATGGCCTTGAGTTATTAAATATGACCAACCTTAAGAAATGAAATGTTGTCTTTTTTCTTAGTCTACACGACTAGGTTTTCCTCAGCAACGAGTTTAGAATAGTTTGCTGCCATTCAGAAACTTAATATTCGAATTTCTGCTTATGGCTTATGAATGTCATATTAAGTGTTTTGTATATTTAAGAACTAAATATATATTATTAATAAAACAAATAAGTTTTCAGACACGATATTCCTTCTGTTATTTTATCTTTTAAGTAAGTACTCAATAAGAAGAACATATGCTGTACATCCTGCAACGATTTATAGTTTTTAAGTGACATATAATATTTAAGATAAATATTGTTATTTCTTATTTCATGATTCTCGAATTCACCAGAATGACCCTTAGAAGTGCCTGTTTTTTAAATGTATAGTCGCAGTTTTCTTGGAAGCAGTACGTACATTAGTTTCCTAACTTGCAAAATGTCTATTTGTAACTTTAAACTGTCCGCCGTGGCTCATGCGGTTGGGGAAGGTCCTAAGCATGTGCCACACTGGGATATTTAAAAAAAATATGATCCTTCGTCTACATCTTTCACCCCTCATCGTCTCGAGTAGTATGATAGTAATATAATATAATAGTGACGTAAAGCAACAAGAACAATTTGGACGTTGAACGAAGTGACTTGTTTAGGTTTTCCATTGACATTTAAAAATGTTTGTACATAAGTAATTTTTTCCAAATTGATTTTTGGGATTTAGAAAATGTTGTGTTAAAAAAGCCATAAAAATTACGTCATTGAATCCTCCCCCCTCCTCTCCAATCATAATATTCCCCCTCCCTGTTAGTTTCAAGATCGATTTCGGACTATTTTCAAAAACATTCATTTTGTTTTACCTGGTGTTCATCTCTCTACTAAAAGTGTTTGAAACAATTAGAATCCTCTTCTTCTTCTTCTTCTTCTTCTTCTTCTTCTTCTTCTTCTTCTTCTTCTTCTTCTTCTTCTTCTTCTTCTTCTTCTTCTTCTTCTTCTTCTTCTTCTTCTTCTTCTTCTTCTTCTTCTTCTTCTTCTTCTTCTTCTTCTTCTTCTTCTTCTTCTTCTTCTTCTTCTTCTTCTTCTTCTTCTTCTTCTTCTTCTTCTTCTTCTTCTTCTTCTTCTTCTTCTTCTTCTTCTTCTTCTTCTTCTTCTTCTTCTTCTTCTTCTTCTTCTTCTTCTTCTTCTTCTTCTTCTTCTTCTTCTTCTTCTTCTTCTTCTTCTTCTTCTTCTGCTTCTTCTTCAGTTCTTCTTCTTCATCTTCTTCTTGTTCATCAACTTGATGTTATCTATGTTATATATTCACGTTTAGAGTACACTCCTATTTGCTGTAGTCACCATACAAGTGTGTACACATTTCGTTGCCTACTCCAATGGCTACGATAAACTACAAACTAGGCGTCTTAAATTGATGTGATTTGTTTGTGTATTTACCACATTACTGTTGCTGTGACAAGTACTACGTAAGCTCGTGATGAAATCCATTTAAAATATATCGTTTCAATGAATTTCAATTAAGGTGAAGGATCTCCCTCCTCAGTGGGCTACGTGACTGATTACCTTAGATTGAAACCATTCTCAACATTTGCGAGTTTCGAGTATTTAATTACCCCAGCCGAAAGCTAACAACCCGAAATCTTTTCACGTACTTTTCATGTTCATTCACCAAAAAGAGAAGAAAGTTCCTCTCTCGGAAACTCTGATGAACATCTTCTTCGTTGTACCTTTGCTCAAATCCCTCCCTCTTGTGGTATAACTGTGTTGTGATTGGTCGGCGAGTGCGTCGTTTTCCGACGCCTATTGGTGGGTCTCCGTCGGCTTCACCCCCCGCCGTCGCTCGGTAAGAGCCTGCGACGCGCGTTGGCAGCTTCAGACACGGCCGCGCTGCCGAACAGACTAGCAGCACGAGGCTCGCACTCACTCCGAGCACACGCGACACGAAGCACGCGTCACACACGCCGGGAAACTTGACGAGACAAAACTTTTATAAACAAAAAAATATATATATAACGATAAATAATAAGTGTAAAATTTAATTAGAAATTAATAAATATGTGACTTTAAAATAATATGTGTTTTAATGCGAAATAGTTTAGATAATAAACATTGATATTTGTGGTTTTCTTAAAAAAATAAATAAAGATTGTGATATTTATTTGACACGATGTTTGGACGTGAAACACTTGTGAAAAGTTTAGTGATACCGGAAGCAAAGACGTCTGGGGTGGTGGAGGGATGTCCGGTGGAGGAACGGCGTCGAGCAGCGTCGGGACGCCCCGGTGTCGCCACTGTGAGACTGTGGGCGGTTATCTGCGTCGCGACGCTACTGGCCGTAAGCTCGTTCACCGACGCCACCACTGGTAAGTACTAAGTACTTGACATCAGCGTTCTCTTTTTTACATGATAGATGCAAAAATTCTCTAAAATCTGTGAGTGCTTAATTGGCAGAGAAGAAAATAAACGTTATTTTTTTTTAAGGTGTGGTCAATAATATATTATTTATGTTATTCATTATATATTCCTGTTCGTATATAATGAATAGGGGTTGGCAGACAATAATAGCTCCAAACGCAAGGAATGACTGTTTTAACGTTTCGTTAATTATTGTATCAAAATAATCATAACACTAACTAAATAACTATCATGACGTTTAAGCTACATCACGTTAATATATACATAATTATATTATATAATATGTAATATAATAATAATAATATGTGATATAGTATTCTGTGTTAGTAATCTATGACTCAAGACATAAGAATGTAAAATGTATATTTGAATTCCTGTACAACACCAATAAACAGTAATAATATCGATATCATGTAGGATTCTTTTAAAATTCAAAACAACATTATTGTCATAACTTCGTTAACAATCTAATTACAAATGTTTTTAAAAGTTTTCCCATTTAGACATCTTGGTTTATGCTTCAATGACAACTGCCAAACTTTTGATTTGTGTGTATTTTTGACAGATAAAAACTCTTCTACCGAAGCACAAAAGCGCGTCTTGTAAACGCCGAGTTATTTCTACGATAGAGTTGGTTTAATTTTCGGTGTATTTTTAGCAACAATTTAAAATGTTCTTAACAGAACCTGCTTAAACCTCCTAAAGAAAATTTGCAACAGTTTGAGTTTGGGCACGCAAACAGCCATAATCTTCACCTCTTATACAATTAAACTCGAGAAGTCCGTAGTTCAACGCTTAGACATCATAACATTTTAAGGAGCACGCCGTAAAAACGTGCAGTTAAAAAGAGATTTATGAAGAATCTAGTTTCTGTTTTATGTTTCAACTGGTCAATGTTTACTGTTCGCGCTCATACGTTGAGTTGACATCGGATCGGACACAGTTGTGTGTGTACAAGTTATTCACAATACATCTACGCTGATCAATTCGAGTAATGACCTGTTAGAATGTTCGTTTTGGCAAGTGTGTTGATGGCACATTAGTTATTTATTACATTACCTATTCAGTAACGTTCGTGTGGTACTAGATATCCACGTATTGAATGGAATTTACTGACTGCACAGTGGTTGATTTGATTTAAACATGTGAAAACTAGAATTATACTGCTATCGGCGTAAGATACAAGGTGTTGTCGTCACGGATTATGTCATAAACGATGCCAGGTATGAAGTCATTTCCCCTCCACCTTACCACCTCCACTCGGTACCAGCTAAGCGCTCACGAGAAAGGAATGCGGGGAGGGTTGCGGTATACTGCAGACCCATCAAGCCAGGTGTAATTGTTAAAAATAGCTATCTTTTGATGTAGTTAAATGTTACAGTTTCTCAAATACTTTTAAGATAATATGAATAATCATAAACATTGATATAAAATTAACTTTGATTTTTAAAAATAGCTTGAATATTAACGATTTTGGCTTTCTCTGAAAACTATAATGATGACGAGACCATTGCTATAAAATACACGATTTTCATTCTATTTTTAAAATTCAAAGTTAATTGTGTACCAACTTTTCGTGATTATTTCATATATATGAAAAGTAATTGAGAAATTGTAATTTTTAACTACATCAAAAGATTGCTACTTTTAACAATGACACCTGGCTTAATGGGTATGCCGTCTACCGCAACCCTCCCTGCATTCCTTTCTCGCGAGCGCTTAGCTGGTACCGAGTGGAAGTGGTAAGGTGGAGGGGAAATGACTTGATACCTGGCATCGTTTATAACATAATCAGGGACGAAAACACCTTGTATCTTACGCCGACAGCTCTATAGCTACTTTTGTTCTTTTATTTCACATTAACAATAATTTGCAACGATGAGATCCGCAAGAACTCTAAGCAAGCATTTATATTACTAACGAACTGTGAAACTTTTCGATCTGTATAAATACACGGTCAAAGAAAATGAACCCATTTACCTGAAAATATGTAAATACAAGAGTGGAATTAATCACAACTGATCACTACAAAGCCTGCTCTAGTTAGGAGTGATACATCGGCAAATTTGCACTCGTATAATTAGAAAGTCCAATAATGCAGACAATAATTGACACAACCAAATATTGTGTAGCCTCCGGAAATACAATGGTTATAAAATGTGACTGACCGTGAGTACTATGTGGATATCAACGATCTCAAAATTATAGCGATAGCAATTATTTTGTTATCTTTCCCCTTCAACCTTAGACATAAAACGGCAAAATCTGTACTTAAATAAAATGGTTTTAAATTGTAATCACCAGACTCACTTTTAGAGCAGCCCAATGAACAATGTTTTTACATAATCTATAACAACTATTACGACAGCGTCAAATACACCCGCCAGATAAATACATCTATTGTTCTTCGATAACAAATAAGGAAAATGTAGCTAAAATATAAGCAAATCGATTATGTCAAACTCAGCCTTGGATTGGCCTTAACTCCCAAAGTATTAATAATATATGACCGACAATCATGTTATCAGATAATCGAAGAGCCAACGTCGCTCAGCATGCCTAATAATGTGAGCACACAATAGGCTGTATTCGGGCAATGAACGCTTCCTGTGACACTAAATGACAATATGTTGTGGGCAGTCCTTTCATGCACAGATCGACCAGAAAGTGCCGTTACTTAAAATAAATATGCACGATAATAAGAGCTTAAACCCTTCATTAAACTTAAAATAATTGATGCTAATTAAATATGGTAAAATGATTTGTAATTAGAAGGTTTCGCACCCCGTAGTAATTACTCTAATCGGGTGCCGCGTATACGCGTGTTAATGAGTAATACGCGTGCCTGTTAAGTAAACATTTGACAAACACCACCCAGCTTCACGGCAGTTTTCCTACAATCATGGACTTATAATAGTAACTGCGCAGTTACTATTATAAGTCCATGCTACAATGCCGCCAACACCCAGAAGCAAAACGTCAAGTGTTTAATATTACCTATAAGTAGAGGCATTTGTTTTTACACATCGCGATGAAACGAAAGTCTAGATTATTGAAATTTGAAGCTTCCTCGACATGATAGTTCAGTTCAAGCTGTTTTGAAATAACGACAAAACGCGATTTTTTTGCTTAAAAAACAAAGAACGCGAAAAGGGCTCAAATAGCGATAAAAACCACAAACTGCCCAAAACTGATAATCTTATTAAATTTCCGATTTTCCACAATCAAAACGTACAGAATACACGTCGACCAACCAAAAGTTGTTTTAATTAATATAATATTCGGTCTAGCCACTGTGCGTACAATAAAAAAAAAATTCTTGAGGGTATGTTAAGTGTAAATTGAAACTTGGCCTATGTACGTGAGCATTGCTGACCTGTGGGATTCTGACCATGAATGCGCGAGGCACACTGGCGGTGCTTGTTGGCCCGTTTTGGTCTATTTTATTTACTGTCATAATGTCACTTATTGTGGCGTGGGCATTGTACACCGCAGTAAATATGTAGTAGGATAGGCATATTATAATATAACTACTCGATAAACCACATACACATACAGTCTAGAACCTACAGTTTTAAATGTAGGTTTTATCCTAAACACATTTTTGTCTTTTTGTGTATTCACTGTAATTTACCTTGTTTGTAATTATTGGAAAATGAAAAAATAAATAAAACATATAACACCACATTATGTTTTTTTAAAACGAAATTTGTAAAAAAGTAAACCAATTTTAAAATGCCTCTACCTAAAAGTGTATTACTCACTTTAATCATATGTGTGGTACATTGTTCCAAAAGTAACTAAAATAATGATAATAGAAATATATTTTGTGCCCCGATATAAAAAAAAAAATGTATTCCAGTCGAATGTTGTCGGGTATTGTAGTCTAGTCTGAATGACGTCACAAGCTGCAATTGTCAAGGACTCGCGCTGCAACAAGTCGGGTGCTGCAGTCTAGTGTCTGAGTGACGTCACACGCTGCAATTGTCAAGGACTCGCGCTGCAACAAGTCGGGTGCTGCAGTCTAGTGTCTAAGTGACGTCACACGCTGCAATTGTCAAGGACTCGCGCTGCAACAAGTCGGGTGCTGCAGTCTAGTGTCTGAGTGACGTCACACGCTGCAATTGTCAAGGACTCGCGCTGCAACAAGTCGGGTGCTGCAGTCTAGTGTCTGAGTGACGTCACACGCTGCAATTGTCAAGGACTCGCGCTGCAACAAGTCGGGTGCTGCAGTCTAGTGTCTAAGTGACGTCACACGCTGCAATTGTCAAGGACTCGCGCTGCAACAAGTCGGGTGCTGCAGTCTAGTGTCTGAGTGACGTCACACGCTGCAATTGTCAAGGACTCGCGCTGCAACAAGTCGGGTGCTGCAGTCTAGTGTCTAAGTGACGTCACACGCTGCAATTGTCAAGGACTCGCGCTGCAACAAGTCGGGTGCTGCAGTCTAGTGTCTGAGTGACGTCACACGCTGCAATTGTCAAGGACTCGCGCTGCAACAAGTCGGGTGCTGCAGTCTAGTGTCTGAGTGACGTCACGCGCTGCAATTGTCAAGGACTCGCGCTGCAACAAGTCGGGTGCTGCAGTCTAGTGTCTAAGTGACGTCACACGCTGCAATTGTCAAGGACTCGCGCTGCAACAAGTCGGGTGCTGCAGTCTAGTGTCTAAGTGACACACGCTGCAATTGTCAAGGACTCGCGCTGCAACAAGTCGGGTGCTGCAGTCTAGTGTCTAAGTGACACACGCTGCAATTGTCAAGGACTCGCGCTGCAACAAGTCGGGTGCTGCAGTCTAGTGTCTAAGTGACGTGTCACACGCTGCAATTGTCAAGGACTCGCGCTGTAACAAGTTGGGTGCTGCAGTCTAGTGTCTGAGTGACGTCACACGCTGCAATTGTCAAGGACTCGCGCTGCAACAAGTCGGGTGCTGCAGTCTAGTGTCTAAGTGACGTCACACGCTGCAATTGTCAAGGACTCGCGCTGCAACAAGTCGGGTGCTGCAGTCTAGTGTCTAAGTGACGTCACACGCTGCAATTGTCAAGGACTCGCGCTGCAACAAGTCGGGTGCTGCAGTCTAGTGTCTAAGTGACGTCACACGCTGCAATTGTCAAGGACTCGCGCTGCAACAAGTCGGGTGCTGCAGTCTAGTGTCTAAGTGACGTCACACGCTGCAATTGTCAAGGACTCGCGCTGCAACAAGTCGGGTGCTGCAGTCTAGTGTCTGAGTGACGTCACACGCTGCAATTGTCAAGGACTCGCGCTGCAACAAGTCGGGTGCTGCAGTCTAGTGTCTAAGTGACGTCACACGCTGCAATTGTCAAGGACTCGCGCTGCAACAAGTCGGGTGCTGCAGTCTAGTGTCTGAGTGACGTCACACGCTGCAATTGTCAAGGACTCGCGCTGCAACAAGTCGGGTGCTGCAGTCTAGTGTCTAAGTGACGTCACACGCTGCAATTGTCAAGGACTCGCGCTGCAACAAGTCGGGTGCTGCAGTCTAGTGTCTAAGTGACGTCACACGCTGCAATTGTCAAGGACTCGCGCTGCAACAAGTCGGGTGCTGCAGTCTAGTGTCTGAGTGACGTCACACGCTGCAATTGTCAAGGACTCGCGCTGCAACAAGTCGGGTGCTGCAGTCTAGTGTCTGAGTGACGTCACACGCTGCAATTGTCAAGGACTCGCGCTGCAACAAGTCGGGTGCTGCAGTCTAGTGTCTGAGTGACGTCACACGCTGCAATTGTCAAGGACTCGCGCTGCAACAAGTCGGGTGCTGCAGTCTAGTGTCTGAGTGACGTCACACGCTGCAATTGTCAAGGACTCGCGCTGCAACAAGTCGGGTGCTGCAGTCTAGTGTCTGAGTGACGTCACACGCTGCAATTGTCAAGGACTCGCGCTGCAACAAGTCGGGTGCTGCAGTCTAGTGTCTGAGTGACGTCACACGCTGCAATTGTCAAGGACTCGCGCTGCAACAAGTCGGGTGCTGCAGTCTAGTGTCTGAGTGACGTCACACGCTGCAATTGTCAAGGACTCGCGCTGCAACAAGTCGGGTGCTGCAGTCTAGTGTCTGAGTGACGTCACACGCTGCAATTGTCAAGGACTCGCGCTGCAACAAGTCGGGTGCTGCAGTGACGTCAAGTGGCTAAATAACAATTGCCAACTCGTTCCCATAGTTCCGTAGCGTTAACTCGCAAGGTATCGCCATGGATTATGTAATAGTGCCATGTAAAGTGACATATGTGACAACTATACGAACTTAAATCTAGTTGCATCTCGTTATCATGTTTCCAGTACTTGCAGGCGTTGTCTTGGCATACACGCCAAATATCTTAAACCTAATACGTAATGTTTCATTCACAACACCACTCCCTCATTTTCTCGTGCTATTTTTAGGCATCGCATGTTTTCGCAACAACAACTCGTGAGCCTGTGACGTAAGATTTGCTGACGTAAAACAGTTCGCATGTTATCGCCGTGTTTTTACCGTATGAGTTCCATGCGGTGAGGTAAACAGCAGCGATGCGGTGGGGATCAGTGATGATTTCAGACATTTTTCCTAGGGGGGGCTGATAAAAATCTGGGGTGTTTTCTAAATTAGTAACTCATTTTATGGCTAAGGGTTTAGAAACAAAATGTCTTCCTGTGTGTGGGATACAAGATGCACAAAATGGGTGATGTTTATACTAAAACCAGTGGGGAGCCTGATACACACGAATTGTAAAATCTAGTTCCATATTAGAGCTGTGTAGATAATCATAAAATCAACAATTCTATTAATTATTTTAAATACCAGGTATTTATTTACACAGTTTAGAGCAGTCGGACTATACGGGGTTTCTTCCGAGCGTAGTTACCCAAAACTTGGTTGACAAGAGGAAGAAGGGATGCGCCGTGACAAAAGGCAGGGGTGGAGGGGGTTACGGTCTCTGTTGATGCCATCGTTTCAGTTTTAGAATATGAGGTGATTCCTATTTGCCATTCTCCCCTTTACCTAACATCGTTTCAATAGAAAATAAAATGTTGCAACATTTATGTAGTTGGGGTTTTCGTGGAAATCGAATTATTTCCTAGTCCTATATGAGGTGGAAAAATATACCTCATTTTCTTATATTTTGTATTCTTTTTTTTTTGCAAATTTACATCACTTCATGAGATTTTTTCAATCTGCTAGGGGGGGGGGCATTTACAACTGCCGGGGGGGGCTAAGCCCCCCCCCCCCCGGGATATGCCTGAAATCATCACTGGTGGGGATTGTTCACAGAAACACAAGTGAGTTGGTTCATAGAAATCTTTACAGTTGCTACTTAAAAACAGCATCTGACTTTGTTTCTCTTTTACTGAGTATAAATTCAGTTAATTTAAATTTTTCTTTCTCTTATAATTTTAAGTACTTTACTATATTCTCTGTTTTAGAGAATATAGTAAAGTACTTCTAATACTCATATAAAATAAACGATTGCTAAATGTTCTAGTTCTACAGTGTTTTAGAAATATAGCACCGCTCCTTCTCTTGTATCATAGCCATGCTTATTTCCCCCATAGGTTGTCTTATTAGTCAAATATTAAAACAATACAAACAAATACAAAGAAATATTTACAAAAGATGAGTGCAAGTTTGGAAAGTCAGCTCCACCTGTACTGATTAGCGATGTTCATGTGTGTGACATGCAGTCTTCTATTTATTCTCACAATCATAATATAACGGCTACCGAATAAATACACTGTATTGGATGGCGATGTGGTATAAAAAATATGTTGAGAACGATGACATTTAAAAAAAACGGTTTTCTATCGACATAGAGTGCCTGTTATCGCGAAATTCACATCACTGCACCTTCCACTGGCCTTGAAAATCTTCGAAATATTTTTTATCTACAAGCTCTGGTAGAAGAATACAAGAATGTTCAGTGCGGATATTTGTGTCTCGTTGATATGACGACTCCAAAGTCACCGTTAACATATTATAAATATCATATAACATACACACAATGCAACACTCTACTAGACAATGAAATAAAAATAATGAAACATAATTTTTCAAGCCACTGGTTAATATCGGAGCAAATACAAAAGAGAAAATACGTAACCGTTGAAATTCCGCAATTGTTTCAATTTTGTACATAAAAACGTAGAGCTTCTCTATTCAAGTGGGGAATTCACAATTAATTAATATGAACCCAATAATTCATCGTGGTTATTGATGATATAAACAATCACATCGAATTGAACTGCCAAAAACTTATTGAATCTGATGTTAGCTCATGATTTAAACTCTCAGATTAAATACCGATATTTCGTATAAATGGGATGAAAAATAAGAAAAACAACATGACAAGTCAAGATATTACAACCCATGATATATAAGGAATTAATACTTAATCCAAGTTGCAAGAAGTATATGTAATATATTCAGAGGAGTATAACATTTTAAACAACTAATTTTCAAATGTTTTAAGTGATATTTTTTCTTTGATTTATGATCCGTTTCACGTCTCATTTGTGGCAATGATGCTAATCGAGACGATACGTGGGGTATATAGAGATGATAATGTCATATGACATTCTTCCCTAAACCACGATTTGGACCTGGAAATAGGGAACAGGCCAACGCATCATCGACCACGACCAATACGCTGGGTCGCCAGCATAGCGGGCATGATTTAGCTTTGACGGTTTGTCATTCTGTTCGATCTGTTCCAACATTTACTTGCTACTTTTCTTAAATTAATCGTAGTATTTTTGTGATTGCTGGGCAATTTCAAAACTAGTTTAGGTCAGGTATTATAACGCCCGGCTAAACGTTTAGCACTGGGCTAACTTGTTTTTTTCCTATGAGACCACGCTTAGGATTGGTGGTTGCCATGGAGAAAACAAGTTAGTGGTGGGCTAAATATTTAGCCGGGCGTTATAATACCGGGCCTTAGTCTCCATATGATTTTTTTGACATGTTAGCATACTTAAGCACAATTGCTTATATTCATGTAAGTTGATGATAAGTTGACTCTTCACTTATTTCTTAATGTTGCTTTATTTCTGCCCAAATATAAATACAATTCTTATTATATCACATTTACCGTAAGGATACGGGATCGTTTCTCGACCGAACTATTTTATTTTGTAAATTTTACTCTGAAGAGCTATCCTGTTGGATAGAAACCAACCTTTAATATATACGTTCCCGTTATTTCAGAAATCATTCAGTAAATTTCCTAAAATGCCTGTGCTAAAATCTCTCCCTTCACCCTATCCGGTAGGTATTAGACGAAGACTTTACCCCTAAGACCGGTTGAAAACAAGACGAAGTGTGAATTAAATATATGGCCCGATATCGTTGATAAGAATGACTGATGTACTTCGCCAACTTCAAAATGTCCGCGATAACATGAAATCGCCTTCCGTCTTCTTCTCCCCCCACTTCACCACTTCACCACTTCGCTTCCAGTGGCGGAGGTCTGGATCTTGTCAGAGTGGTCGCATAAAAAATGGAAACCAAAGTTTCAGAGCACTTCCAAGTTGGTCCACCTCAACCTTATTTCCAAGTTACCAACTTGTAAGTAAGAAAAACACGGCCGAAGCTCAGCGCGTTCGTTTGGCAATCCCAACATTTTACCAGTTACTTCGTTTTAAAACACTTACTTAATGGAATACGATAAAATAAAACACACTATCATAACAACATACTATTTCGGGAGGTCCGATGACTTCATCAGACGCGAATAATTAAAGCGAAGTCCTCGACCTGAGTTGTCTGGTCGTGAAAGCATATCTGAAACATGGGATACGATAAAATATTCCGAAAACACAGACTATCAAAAGGAGGAATATGATTCCTTAACTTTAAACCGCATGACGCACATTGTTATCTATACTCTAACTTCCTTATTCCTTGGCTGGTATTTGTGCTGGTTGCCCAGATGTAAGGTCACAACATTTTGGGAGATTATTAATTATACCAAGGTATCGACTTCTTTAGTCTAGATTGTTTCGTCCCCTCTTGACTAGAAGTTGCTAACTTTCTGGTTTTAGTACGAATAATATTTGATAAAATATGTATAAAATTACATTATTTTATCTATATTTTATTGTATCATATTAGTTAGTTAGTATTAAAATATTCAATATATATAACTACGTTTTCTTATTGCGGTAAAATAAAAGTGTTCGAAATATAAAACACCCTCTCACATACTTTGTACTCTTCTAAACCTCTAAACCGTGCGGCTTATGCGCGCAGTTAAAACGCGTTATCTGTATGGCGAGGTTTTTCCTGAGTGTTCCTTTGTGTGTGGACGCAGCTCGTTTCCGGCCGGCCGGTAGTCGGCGAGGCAGGGGGATGGGATCAGACTAATTAGAACCATTTAGTAGTTCTAGTTTGGAAACTTGAAGCCACAGCGTAAAATGTGCACGCACGCTGACCGAGTCTTGATTATCTATACAATCAGTGTTTGCTCAGTTTCGGACCTACCAACGTAATGAACAATATGGCTGGCAGGGTCGACGCGGGTCATTATACAAGGCAGCTGCAGCCTCGCCTTTATAGAACTTAATTACACCACAACCCTTGAATAACAAAACAAAACACACCCTACAAAATCAACTTTTACTAATCTTGATTTTACAAAGCAAAATTTCCCTTTTTATGTAAAGCGAGGAAGACAGCGACCAAGCTGAATGTGGTACTGACTTGTTCTAAATATTCAAACGAAAACACGCTTTACCTGAAATCAAATGTGGACAACCGAGCTGTTTGCTTAGTGCTCGCATAAACAAATTCACATCATACAAGGAGATGTATTAGCCGATTGCGGTAGCTCTGAGGTAGCACACGATTCTATACGATTAGCAGGTTACGGGTTTTATTCCCGAAACGGAAATCCGAACTGAAGCGTTTTTTTTTTTTAGATTGTCCTCATATAAGTTGGTAATGGGATCGAGTCCTACAAGCAGCCCTCGAACATTCGCAACTGACGAGAATAATGAAAAAAAAACTGCTAACACAAAATACAGAATAAATTTTCACAATACAAAATAGTTTCAAATAAGTTCATGCAGTATAGTCTCCAATCGTAGATTTTAATTATGACTTTATTGTACAAAACTGTTTTTGAATAAAGAACGAATTTTAACACAATATCTAGGAATAATTATCTACGATAGGGAATTCAGTTATTAGTTGTGTATTTTTACAACGGAACTGTAAAATGTAAAATTCTTAATTTCACGCATATTGCGATTTTGTATTTATGTATTTACTTTTCCAAGGTTTTGACCTTGGACATTTTTATTTCAGACTCTTCAACGGCAATTCATGTATAACATCATCATTGGTTAGATTTAAATTATTCTCAGTCGTTAAAATCCTGACATACAATAATTTTATGAAGAACGGTGATTTCCCCACGTGCCCAGTTCTCTACACGTACATTGCATACAATGTAAGAATAGTCAATATTACCCTCACGTTTGTGTAAACTATACTGTTGATTTATCTCAAAACAAACTGAATACTACGACCAGCTTTGTTGTACTTTGGTTCTATATTGTACGTTGATTATTGCGGTATTTAACGGAAACACGTAACAGTATACGTCAGCTACATCCGGTCCGGGTATTTACTTACGAGAATCAAGAGTGTGGGATTGATAGCCAAGTTGTCTAATGAACTAGTATCGCCATAGCCCTCAGGTGTATAATTAGGTCACTGTTATTTGCACTGCAATTAGTTATTGTTAACTGTGAGTAAACATATGGAGTATCAGCTTCCGCTTAATCTCATTAGAGAATTCTAGCTCCTACTTAAAAAAAATATGATGTAACGTGTATAACAAATACTAATTTAATTACTCGAGTTAAATACTCCGTTGTACTTCTATTCGCGTTGTTTTTCATGGAAAATCAAGCATTCTGTTTGAAAGCATAACACAGGCTATTAAAGGAGAGAGGCGGGGATGGTGCAGAGTGGGTTCTAGGTTTTAGTCATGAAAGCTGTGGTATTCGTATCAAAAAATAATGTTATATTATAATAATAGTTTATCTGCGCAAAGAAGTATATTATTACTTGCCGACGAACTAAAAATTCTGTCCCAGGCGTAATTAAGGCATAAAGTTACAACGTTTTAAATCGATGCATGAAACATCATACCGGTTAGCAGAGTGACATCATACCATCCAGCCGTGTGACGTCATACCGGCTAGCCGTGTGACGTCATACCAGCTAGCCATGTGACGTCATACCAGCAAGCCGTGTGACGTCATACCGGCTAGCCGTGTGACGTCATACCAGCTAGCCATGTGACGTCATACCGGCTAGCCGTGTGACGTCATACCGGCTAGCCGTGTGACGTCATACCGGCTAGCCGTGTGACGTCATACCAGCTAGCCATGTGACGTCATACCAGCAAGCCGT